>OW121706.1:15608763-16048763 GCA_933228785.1 Lasioglossum pauxillum | reverse complement strand
AACAGACATCGGCTAGTCCACGACACCCTCTGTCTCTCCTAACCTAGTGGCGACCCAGTGATGAAACAGGCATCGGCTAGTCCACGAAAACCTATCCTGTGACACCCGGTGATGAAACAGGCACCGGCTAGTTCACGACCATCCTGTTCACAAGAACAAACCTCGGCCACGTCTATCCGCCAGCCCTCGGCTCGTAACAATTCATAATTTTGTTAATTAGTCTAATTCTAGTGGAAGTTTGGATGTTGTTGCATTCCGTAACTTTCATTAAACTTGCTTCGATTGCTGCTTCGGTAGCTATAAAGTTATGTAATAACTAGACTGCGGATCTTTATGCAAAATAAAAATTTCTTCCTATCTTTAACAATTCTAATAAATTGAAAATAACATATGGAAGTCCTTAAATTTTCTTAATGTTTTCACTGTAATTGGTCGGAATTACAACTTTTTTATGTGGGTCGTTATTCGGATCGTCCGCTACATCTAATACTTTTCATAATTTTGATAGTCGACATAACATACTTTATTCGTATCCCACATTTATTACAGTTTGAAAATCGCACAGCGACTTGAGACCAATAGAGTAGTCGTAAGTGTACTAGCATCGTCTAGAAGCACAATCTGTTGCTCAACTACTTATTTGGAGAGCCTTTAAAAGCGGTTTCCGTTTCTTTCAACGCAGTTTTATGTTAAGGTAAATGTATTAATATCAACTATTACTGCGAGTGTATGTTTTACTGTGGTATTTTTTTAAAATAAATATTTTTATCTGAATTTTGTACAATTCAACGAGAATGTATTCTCGTTGGCGAGGCAAACAAAATTGTCAATCATTCTTATATTTTCATAATCTCAGGATTTGAAGAAACATTCTTCATAAAAGTTGAAAATAAGACCATTTGTCTTCTACCTCTGATTGTACATTCTTTATATTGCTTTAAATTGTATAGTGGAAAGTTTTAATATAATTTACTGCTTCGATACAATAAAAATATATAGAAAGAAACTTCTCTTGCCTTTTTCATAAATAAATGAAGCCCTCAGCATTACGTATACCAAAGTGGAAGAGGAGCTCATTACTGCGGCACAGAAATTGAACCACGATGGGAAACGAGCTTCGCTTCAGCCTAACGTTTTAGTTTTCGGTCAGGTATTATTCGATACACGTAAGTAGGTAAGATACGAGTCTAGACAGAGTGTATTATATTAGCTTGGCAACTACGTTGACTACCTCCACATTTTCTCAAACAAAGTCATTTATACAGGGTGTCCCAAAATTGCTTCAACAGCCGGAAATGGAAGGTTCCTGAGACCACTTGGAGCAATATTCCTTTGCATAAATATTATCCGCGGCTTTGTTTAGAAGTTATTAACGAAAAACACGGACTAATCAGAGCGCGACCTAGACGCGAGTTGGCATAGTTGTCATGGCGCGCCAACTGTCTATTGGCAGACTGTGCCAACTTGCGTCTAGGTCGCGCTCTGATTGGTCCGTGTTTTTCGTTAATAACGTCTAAACAAAGCCGCGGATAACCTTTTTTCAACAGAAAATATTGCTTCAAATGATCTCAGGAACCTCCCATTTCCGGCTGTTGAAGGAATTTTTGGACACCCTGTATATATTTTTTAAGCACGAGTATTGTATATCAAATTAATCGCAAAATTCGGTGCTTTCCAATGATATACAGTTCAAAAGGAATGGTCACTGTTGCCAACCTAATAGATAAAATACGAAGATATGGCAAATATTAAATCGAAAAGTAATTTTAAAAACCTAGTAACAAAAAAAAGGAACAAAGTGAAGTAAAGAGCACGAAAAGATCTACTTATGGAACTGAAAACTTAAGAAACAAAGGAAGAATGGAGATTTTTAAGAGAATAAAGAGGAACAGAAATTGCGAAAGACAAAGGACTTTGCATCGTAAACTTGTTGTAAAATGTTGTAAACTTTACTCAAATATTTGTTAAAAGAATGTGTTTAGTTATTTATGTGATATTATACTACGGTGTTAAAATTGATAAAAGGTTTATTCATTTAAAATGTAATAAATACAAAAATCATTTGTTACTGTACTCAAGATTTATTTAAATTCATGTCTGGATACGTAGTTCGTTTCCGCACGCTCGTATATGTATATTTCATTTGTATATTTCGACTTGATGAAATTCAGCCGTTGTTATATGGTAAAAAACAAAAAATTTAGAAAACACGTATCCACTATTTTGATTTATAGAGCACACGAGTTTTCATGAAAATACAATTAATATTGAAAAACAAAAACCGCCAAGAAATATCATTTTTCAATATACATTTCAAACAATTGATTTTACAAAAACTCTGGTTACATGATTGTATTTGTAATTGATAACCACGCGATTTGCAGAAAAACATGTTTCCACACGCTCTACTCCTTCAGGTATCTAGGACCTAACGGTGGGAAGAGCAACGAGTACAGTTGGAAATTGACCTTGATCGAAGATTCACGGTGGAATCCTTTATGGAGTGCATGTTACACTCATCAGTTTTCTGGACCAAGATCAACGACTTCATAAACGTCATTATGGCTGAAAAAGAAGAATATGAAATGCACTTAGGAAGACTAAACAGAAACAATTAACAACATAATAATAAATACTTACCGTATCTAACTAGAAAAGATTGAACAAATTAACTGAGGCAAGAACATTGAAAATGAACAGCCAAGAACAGGAGTGGCCGATCCCGGAGTGGGATGTCGACAAGTGAATTGTTGAAACGCGTCCTTGTCGGCATCTCTGGGTCCAGATTGGAAGTGAGTCCATTGACGGTCCATTGACCGTCCCGGGTGAGGTTAGGTCTTTAGTGAGTATGGGCACGCCGACCATCCGCGGCCTGAGTCCCACACTACCCCTTTCTGGGGTGTGCGTAATGCATTTTCCCCCTCATCCTTATAAAAAAAAAGGTATCTAGGACCTAAGAAAAGGTACTTTTGACCCCGAACTTTGAGGGCTGTTTCTACCCCTTCAACATGGATGGTTGCCGATCAAAAAAATGCGTGCCGAATATTGTTCCGAGAACTATCTCTCTTCTAAAATTTCATCGCAATCGGTTTGTCTAGGTTTGGTATGTCCCTTGCGAGTAACATTACGTGACAGTCTCCTTGCTCGAGTGTGATGCGGTTTGGCTAGGGCCGTGCGGAGTTTTTTGAGACTTTAGGGGAATTCAGGGATGTCTTTGGTACATTTCCGAATTTCGCCCTCTAATTGGTTTTCACCCTAAAGAAGTAGGAGGGACACGGGACGATGTTCCTCCTGTCCTTGGTGAAGGAAGCCTCTCGTGTGGGGTGAAGCGCACACGACAATACTGACGGTCAAGACTTTCCTTGATCGTGCCGTTTGCTACTTACTGTTTCTCAACCCCAACGACACGGTTCATCACTGTACATACGTATACAGGGTGAATCACCTAAACGTATCACCCGAATATCTCGGTTACTATCAATCATAATCTGATGTAAATAGTTTTTTCTTTATAGGTGGGCGCATAGACATCATACGATGGTTAACGTTGCTTCTTTCTTAATGTAAAGCGTTTTACCATGCGTGCAATGACCTATTCGAGGTCACCAATGGTCAGCTAGGAGGGAAAATAATTCAGTTTCAGTGATATTGTTAAGAAAACTTTAAATAAAGAACAAAGTTTTCGCAGAATCTTTGCCTAAACTGCTCGACATGAAGGAATGTATCATAAACGAATGTAGTAAAGTAACACCCGACACGTTACAAGATGTGAAATGATCGCTGTTCTATTTGTTCCAAAAATGTTGAAATGCGAATAGACGTTACGTACGAAATGAAGTGTTTGACCGAACAATTCAATACGAGACAATGTATCTAATCTAAATCAGGGACCAAAAATAACAGTTATTCGAAAATTTTCTACGATAAAAATCATTAATAAAAAGTTGATTATTATTGAAATTTAAGATAATCTACACAAAATCTAAAGAAATAAATTTGAAGAACAAAATCGTTAAAAAATGTCGATTTTTATACTTTTTGGTTACAAGTAACAGTTATTAGTGTCCAAAAAATTGAATCCTCCTCGATAACTGTTATCGATGAAGAAAAATTTATTTCGATCGCTCAAAGAAAGCAGTTATCGATGAGATAAGTTTATTTCGATCGCTCATAACAGTTATCGATGAGAGAAATTTATTTCAATCGCTCATAACAGTTATCGATGATCGAATTTCTTTTCACTTGTTCATAATAATTATTGATGCGAAAATTTATTTCGGTTGCTTATTTAATTATTGAGATGTCTACTCTCTTTCGGATGCAGCGAGCCTGTCAAATTCATTGTGAAGGTTTCGTACAACAAGACGGAATCAACAGACCATAAGAACAACACAAAATCTATTTGTTGACTGTCTTTGTTCACGGACGACTCTGTTCCACTCGGGAAAAATGCATCGATATAATCGAAAACTAGAGGGCTATTGTTGCTCGCTCGCTTCGCTCGCTCGCGAGTAGGGTTGTTTTTGCTCGCTCGCTTCGCGAGCTCGCGGGTAGGACTGCTCTAGCGAGAGGGTTAGTGATACGCATGGCTAGTAGGGCCTACTGCTATTAATGTTTTTTATTTGGTGTGTGACTATCCAAGAGTCACACAAAGAACTTCCCGATTCGTTACTCCTTCGCCAACATCGCTAACATCGTTTTTTTTTTGTACTTTCATCGATATTCTCCCAAAATGTATTCTTGGGAGTAGAGATGATTAACCCACTCTTGCATTGGAATAACTTTCGATTATTCCAAGCGGTAACATTAGCATCAGTTAAAAAAAAAAAAATTTTTTTTAATCTAAAAAAAAATTTAAGAAAAAAATTTGTTATGTAATGGCGTTTGGTTCTTTGGTGGAAAATTTTCGTCCTCCCTTATAAATTGCATTGTAGAATCAACTCTTTTCGAAAAAAACTAAAAATATAAAAAACTACTTGACCAAAATGGACCAAAATCTAATCAGCTCTAAGTTACAGCGGGGCACATCGATTGCATCATTCATCATACTGATCGCGTTGTTACTTTTTCTGAAAACGTTAACGAAAAATTTGATACCATACAAACGGACATACGCGCACACACACACACACACACACAAACATTTTGATAAAAATAGTCTAAAATGACTCCAATGACCATAAAACGTGAAGATCTGCTAAAAAATCGATTTTCGATTTTCGAGGTAATTACAGTAACTTCCCTATGAATCGGGAAGTTAATAATATAGATAACTGGGAAAATCAGAAATATAGACTCCCGTATTTATCAAAACTAGCGTGCATAATTCCCGCAACTCGGGTTAGCGTTAAACGTGCCTTTTCTGCTTTAAAATTAACGCTAGATGATTTGCGGTATAATTTGTCAGGAGAAAATTTGTAAGAACTCATGTTTCTCACATTAAATTTTGATTGTAGCAATTAATTCTATGAATAGAAATGTATGAAATAATTGATTGTCTACCAATTGAAGGTTGTACTATTTAATAATAATCTAATCTAATCTAATTGATAACTGTTATGAGCGATCAAAATAAATTTCTCTCATCGATAATTGTCATGAGTAGACTGCGGATTTTATGCATTTATGACAAAAATGGTTAAGCACAATTTAAAGCAGTGAACGCATTAAAAAGATTTAAAGACATCAACGTATTGGTTACAGAATAATCAAATAATTAAGGGAAGAGAGAAATTTTTATTTCACTCCTGTGTCCCGTGTCTGTGTCTTGTTCACATCTTTCAAACATTTGATTTCTGTTTTACTCCAATATCCAATATCGGCCAAAATTCTTACACAGCCGTCTGTCATTTGGCGACGCACAATGGTCTAGAAGTCAGTTCTAGTGCGAATTAATTATTGTGCGAGGAAAAAATTGATATTTTGTGTAAAAATTACTTTTAAATATTTGAGTAAAGTATATAAACATCATTTACAATACTGACTACTTGTTTATTAATATAAAGACGTCCCTAAGAAGTCTTAAAGGACCATAAATGTTAATTAAATTAAAAGAAGGGTAGAGTAAAAATAGATTCCGACAAAAACGAATTTAAAGTTAAACCTAGCTTTATCAGAAGAACGCATGTGGAATTGGCATAAAGAGTGTAATAAAAATAACAATTGCAATTGAATCACTATAAAAACAATAAAAATTGAAGTTGAAATTGAAGTCGAAGATGATATTGAAAGATTGAAGTTAAAATCGAAGAGTTGAAATTGAAATTTGAAAAATTGAAGAGTTGAAATTGAAATTGAAATCAAAGTTCAAATTGAAGAAGTTGAAGTTGAAGTTGACATAGAAGAAGTTGAAATGTAAATTTAAGTTGAAATTGAAGTCGAAATTGTAAGATTGAAGTTGAAATCTAAAAAGTTGAAATAGAAATTTGAAGAATTGAAATTGAAGTTGCAATCGAAGAGTTCATATGGAAATTGAAGACAAAGTTGAAATTGAAAAATTTAAGTTGAAATTGAAGTCGAAATCGTAAGATTGAAGTTGAAATCTAAAAAGTTGAAATAGAAATTTGAAGAATTGAAATTGAAGTTGCAATCGAAGAGTTCATATGGAAATTGAAGACAAAGTTGAAATTGAAAAATTGAAGTTGAAATCGAAGAGTTGAAATTGAAGTTGAAATGGAAATTGAAATTTGAAAAATCGAAGAAGTTGAAATTGAGGTCGAAATTGAAAAATTGGAGTTGAAATTTTAAAAATAGCCTCTAATAATCCACTAACGCAATCCTTTCGTTTCAAATTCTTCAATTTGAACCATTCTTCGAACAACTCTAAGCGGGTGATCGTAGCTACGTTTATTAAAATATTAAAATAAAATGATAATAGGATTGCGGGGATCGCGTTCTCTCTTTGCCGTTTATGGAGATGAAGTAAGCTTTCAAATTAAATACTTCGCAACGCGTGCAAATGCGTGCAAAGTAAAACTTACGACAGTCTAATAATTTTTCTTAAAAAGTGTCAGTTCATAAAATATATCATAATGTGTGCGAAGGAAACGTAAACCTACCATTTCCAGTTACAGCCATACTGATAATATCATATATTACAAGATACTAACAAAATTATTTATGTACACTTCAAGAAAGAATTCGATATTTTGAGGTTATAATTTGTAGCAATTGACTAACGCAGAAAAAGAAAATGTGGTTACTGGAATGTTGACGGTCTTGCCAACAATAATACGGTGATGTGATTTACTAATTTTGCTTTTGTTATTGTAGTATACAGATTTGTTATTGTAGTTAACAGATTTACGTTAGTTGGTATTTTTAATTTATTCGCGCTAGAACTGACTTTTAGACCACAGTGCGACGGTTAGCGAATTTTGGAAGATGCGTAACATTTAACGAGATTTCTGTTTAGACATTATGGTTCCGCAACGGAACACCGGGATTGATATCGCATACCTGGCATGACGAGGCATACGTCGCCACGATAATTATCGAGATATGTGTGTCTTTACGCACCAGGTTGGATCGGATGCGGACGCATTCAACAGTGGGGTGTCACACGAAACTTTCGACACCATACCATACCGGCTATGATTCACCTGAGCCATCGTGTTACTATAGTTACACCATGGCTTGTTCGTCCGCGTGGTCTTCCAAGAAATACCGAAATTTGTCTACCATGACTTTGCGAATACCACTCGCTCAGAATAAATTGCGTGTCAGCCCATTCTCGCATAAAATCAAGAAGTAATTGAAACCACTTGTTCGATCATTTCCATGGAAAAGGCTATGCAATGCCCAGATAATGAGTTTCACAGAAGCAAAAGGAAAGTATATATTAGGCTTTTATTTTCGACTTTTGAATTCATTTTAAGGCACCCCCGAGATTGTTCCAATTAATAAATAAATGCTGTGCAAAGTTTAAGCTCGATTGGATAATGGTAACGGAAAGTAATAAAGGAAATATACGCAATTTTCCGCAAAATAATATGCCATTAAAAGAAAGTGAGTTTCGCAAGTTCAAAACAGAAAATACCCATATTTCGTTAATACATTTATTCATGAAAGATAATAAAAACACACTTCAGTTTTCAAATTTCAGAAAAAGTGTTTTGATTTTGATGTAACATTTTTCTCAATTCTTCCGAAAACCGTTTGTTTGACAAAAAAAGTAATACGACATAAAAGACGCAGCTTATCCAAATCTACAGGTTTTGTCGAATATACTTTTCAATACAGTCAAGGATTTAGAAGATATTCGGGAAAAACGATTTTATGAGCATTTAATTAATTATTTTAATGTTTAAGGGCCTAGGGGCACATGTTTTCCCGTTATCCGATCGAGCTCAAACTTCGCAAAGATTTTTTTTTTATTAATTGGAACAACCCCGGGTGGTGCCGCAAAAAAATGTTCTTCAATAGTAGGATAAACTGTATACAATGATTGGCAGCCTAAGCCAAAACCGTAGTAAAAATATGCTTATCTTTTTTTGAAATGTTTAAACGAGCTTAACTTGTTGTTATTATAAGCTAATAGAGATTTTTCAGCAAAATCAAACAGTTTTACAAGTCAAAAATCGTTTATTATAAAACATATTCTGTGAATAACGATCGTAAGACAAATAGTACAATCATTGGCGCATTTGTGTGCCATATTCCATATTTTAGTTTTATACGTTTTTTCTGTGCGTGACCTTGAGTGACTTTGTGTAATTATAGTCACTGAATTCGTAATGAAAGATACTATCATTGTAGATGTTTAAAAAAGGGTGGTCTCGTTTAAAAAAAAAGTGAAAGTGACCATGATGTGTCTAAAAAAATTACATGAAAACAACAATTTTTTTGTACGTATGAGCCCCATTTTACCATTCAACCTTGTCCTCAAGACATTTAGTGCATCTTTGAAAACAACAAAGAAAGAGGCGATAACATTAGGTGACTCACCCTGTGTAATACACAGGGTGAACATTATAAAGCGTTACAGACGAATATCTCCAAACATATTGATATACGCAACAATGTTTCAGATGAAAGTTGTTCAGTACCGAGGGGAACATCATGTGGTGGCATTTTTATTTCTCCCGATGGACGTTCTAAGGTGAAGAGAAGGTCACCTTGATTTTTTTAAATAGAAAGACCTACTTTCTGTATCATGAATCGATAGACTATCAAATTCTAAGTAAAAATACATTCACTTCCATATGTCCTAAATCTAGTAGTTTACGAGATATTATCGAAACAAGGTCAACACGTTTATACTCAGAATTTGATACACTATCCTTCTAAAGATACTCTATCGGTATAAAAAATAGGACATTGCATTTAAAAAAAGAAAGTTCACCTTCACCTCTCCTTGGAGTGTCCACCGGTAGAAATAAAAGCCCCACCGCATGATGTCCGCCTCGGTACTGAAGAACTTCCATCTGAAACATTTTTGCGTATAATCAATATTTTTTGAGATATTCGTCTGTAACGCTTTGTAATGTTCACCCTGTTGTATGTGTATAGCGTATAGCGTATAGCGTATAGCGTATAGCGTATAGCGTATAACGTATAGCGTATAGCGTATAGCGTATAGCGTATAGCGTATAGCATATAGTAGTGTATAGTAGTGTATAGTAGTGTATAGTAGTGTATAGTAGTGTATAGTAGTGTATAGTAGTGTATAGTAGCGTATAGTAGTGTATAGTGTATGTGTATAGTGTACAGTGTATGTGTTTGTGTACGTATTACTCGTGCAATTTTGATTATTTTCAGTTGAAAAATATAACTTGCAATATCCCTTAAGGTACCTGAAGTACCTTGTCCCTCCAGTGCCCCTTTAAGAAGAGCGAGTATTGGCCCAAGATTAAAGGGAGCAATAACAGTCAATACGAAAACAATAAAATTCTCTGTTCGTCCCTTCGGAAACGGTGATCCATCGAACGAATGGTCTTTCTTCGAAAATGAACTGTAAACTTCCTGCAGTTGAAGTTGCATGGGGATCGTGCCTCGACGCATAATTCCCACGGGACTACAACTGCCTGTTTGCTGGGAGCCGGGAGCCTCGAGGGAACATCGATGCGTTAATTACAGTAGCGTCCCCGGTTACCCTAAATTCGTTTAGGATTCGAACCAACGGCAACGGTCGCACAATCGAATCGATGCGATGGGTCTAATGGCGCGTCAAAGACAAATTCTCATATTCCCACGTATACTATAACCATTGCGGTTGCACTCTCCGCCACGTTCGACGTCAGTTGTTTCCTTCCGACTTCAGGACCACGCATTGATCACATGTCAAATTTATCTTTTCAAACTACATACTATCAACATTTTTAACATCGTCCTCAACGGTGCTGCTAGCCTGTTTGTCGGACGATTGCTTCGTTGCACCTGCGCTAGCCACTAGGGTGGCTCTTATTTATTCTTATGAAAATTTTGTGGCGCCCCCGCCGCAGGAATGTTCATCAATTCATTTTAGAGAATTTGTCGAAACGTAGATCTTATTACATATTATATACTTTATATACTTATTATATACTTTACCCTCGATAAAGTGGAACCTGAAACATTTTTTGTCTTCTAATAAAGAAAACATACGCAATTTCCTTCAAACTAATATGTAATTAAAAACGTTTTGCAAGTTAAAAAAAATACACATTTTTCGTTAATGTTTATTGGTAATAGATAGACTGCGGATCTTTATGCGAAATAAAGAAAATAAAAATGTTGTGCATTCATTTTAAGAAGGATGGGCTACATCAAAATTCTTTCATCCTTTAATCATTTTAATACGTTGAAAATAGTAAATTCATATTTCTAAATTCTCTTAATCTTTATTCTATTTTAACTTGTACCTACCCATTTTTGCTATAATTGTTTTTTGCTACTAACAGATAATAAAAAATTTCAGAAAAATTTTTTTGATTTCGTCCTAAAATTTTTCTCAATTTTTTCGAAAACCGTTTGTTTTACGAAAAAAAAGGAACGTGACATAAAAAAGACACAACCTGTTAAAATCTACAGTCAATAATTTAGAAGATATGTATACGCGAAAAACGATTTTAGGAACATTTAATTTTTTATTTATTAATTGGAACAATCCTACGTGGTGATGGGTGGGAGGTGTGGGGCGTAAAAGAAATCAAATGTAGAAAATAAGTGCCACGTACCAGATGCGAATTAGAAATGCTTGTGCATTATCCAAATAAATTATTTGGAAAATAAATGTTCAGATAATATGTATATTATCTTATTTGGCTACACGTTATTTGAAATTAACACGTAATATTTTATTTCAACAGGCAAATAATTTTTCTTTAGATAATTTCGCTATTCGAAATTCATTTGAAATAACTTTTCATTTTAGTTTTTATTTGATCAAATAGTTTTTCAAGTAAAATCTCAAATACCTTCATCGTTGATTACAGATTTCTGTACAGATATACATAGTATACATACATAGATATGTATATACCACGTATATACATGGTATATGTATGTATACCCACTAATTACACGGTCCAACAAATTTCAACTTTTTTTTTGTATTTCGATTTCCACTATGCGATTCTTCTAGTATTTTTCGCGCTGCTTCCGAATCTGTCTTTAATTTTTCTTCTAGACGTACAGTTCTTGAGAAAATTAAGTTTTAAAAAAAGACATATTTTTCAACTTTGAACAAATATTGTGATGTTGTTATAAAAGATATTGAAGTGTTCTTTACAGCAGAAGATTCTGTAGACTTTATGTTATAAATGTGTTATGTTTAAACATGTTTAAACATTAATATTGTATTAATATTGGATATCACTGTATTCGGGAAAGTCTACAGAATCTTTTGCTGTAAAGAACAATTCAATATCTTTTATAATAACATTACAATATTTGTTGAAAGTTGAAAAATATGTCTTTTTCTAAAGCTCAATTATCTCAAAAACTGTACGTCTAGTAGAAAAATTAGGGACATAGTTGAAGTCAGCGCGAAAAACTCTATAAGAATCATATAATGGGAATCGAAATACTTTTTGGCTATTGGACAGTGTTATTGCAGAATGTGACATTAAATAATGTACAATTTTAATACTAACGGTCACTGTTTTGAAAACATTCTTTAACATCCTATGGTAGATTTAGTCATGTAAACTGAATAAATATTGTATATTTATTGCTAACTTCTATGAAGGTAATTTCAAGAGCAACATACTGCACATAACTGATTTACCTTTTTTTATTGTCTATAACATTACATCAATGAAAATACACCAGCCTATTTTAAAAAATGTCGATGTACTTGAAGTTTCAGGAAACCTTGGTAAGAAATCTGTTCGTGTGTAAAGGTTAGACAACTCACTCCCCATATAAAAAAGCTCGTAATAGAAAGAAATTGTTGTAAATTGGCCTTAAAATAACAAACTTGCGTTTACGTTTACATTCGGTAATCTTCTTTTATGCCTACTTGAAAAGGGAAGTAAAATACTATTAATGAAAAATGTAGTCTAATATAATTGATAAGATAAACGTAACAGAACTTGAGCACGTATTAAAACGCCACAGACTACAAAATTCCCGAAACAACTTTTATGTTCGAAAGTCCACCGATGATTCATACTAATGACGAGAGTGACGCGTTCATCGATTGAATATGTCATGTAACGCTTTCTGGAGCGCACCTGCGCTCGTTACCAATATTTCGATCAGAAAAGAACACGAAGCGACGATGTTTCGTAATTTTATATTTCTGTCGTTCAGAAAGGTGCAGCGATTCGTTTTATTTCCGACTTTAAATTGAAATATCAAAATATACGCACATTTAAATTTTCTTAAAAATACGCTCCTCAAAAGAATTAAGGGATCACTTGTGCGAACCCGAAAAATTGGACCCACTTTACGAGATCATAACTCCGTCAAAAATTACCGTATCGATATCGTTAAACAATGGTTTGAAAGCCTGAAGCCTCTAGTTTCAGATGCTCTGTTTCCAATTGTTGCTATGTTAGTTTTTTACAAAGTTATAGCGAGATGAAGACAACATTGACGGTTAACAAAAATTTTGCGCAACTTTGAAACATCACACTGGGAGCAACAAATTTTTTTGATTAATCGCGTTAATTTCATTTTAAAGGGCTATCTTTCCTGTGTAAATTGTGTGGCTGTTGAATATTGTGCGATTTTTTTTATTCGGGTTATTCAACATTGAAGTAAATATGGGCTTTTTAACTTCAACTGGCTCCAGAAAGCGAAAAAATTATCGTACAATCTTGTGCAAAAAAGCAATAGAAAGGGCGTTTCTTTCTCTTCAAGGCACTCCTTTCGTGTTTTCAATTTCATTAACATTTCGATATACCAGGCGTTTCTGAAAATATGCTTTAAAAATGCACAATTTCCATTTTTTCTTTAACTCGCTATATCTCGGCGAGAAATGATCATAATACCATGATCCGAACGTCAGATTGAAGCAGAGATTCTGCCGATACAATTGAGTACCCCATGAACTTGCTGCAACAATTTTTTACCTATGGCAGCTGTGTTTGAAGTTAGTGTTTCTCAGAAATTAACGCGCCACGTACAGCGACTGCCTGACATCTCTGACTTCTTGCAAAATCCTGAGGTCGTAGACTTTTGAGACCAGATTTCAAATCAGCGTGAAAAAATCTACAGGAAATTATATATACAGTCCTCGACAAAATAATAAGACACCTAGCATATTTTTCAATTTGTTGTATTTAAAGGTGGAAAGTGTACACTATGTTATATCCTGAATACTACATACTATCTTCAAAGTAAACATGCGAAATCTTAGGATTGTATCGCATACCACAGCAAAATTGGAGAAATATATGTGAACACGGACTGACATTGATTCGACGAGAGTATAAGACATTTGGCCTATTTTTCAATCATGTGACTTCTACCATTAAGTATTCTACTGCGAACGTATTCAGACGTTGGATCTTGTGATTTTCTTACAGTATAAGTACATTTATTACAACGGAAAATAAATAATGGGTCGAGGAAAGCAGTTAGATCAAAGTGAGGTCGATGGAATCGTTCTGTTGCGGTCGGAAAAGTACAATATTAATAAAATTGCGAAATTATTAAACAGAAGTAGGTGCGCGATATGTAATGTGTTAAAAAATCCAAGTGCTTATGGAAAAACGAAAGGAAGTGGAAGACCTAGCGTTACTTCCGAACGTGATAAACGTGCAATTTTGCGTGTTGCGTCGAATTTTAAGGACACAGCAAGACAAATAACCGAAGAAGCAGGTGTGAAAACAAATTTAAGAAATGTACATCGCATTTTACAAGGAAGCAAACACATTAAACAGAAAAAATTAAAACAACGGCCACCCTTAATGGAGAAACACAAAACAGCAGGACTCAAGTTCGCTTGTGAATACGTCCACTGGATGAAAAACTCGAAAAAGTAATTTTTAGTGTCGAGAAATAATCCAATCTAGATGGCCGTGACGGCTGGGTTTACTACTTTCATGATTGCAGAAACGAAGAACTGCATTTAAGTTGCCGTCAAATGGGTAATGGCAGTGTTATGGTATGGGCCGGTATTGGTTACTATGGAAAAACAGAAATAAACTTTTTATCAGGTCGGATGAATAGTAATAAATATATTGAACTAATAACAGATCAGTTAAACAAGCCTGCATCTCGTATCACGCGTTGTGACTATATTTTTCAACAGGATAATACAACAATCCATACTGCAAAATCTGTGAAACAATCCATTCTTCGAAAAAATATTAATATTTTGGAATGGCTCGCTCGTTCTCCCGATTTAAATATTATAGAAAATGTGTGGGGAAATTTATCAAGACGATTCTACGCGAATGGGAGACAATATAATAACGTAAATGAACTAAAAGAAAGTATAAATCACAATTGGACATATTCAGAACAAAAACGAATCAAAAAGTTATATAAAACTATCCGAAAGCGATTACTAGACGTAATTCAATTCAAGGGAGGTATCACAAAGTATTAATTTTGTATTTTTAATTTGCTTAATCAAACATTTTACTGTTAATGTCTTATACTTTTGTCGAATTAATGTCAGACCGTGTTTACATAGGGTCCCATAGATTTCTCCGACACGGTTTTCGCCGACAGCATTTCACCGACTCCACATTTGACCGACAATAGCTTTGGCCGACAACGCCTTTAAGCGACAACGAATTTGATCCACAACAACTTAAGATGACCACAGTATGTATTATCATACAATATTGTCATACTGCGTCTCAAGCCGTTGTGGATTAAATTCGTTGTTGATCAAATTCGTTGTCGGTCAAATCTGGAGTCGGTGAAATGTTGTCGGCGAAAACCGTGTCCACGACACCGCGTACAAACTTTTCCCGCTACGCGACAAAACAATATAAGTAAATGAAATAAATAAACATGTCTCGATCGAGTTCGTTTTTCGTCGGATGTCCCAGAAACGAGACGAGTTCTCAAGCGTCTATTATGGCGAATCTATTTTGGTTGACGCCAGTGGTGTAGGAATGTGTCCCTTGGCACAGAACATACATGACCCTGACAAAGACCACTCGATCTCTTCACCGTAAACAAGATTGAAGATCCAATTATAGAATTCTTTTGTAAAATATTGCTTCTGCCACTCCTCCCGCATTCTTCCGAACAGACCTTTCCAAATATTCCAACCACCTAGTGTTAATCGGTTAACAATCGTTTTTGTTTTATTAACGCGCTATCGTAAACGATCTACGCACTTATTTGCATCGAGAAAGAAACAAAAATATGTAGTGCATTTGTTTCCATTATTCTTTATCATTATTAATGTACATATATACATACCATTATCATTATTTTCATTTTCGTGCGAGGTACACGTACAACTTTGAGGTTACCCTGAACGCGCAATAATTTACAAGTTATTAATATATTCTGTGTTGTTATTTTAGGTAAGTGTAACAAATATTAATGTAGATAGGTGTACATTAAATAAACCGTTTTTATTGAATTCTTTAAACTTTATTGAGAAAAACAAGGTTCGAAAGCATTTTTAACTCTCAGAGACGGACTTGCCTCATTTTCGGGTCAAATGCGTCCTAGTTGACACTTTGTACAATATATTTGTACCTCTATTTCGATACAATAAAAATATGAAAAGAAACTTCTCTTGGCTTAGTAATAAAAAAAATTAAGCCCTCGGCATTAAGTACATTAAAGTGGAGGAGGAGCTCAGTACTGCGGAATGAATTGCAAGTATGTACGATGAGAAACGAGCTTCACTTCAGCCTAACATTTTAGTTTCGTTTATGTTCTTAATTTAAAACAACTTCAAATTAAAGATATTAAATATTACTCAAATATTTGTTAAATAAATGTATTTAGTTGTTTATGTGACATTATCCTACAGTGTTAAAATTAATACAGAGTTTATTCGTTTAAAATGTGATAAATGGAAAAGTTATCTGTTGCTATATTCAGGATTTATTTAGATTAATGCCTAGATACGTAATTTGTTTCTGTATGCTCGTATATTTCGAATTCCAATCCGCAGTAATGGGTTCGCAGTAATTGGTACGTGCCTCTTTTCGTTCGCTATAATACGTATAAAATGTTATTGATTTTTTAAAACATTTTCTCATGTTGTATCAGGTTTTGAGGGCCAACAATTTATTTTGTATTCAGAACAGATTCGATGAAACAGTTCGATCGAAGCATGGTACAGTTACTGTTTCTATGTAGATTCCTAGCAATCTGAAGTTGACTTTTAAAAGTTTACCTTTAACTTATTTTCTTACTATTCATGTTGCTTGGGTGTGTTTTTATCACGTTTTTAAAATCTCGCTTTCTTGTCCGTCTGTCTGTTTGTTCGGTACAAATTTTGCAATTGATTTTAAACTAACTTCCAGATGAGCTAGAGACTTGAAATTTTAAACATAGCTCAGAACTGGATGACAATGCAATATGTAAAAAAATTTTTTTAAAAAAGCCTATACGTTCAGGAGATATAAATTATTAATAATTTGAACCGTTGCATCCCCCCGCCCCCCGCCGCGTGACGTAGTACGTCTTCACGTTCAGCGTCCCCACTCTACTACGTGTTCCCACTCTGACTCATCCCCACTACACTGACCCGCCTTGCACCGAAGGAGCTCATTGTGATTGTGAATTTTTATTAGCTATAAAAATACTTGTAAGATTTAGAACGAAAAACGTGGGGCGCAAGATAGTACATAGTAAGGAGTGTAGAAGAGTAGCTGCCGCTGAGAAAACTCGCACAACAGTTCATATCATTCGCAGTGCAATAAAATTGTTAGGGATTTAGGTGAACTATTCATGCATCAATTATCTATTGCATACGCCCCACGTTTTTCGTTTTAAATCCTACAAGTATTTTCATAGTTATTAAAAATTCACGGGGTTAGGAATCTGTATGGGGCTAGAAAAAATTATTTTATACTTTTTAGTCCATTTTCTAAACGTGGTATTGTTTAAAAATTTATTTTATACCTTTTAGTCCGTTTTAAAAACGTGGTATTTTTATTTAAATAATTACTTATCAGTGACTCTGAAATAATAAATAGCAGTACAGAAAGGGACATACAATAGGGGAAATTGTTCCGTCCGGTACCAAGGGACAGTGAACCCATCTAAAAAACATTTGTTTATTAAACAGAATACAGTCTATGCACCATGTAAGAAGAGAACTAAAAAAAGACGAACGTGATGAAACATGGTTGTTGGTTCCTTTGTTTCTCGGCTCGGTAAAGTTTGAAATGTTAAGTTAAAGATATACAATGTCTCTATCGACGCAAAAAGGCTGTACACGCAGGACACAAAAAGATAGCCCCTCCACTGTAGTAATCTGTTCTTGGCTCGGGTATATCGGTGTGAACCAGTTCTAATGCGATGCGGAGAATCGCAGTCATCGGCACAGTTCAAAGGCCCGCGCGTCCTCACAATTTAACACCAATATTTAATCTCTTTTATTATTACTTATCTTTTTATGAAACTTTCGTCAATATATTCGTGGCATTTCTCTGATTAAAAAAAGACCAAACACGATATAATTTCAACTGTATTTAGTGGTTTAGGACAGCGTATGCATTGAAGACTGCTTGTTAACTGAGAGTTTTTTTGGAATTATGTACATACTTCGAAAGGGTTAAAACAGTCGCGTCTAGGGCAAGATCTGCTTGGTCTTACCGAATGTCCACAAGCAGATCTGGGATACATTAATTGTATCAAGAATTGAGACAGGATTTGCTGGGCTCTACTGACGAGTCCGCAATTTACATAATATTCATAATAACTTCTTTTTCCGACATTAGAACTGTTTTTCTTTTGTAGATTGGAGCGTATTACTGAATTTATTTAGGGGAGTAGACTCGTTTCCAGGGTTGCAAGAGAGCGGGATTCGCCTTCACATTTCTCGATAATACAAATACGGGGTTTTTCATTAGTCAAAAACGCTTGACAAGAAATCGATCTAGGGCGCTATCTGCTTCAAAAATCCTATTTTTTCGTTTACGAGGCGTAATTTGTATTATTCGGCAGCATGTAGCTATGAAAATAGCTACGCCTCTTAATATCTCTGTCAGTTATGTATACAGGGCGAGGCGCCAGAAACAGGCCACCTGAATAACTCGGCTGCTATTGGTGTTAGCAAGAAATTCATCAGATGGAACTTGCTTGGTTTCATGGGGGCATTAATCAGATGTTAGTAGCTTTTTTGTAGGCGGACGCGTAAGGTACATATGAAGGTCAACTTCATTTTTTTAAATGGAATGAGGTAGTTTTTAATACATCAACCGATGCAGCTGGACATTCGTTATAAAAAAGTACTAACCTATGTATGTCGAAAAGTTAATAGTTCAGGAGATATTTCAATTTAAATAACTCTAAAACACCATTACTGTCATACTAACAATAAGACATTAGTGTTTACTTACTTGTGTAACATTTTAGCACGACAGTAATGGTATTTTAGAGTTATTTAAATTGAAATATCTCCTGAACTATTAACTTTTCGACATACATAGGTTAGTACTTTTTTATAACGAATGTCCAGCTGCATCGGTTGATGTATTAAAAAATACCTCACTCCATTTAAAAAAATGAAGTTGACCTTCATAAGTCCTTTACGCGTCCACCTGTAAAAAAATAAATACACTTAAATAATGTATCCCTTCAGACCATACAACATCTGTATGCAAAATTTTTTCGTGCAACGCATACTTTGGAAGTTATTATTGGTGTGCAAGTTGCGTGGACCACCCTGTATATACAGGGTGTCCCACTGTATCGAGAACGGCAGAGGATCTCGGAAGACAGTGTCGTTATCAAAAAAGTGTCCCTACAAAAGTTGTTTGGTATTACGGGCTAAGTTACGTGGTATTAATTGTTTTGTTGCGGGTGGAGTGGTGGAGGACATTTCAAGGTCGCCTTGCTTTTTAAAATGGAATAGTATATTTTTTTCTTTAGAAAATAATACCGGGAAGTGAGACGAATCCAAAGATGTGCTACATGATATTATTCTGATTTTGATGAAGGTAAATTGTTAGCTTGTGTTTACATCCTGCATCGGTCGTCGGCCAACAGCCAGCAGCCGCTGCTAAGTGGCGTCGAATGCGTCGGTATTAAATTACTGAAATTATGATATTATAAACAGCGATTGAAGATTATTGTCGATGGCATAAATAATCACTTATAATTGTTACTTACTAGTTACATATTGTTGCGTCCTTCTACGTGTCCACCATCATTGAAAATACACATTTGTAATCTTTTTATAAATTGTTTCTCAACACTTTTTAGCATATCCTCCGATATTGATCTGCATGCGTTCGTAATTCTTGTTCGTAAATCATTTACATTTTCTACTGGTGTTCGAAAGACTATTTGTTTTAAATAGCCCCATAGAAAAAAATCACACGAAGAAAGATCTGGCGACCTTGGAGGCCATGTAATTGGTCTGCCGCGTCAAATCCATTTATTTTCGAATTGATTATTTAGCCAGTTACGAACTGCTATTGCATAATGGGGAGGAGCTCCGTCTTGTTGGAACCAAAGATTTTGTCTTTGCACTATTGGCATTTCATCCAAAACATCAGATAACTCAGTGTCGAGAAATCTTAAATACGATGCTGTATAAAATTGGGGTATACGGAGGAAAAAGGAGATGGTAAGGGATCGAAGAGAATGAAGTGCTTTGACTTTTTTGCTCACTGAATGCACGTCTCAAACTAACTTGTCGATCATGAAAGAACTACTGAAAGAAGCACGTGGAAGATAAATTCGAACTTTGTTTACAGTATCGAGTCCTATCGCAGTAATTTAATACCGACGTATTCGACGCCACTTATTGTTAGCAGCGGCTGCTGGTTGTTGACCGTCGACCGATGCAGGATGTAAACACGAGCTAACAATTTACCTTCATCAAAATCAGAATAATATCATGTAGTACATCTTTGGATTCGTCTCACTTCCCGGTATTATTTTCTATAGAAAAAAATATACTATTCTATTTTAAAAAGCAAGGCGACCTTTAAATGTCCTCCACCACTCCACCCACAACAAAACAATTAGTACTACGTAACTTAGTCCATCATACCAAACAACTTTTGTAGGAACACATTTTTGATAACGACACTGTCTTCCGAGATATCCTGCCGTTCTCGATACAGTGGGACACCCTGTATAGTAAGGAGCATAACTGATTCCACACACTTTATATCAGAACAACTTTTTTATGAATGGACCAAACGACTTGAACTTCTCTGTAAGACTATAAAATTAGTTTAGTAAATGATGTGTAAAAAAATGATGAAAAAATGCATTTGGACGAAATTGTCAGAAACAATAGTAAAAATTGATTTTTACAACTTTTATATAAGGAGGTGAATATAGTATCAGAGAAAAAAAATTTTTTTTCAAGGTCATTTTTCAAGTTTTCGAGATCACGTATGTTTTTTCTATTAACAACTGCTTATGATATCTATGGATTCTTAAAGACAAAAAAAGGCAAATTCAACGATGTATCATAACGTCTATTTACGTGAAGATTTAAAAAATTCAAAATTTTCAAATTTGCTGCGCACCATTTTTCCTCGATCCAATCGGCCCCCAATTTTTTCCAGATCATTTTCTCAACATTTGTTACATTTCTGGGGGGGGGGCGGCCCCAAAAAAACCTTTTGGTCACCAAATAAGATCCACCCTACTTTACACGCGCTGTCATTCTCTACGTTCGGCTAGGCCTTTGAAGATAAAAAAAAATAGCTACCTGTCTACACTCGACGCAATCGAATCCCCCCGTGGCTTCTGCGTCGATAGAGACATTACTGTACATTGTACAGTCGGTCACAAAAATATTGGGACACTCTTAAAAAAACGATAACTTTTTTAATATTGGACCATGCGATTTGAACTTTTTTGGAAAGCAAGAGCAATTAGTTTATTACAGGATGTGAAAAGAAATTTTTTCAAAAATTCCAATAGATCGGAATTGTAGAAAAGATACGAAAAGTTACATTTTAAACTTTTTTATGTGTGGCTATATTGAAAATTTAAAAAGTACATTTTGTAGATGTGTGTTAACTATATGCACTGTAAAAGTTTTATCGAAATCGGTTGATGCGGGAAAAAATGACAAGCATTGAAAGATGTAAGAATCCTTAGATTATTGCAGTTATAGGCCAAAAATCGTTAAAAATTGTCATTTGCACCATCTTTAAACATTTGTAGCTTATTGCAACTTCGACCAATTTTGACGAAATTTTCATAATATGTTTAATTGACACAGATCTACGAAGCGTATTTTTTAAATTTTCGATATAGACCCACATAAAAAAGTTGTGAAATGCAACTTTTAGTATTTTTTCTACAATTCCGATCAATTGAAATTTTGTCCCAATATTTGTGTACGAATATTTTACTAACCGACTGTATGTATACATAGCTACTGTTAGGTGCCGTCCAACGTTAGGGGATCTCACCTAAATATGAAAAACAGTGCTGTATGCATATTAGACAAATATATTGAATAACCTCGAATGATCTTGATCTTGACATATGTGTCAAGGACGACATTGTGAGTAACCCTCAAGAAGTTTTAGCCTGCGCTCGTTGTCTATTAACAAGTTATAAACAAAAGAAGTTTTACAAATATAGCAGTTATTTTAAGTATTGAAGGCTAGAACGATACACTGTATTGACATATGTTATCAAGGTCACCTTTCTAAGTAACCTCCAAAAGGTTGTAGCCGGCGCTCGATGTTTTTTAAAAAGTTATAAACAAAAGAAGTTTTGGAGAAAAAGGTACTCCTCTACGATTTTGATGAAATTTCAATATGTTATAGATTTCGACATTTTCAACAACTTTTTCCTTTTCACATATGAGGGGGTCTCTTTAAGTTTTCGAGATACGCGCAAATAACTATTGCTAGTACTGAATTGAATTTTTCGTATTCGTGCACGCTCCGTGGCAACGTAAGCATACTCCGGCGTGGCGTCTGTTTACTGTTTTTGTAAACACGTTGTATTTCAGAAAGAAAACAGGGTCTCACTCTGGTTATAATATATGATGAGATTTCAATTTTGAGAGACTACTGGATTTTCGTATGTGTGGTCGGCCCTCTCCGCCCCCTCCCACGATCTAACCACAACTCACTATTCGCATAATATTTCCATTGTAGGTGTCATCCAAAATTTAGGTTTAGGTTAGGTTAGGTTGTCGGGGAGTTTTTCAGTAGGGAGGGAAGGGTTAGGACGGCCTTAACCCTTCAGGAGAACCCGAAAGAGGGTTAAAAAGATTTTCTTATTCGATTTTTGGAAGAATACATATTAGTGAAGGGGGGGGGGATTTTCGAAAAAAATTTCCTCGTCCCAGGGGGGGGGGGGCCAAGTGGGTACTCGTTCTATGAGCAAATCTTCTGACTAAAACGAACCAATGATTTTTATGATATAAATTCCCATAGGAACCGAAAAAAGCAATTTTTAAAAAACGTAAGCGCCTAGAGGCGACAGATGGGCAATCCGCTTACAAAAGCGATTTTGAAGCGTTTATATATTACGATAGATTATTTAGTTTAGTTAAATGTAAAAACGTGAGAGAGAGAATTCTGGATATCGTCAGAATTGTAAATATCCAGGTATGATTTTGGTAAGCCATAGGCTTTAATCAAAGGCAAATTTTTTCCGAAAAAAAGGTTAGGTTAGGTTATGGTTATTAGGTCTGGATTTAGTTTTGGGAGAAATATGGACAGCGAGTCTTCGGAACTGCACCAATCTTCGGTTCGAAAGATATCAGAAAAGGTTCGAGATAGCCCTGGGCTATAAATAAAGAATAAAAAAAAGTTTGATTTAAGTCTACACAAAAGTTGAAAAGTTGTTTAAGTGGAACAATCTGGAAATTCTGGATTTTTGCAATTATCTCGGAAACTAAGACGGGACGCCAGATAAATGTATAGAGAAAAGTTATTCAGAATGTTGTCCTTGACAACATATGTCAAGGTCAAGGTCATCCGAGGTGACTACCCTTAACGTAACATTTACCAAGAGAAGTACAATATTAATAGAATGTGAATCTTTTTACCTTCCCACTAAATATAAAATAATGAACTGTCTACCTCTGTGCAAAAATGATAGAGAAATTGAAGTAGCATGACAAAGCATTGAAACACTTGTTAATATTTTCAACGACGAGGATGAGGATGAACTCTCTGTCGTATTCCGGATGTAGGATTAATAAGCGTTGTAGGTTTATGATAAATAAAACACTAGTTTATCAATAAAACTCCTCAACTATAACTCCGGTCACAAAGTAAGAGAAGTGCGTTACAAAGTATGATTTGTCGGAAGTCTGACAATTTCTGATAGATAGAAACTCGAATGAGTGAGGTTTCAGCTGAGCTGAGGTTTCCACTAAAAAGCTCGGGTTCAGTCTTTTGCACGAACTTAAATAGCAGCCCTTAAAGGGAGAGGTGGATGACTACAATGATGTGTCATAGTGCTGATTTTTGTGTGACTAAGGGTAGCGACCGGTCGAGGTTCACCGTCGAAAACGTCTTAGTCACTATTTATCATAAAGTAAATAGTTTGTCATCACCAACACCTTCAATACATATGCTCACTGTGCACATTATTAAAAAAAACCATCACATTCATTATCTTTATATGTCAGTCTTATCTTTGCACTGTATCGCTAATGAAAATATCTTCCACATTTAAAATACCAATAATTTCAATAACAGACCATTCGATTGTTCGATGTCGAATAATTTTGCTCAGGAGGAGAGGGGGGAGGCGATACGCTATGGAGGTCTCACGACAACCACAGGGGTGTCGGTACGACTGTGGAAAAAAGGTTCGTCGATTCACGTGACCCTGAGAAGCGAAAGCGAGCCCGATGCAACGCTGAATCAACGCGTAGTAGCTTGTAGAACTATTTCAAAGCATCGTGTGTCATTGCGTGCACGCAATATTTAGCCGTATCCCCCTACCGTTGGATGCCGGCGTCGAGTGAGTCAGTGCGACGACGTCAACGACATCCACGACGACGACGGCACCGGCTACGTCTAGACACCGTCGCCCCACCGTCATCGTCACTGATTTCTTCACCGTACTCCTGTTCTTGCTACCCCGTCAAACGAATCAAGTCATTCTTCACATTCGCAAGGTAATGCAGGGTCTGAGAGACCCCAGCTTCAGACTTTTTAAAAGAATTTTTATATCAATAGTCCAGTCAACGAAAAGTTGTAGAGGGAAATGGAAGGAATACAATTTTTAACTTTGGGTCTTTGTTTGGACTAGTTAGGAGGTAAACATATTAAAAGTTCCCACTCCTAGGAGGTGAACGGGGTGCAGAGAGGCACGTAGAAGGTCCCCTTTTTCGGTTTTCCGCTTATATCTCGGAAATTATGCGTCCTAGCGAGAAGACCATTCTATACAAAATTAAAGCTGACAAAACGTGCCATAAGATTGATTGTATTCAGTTTTTCGCTATCTCGCACAGTTTCCGAGATATCCGCGCTCAAAGTTCACTAATTGTGCTGAAGAGTTAGCTAGTTAAATAAGGCAAAAAACGTGTGGCAAAAATTTCTTTTTCGCAATTAGTGAACTTTGAGCGCGGATATCTCGGGAACTATGCGAGATAGCGAAAAACTGAATACAATCAATCTTATGGCACGTTTTGTCAGCTTTAATTTTGTATAGAATGGTCTTCTCGCTAGGACGCATAGTTTCCGAGATATAAGCGGAAAACCGAAAAAGGGAACCTTCTACGTGCCTCCCTGCACCTCGTTCACCTCCTAGGAGTGGGAACTTTTAATATGTTTACCTCCTAACTAGTCCAAACAAAGACCCAAAGTTAAAAATTGTATTCCTTCCATTTCCCTCTACAACTTTTCGTTGACTGGACTATTGATATAAAAATTCTTTTAAAAACTCTGAAGCTGGGGTCTCTCAGACCCCACATTACCTTGCGAATATGAAAAATGACTGTTTTCCCATTCGTGTATCCATAAAGCACTGAAATTTGTCGGAAGTTTGAAATTCTGTTAACACGCTTTCATTTTTCAACGAATTCACCTATTAGTCATTGTTACCTTATTTACATACACTAACAGATTTTTGTTTTATAGAAGATTTTTTAGCTAAGTATAAGGTATACTTTCAAGAGAAATTCACTGCTGTACTATATACACTTTTTTAGTTATTAATATTTAAAGATAACCAACGACACACACAGTCACTTTCTTTATGATTCTAAGACTTTGGTAATGACTTTGTTATACCTCCGGGTGCGACCGGGTGTTCATTTCTGTGCCATTGTGTTCTTTGAAGTTTTCTGATTGAGATACAAGAAAAATGGCTGCCACTACGCGCTACTCCGTGTTTTATAGTTGATCTACGAAAATAGGCCATCGCGTGCGCGCGAAAATCGCAGCTTTTCTCAAATCCTGCATGTTCGTATTCGCTATATCTTTGTATTAACTTAAATAAATACTAAATAATAATAATAAACACACAATATACACTCAAATAAGAAAACAGCATACACATGAAATTTAAATAATATACAGGGTGGGGCAACAACTATGTCCACTTTGAATATTGCCTTTATTTGTAATAATATGAAAAAAGTTATTGACAAAATTTGCACGGTATAGAGGGGGACATGTTGCGACATAAACATTTTTTTGCGTGGGTGGAGGCATAGAGGAGATTTCAAGGTCACCTTAATTTTTTTAAATCGAAACATCTACTTTTTGTATCATGAATCGATAGGCTATCGAATTCTGAATAAAAATGTATTGACCTCCATCTGTCCTAAATCTAATAGTTAACGTGATATTACTGAAACAATTTTCTTTCTTCTTTGGATAATATCTCGTTAACTATTAGGTTTAGGACATACGAAGGTCAACACTTTTATACTCAGAATTTGATACTCTATCGATCTATGGTATAAAAAAAGGACATTCTGTTTAAAAAAATCAAGGTGACCTTGAAATCTCCTCTACGCCTCCGCCCACGCAGAAACTGTTTGTGCCGCAACATGTCCCCCTCGGAACCGTGCAAATTTTGTTCATAACATTTTTCCATACTATTATAAATAACGGAGATTACTCTTTGTAATAACTGTTTTAAAAAGATATTTTAAATGTAAATGATTACACTTTTCGATAGTGTACATAAAATAGACGAATAACGTTAAAATATTGATTATAATCCGCAGTACTTGATTGAAAAATAGCTACAAACTTTACAATCTAATACGCCCCTCTTTATGGATAAATTTTGCACTCAAAACATCCGTTTCAGCTAAAATGGTATACAGTACAAAAAGTAGAAATCTCAAGCTTTAAAATGAATGTTTTTTCATCGAATTTTGGACTAGCTGTGGCCGCTAAAATCGGGCATACTGTGCGGCGTGAATACAGCGTGGCCCACGGAAGCAATCGAGCGCCCTAAAGGACGACCGATGCAAAAATCTGAATACCTAGTTTGAAATTGCACCAAACATTTTTCAGCAGTTAGAAGCATCGATTTATTAAATAACGTGCAAAAAATATTTTTGAAAAATTGCAATTGGTAGGAATTACCAATTACATGACAAAAATAAAAACAAGCACTTTTCAAAATTGTTTTAACCGACAACGAATTTGATCGACAACGATTTTGACCGACAACGAATTTGATCCACAACGACTTGAGACACAGTATGATAATATTGTATGATAATACATATGATAATACATACTGTGGTCGTCTTAAGTTGTAGTCGATCAAATTCGTTGTCGGTCAAAATCATTGTCGATCAAATTTGTTATCGGTTAAAGGCGTTGTCGGCCAAAGCTATTGTCGGTAAAATCTGGAGTCGGTGAAATGTTGTCGGTGAAAACCGTGACGGGGAAATTTGTGTCGGTGATTTCCATGGGATCCCTCAAGAACAAGGGCAAGCCGAATAGGTATTTACCCTGATCCGAGAAACAGCAGAAGCCGATTCCGAACCACTGCCGCGGCACTGGCGAGTTTGACCGAAATCGTGGCCAAAAGTCAAACATTTTTTTCCGTTGTTTAAAAATCTGTGCAATAGTACTTTATTTATAAAGTTCCATGCACGTATTTTTTTTGTTACAACCAGTATTTAATAGTCTTCGCGAGGACGCAAGAGACGAGAAGATTGAAAATCATTGTAGATACGTTCGGACATCGTTAAATTACGGAACGCAAATAATTATTTATTATTTGAGCAAGTCTAAATTAATTATTATTTAAAATAATAAAGTTATTTCTATTGACAAATAATCAATTAAATTGTATTTTTTTATAGACAGCTGGGCCCGACCACTGGCGTATACCTGAAAAGGTTGCTATACCAGACGAAAAACGCGTACGTGTTCGTTGTGTATACAAAATACAAGAAATAAGAGCATAGCAAAAACTATTTATTTGATTTCTTCCTGAATCTAAATAATAAATAATTATTTATTTGCAAATAAGAAATAAAATTTTATTTAAATAAAAAGTTTAGTTATTATTTGCAATTAAGATCACACGTTTATTTATTATTTAAAAAAAATCGGGGATGATACGTTCGGACATCGTCGAATTACGGAGCGCAAAAATAAAAACCACGCGCGGCAGAAGTGAAACTTCTTGCAGTCTAGTAATGTTTGGAAATAAATTAAGATTGGAAATGGTAAATAATCCTAATGACGCTTCATTACGCTTCATTGTTTCTGACCTTATTGCCGCTGCAACAAGATCAGGAACAACTCTCGATGCAGTATTTGTAAGACATTTAGACAAAATTGAATCAAGAATATTTATATCATATTTTATCTATCACAAGCCAATTGTTTCAATAATAGAATCATAGAAAATCATAGAAAAAATAATGAACGATCAAAATTTGCGACGCAAAGGAGAGCGTATGGGAAATGCTATGAACTATGTCTCTTTCTTTCCCATACGCTCTCCTTCTTTGCGTCGCAAATTTTGATCGTTCATTATTTTTTCTATGATTTTCTATGATTTTCTATGATTCTATCATTGAAACAATTGGCTTGTGATAGCTGAAATATGATATAAATATTCTTGATTCAATTTTGTCTACATGTCTTGCAAATACTGCATCGAGAGTTGTTCCTGATCTTGTTGTCGCTTCATTAGGATTATTTACCATTTCCAATCTTAATTTATTTCTAAACATTACTAGACTGAAAGAAGTTTCACTTCTGTCGCGCGTGGTTTTCCACGCGAATGTTTTTAATTACACTACCGGAAATGCCTAAAAAATAGTGACATAACTTAACGGACTCACCCTGTATATTATCTTTGAATTTTAATTTAAAGATACTACGAACTTTTGTTCGGACCAAATACATAAAAAACACTTTAGATTTTTAGTATAATAGGGATAGCCTACGAATACATATACATATGTACACGTAGAGAGTATTCTATATACATATTACGAGTAAGTTTGTGTCTCTGATGAATATGAATAAATTAAATGTAAAGCAGTAGAACATTAAAAAGAAGTAAAAATACCGTTGTATCATTTTTGATTCATTAGAATAAATGAAAACTGGAATTAAAAAAGGCTGTATGTGCCATTTTTTTAAAAATCAAAAACTGTTTTCTCCGCAAGAAAAGATGTAGGTAAGTTCCAATTACGCCAACGCAATGAAATAATGCTGAAAGTTCCATAAGAATTGGTTATAGTTTGTTGTTCCTTTTTCGAGGAAAAAAGACAAGTGGACTTTCATTTTTTCCATTTTTCTGATGTTCTAATATTTTTCTTCCAAACATTGCTATCTTTTTCTCTTTTTTAATGTCATATATTGTTTTGAAGTTGTATTAAACTGGAAATTGTAATTTTTTCAAGTGGCTCTGAAATATGTATATTGCATTTTTACAAGCTTTGCATGGACTTTCCTCGGAATTTATATTTTGCCACTTGCGGCCTTTTTTAATTCCAGTGTCGAATCGAGAAAAGCAATAAATAGACCGTTTATTTTGAAAGTGGTGCAAGTCCATTTTTTGTTGTTATCGAGAAAATTAAAGGTTAGTATATTAGTCAATTCAAAAATATAAATTCATTATGTCAAGTCTGGCAGTGTTTCTACTAATTTATCAATACGTAATTTCATTATAATATAAACTTCTTTCAGGCGAATTTAACTAAAATAATATATATTTACGGGCTGTAAGTGGACTTACACCATTTTCATAATTAGTGAATTGAAAAATCATTTAATTTCACTTATGAAAAATTAAATATCACTTAAAATATATTTTGTATTAATCCGATTTTCTTTATAAATAATTACAAGACATAAAATAGGAGTAGTATCCTCTATTTTGAACGTTAATTATATTTGTATATTGTCAAACTTAACATAAGGTATTATGTAGGTGATAAATCTAACGTCTTAAATTCTGTGTCCTCCATCGATGTTTTATATACAATAGTATACGATGCACTTTTGCAAAACCTGATCCAACATATTTTCAGCCAGTTTACCTTTTCCCCGTTAGTATTTTTTCTTACCCGTTTTTGAATTGCATTTTGTAGATTTTTTGTTGAAACGAAATTCTCTCTAAATAGACTGTTTTATAACATCATAGTAAACCTGTGGTGTGGTAACCACGTGACCCCGCCACCTATCTCTATGGAAATTGGACTTACACCACTTTCATAACACTGTCCAACAAATTTCAACTTTTTTTATGTTCCCTAATTACTGTTGGGTCCTTCGTATAGAGCTTTTTGCGCGGATTCCGAATCTGTCCTTAATTTCTCTCCTATACGTACAGTTTTTGAGAATATTCAGTTTTAAAAAAAGACATATTTTTCAAATTTGAACAAATATTGTGATGTTATTATGAAAGATATTGAATTGTTCTTTGCAGCAAAAGATTCTGTAGACTTTCCCGAATACAGTGATATGCAATATTAATACATTATAAATGTTTAAACATGTTTAAACGATCATTAAAGACGGAGAGACACCACTTTTGCACCAATTTTTGAGGATATTTTTCAATTTATCTCAAAAAATAAGGGTCCTGCGGAAAATCGAACTATACTATGCGATAGAGCAGACTTTTATCTTGAGAAGCCATCCTGTCAAGTTTGGATCGTCGACGTTTTTTTCGAACCAGAAAGCAAAATATCTTCGCCCGACATGAGTTGCCGCCAGTGGCGCTCGGGACGAGATACGGCGCAGCGACGGGATACAGAGCGGCGAACGACCGTTGTAATGGTGAGCGCCACTGGCGGCAACTCATGTCGGGCTCGAAAAAAATGTCGACGTTTCAAACTTCAAAGCGGGGTTTCTCAAGATAAAAGTCTGCTCTATCGCATGGTATAGTTCGATTTTCCGCTGGACCCTTATTTTTTGAGATAAATTGAAAAATATCCTCAAAAATTGGTGCAAAAGTGGTGTCTCTCCGCCTTTAGTGATTATTTAAACATGTTTAAACAATCATAATGTATTAATATTGCATATCGCTGTATGCGGGAAAGTCTACAGAATCTTTTTCTATAAAGAACAATTCAATATCTTTTATGATCAACACTACAATATTTGTTTAAAGTTGAAAAATATGTTTTTTTTTCAAAGTCATGTTTCTCAAAAACTGTGCGTATAGGAAAAAAATTAAAAACAGATTCGGAATCAGCGCAAAAAACTCTATACGAAGGACCCAACAGTAATTAGGGAACAAATTTGATGTTGGACAGTGTAATCAGTCGCAATTTCTTTTATTGGCCAATTTTAAATTGAACAAAGCATTGGCATTTTTTAAGATATTAAATATTAATTACAAATTATGTGATATCTCATATTATTTAAAAAAATGGACTTACACCACTTTCAAAATAAACGGTCCAAATGTCTGCATATGTAGCATCTACATTTTGCAATTAGCGCAGACACTTTCCATGAGAATCCGCAGTCTAGTTATTAGTACGTATTGTTGTACTCTTCCATATTAGTTGGAGTAAACTTCCAAGAGAAGAGAGACCTATTCGCACAAAGAACACTGACTTGTCATTTATTTGCGCGTGTTGTAAACAGTAGATTGCCCTGATTCTCTAATGTCGTCACGTGCAGACGCATTCTATGCAATATTTAGGTTTTGCGATGATCGGCATGCACACATAATGCCCATGTACTTCTGTCAGTGACACGCGCTCATTAGAGAGCAGTTGCTTGCGTCGCCGGGGCATTGTTGGCTTTGAACCGTACGATGTCAATGGGAAGTCTAAAAGAAAAATCCGGAATAAAGAATCCTCCCCGATTCTCGGTATGAATAGCAAACCTGCAATCAACTACCGAAATGTCTGCTAATGGGACCCGGCAGTGTCTCGATTTCTTTTCACAGCAAAGTCTCCGGAAACGGACAAAGCTAATAGGATACCTGTTACGATTGTCACGTTCACGTAGCGATATGTTCTCTCAAAATTGATTATTTCTCGACCCTACTCCGAATGTTTACCGTGAAATTTTCGGCATGCATGCTCTACAGCAGGGATGAGCTCTTTTTACAACGAACCAGCTACAAATTTAAAAATGTCGTGCGGGCCGCATGTAAGAAACTTATGATAATACAAACGCTGAATGATGAAATCAAATTATCTCTTTATTAACACAATAAACCTAGTATAAAAAATTACAGAAATAAAACACTCTTTAATAGAAATACTATTAAAAAAACGGCGGAAGATATATGTGGAAAAAGATTATTAGTCTAGTCAACGAAAAGTAGTAGAGGGAAATGGAAAGAACACAATGTTTAACTTTGGGTTTTTGTTTGGACTAGTTAGGAGGTAAACATACTAAAAGTCTCATCTCGTAGGAGGTGAGCGGGGTGCAGGGGGGCACGTAGACGTCCCCTTTTTCGGATTTTCGCTTATATCTTGGAACCTATGCGTCCTACTGATAAGACCATTCTATACAAAATTAAAGCTGACAAAATGTGCCATAAGATTGATTCGATTCAGTTTTTCGCTATCTCGCATAGTTTCCGAGATATCCGCGCTCAAAGTTCACTTTAGTATTATTTGTTCGAGTTAGTGTTTTTGGTTCAATTTCAATTTCAACACTCCAATTTCAACTTTAATTTCAATTTCAATTTTAATTTCAACTTCACTTTTTCAGTTTTCACTCCCATTTTCCAGTTTCAACATCAATTTCGCAATTTCAACATCACTTTTTCAAATTCCACTTTACTTTTCCAAATTCCACTTCAATTCCAACATCAATTTTTCAATTTCAACTTCACTTTTTCAGTTTCAACGTCAATTTCTCAATTTCAACTTCAATTTCAACATCAACTTTTCAATTTCAACGTCAATTTCTCCATTTTAACTTCAATTTTTGAAGTTAAACTTTAATTTTTCAATTTCAACCTCAGTTTTTCGATTTTATCTTCAATTTCAAAACTTCATTTTTAACTTCAATTTCGAAACTCCAATTTGAACTTCAATTTCGAGTGGTGTCTGAGATACCTTAGTGAGCAGACGTGTTTCGTGTCGCGCTCTCAAAGTAAACAATCATTCTACTACGAGTTACTGCGAGTGTATACAATAGAGTGCAATAATTTCTTAAGTGGTTTTATTGAATCCTAAGAGTCGGACTGCAATTGCAGTCTCGAAAAATAATACCAAGTTGGTATTATGGCTTCTGACAACAGAGGTCATAACAACATAGAAAACCAAAGTACAATGCAACTATCCGTAATGCAAACCTACTCTAGAGTGACAGCACACAGTACTTGACCAACAAAAAGACCAGGTCATAATAATGGACTCAATCGAAGGAATTACTAACGATGACTATATAGAATATAGATGGTTTGGAAAATATTATGGACGTAGAAAACATCATGTTTATATCAAAAATCTCAGGAGGTAGAGTTTGTGCTTTTCTATTCAGCAGATCTTTAGTAGAAAATCTAACAAATAAGTCAGCGCAAGTAAAGGACCATTTATTAACAATTAGACCTCTAATGGAAAAAAATAAGAGAGTTGTCATCTCCAGTGTAAGTCCGATCATACCACACGAATTATTAGTCGACTTGATAAAAAGTAAAGGCATTAGATTGGTTTCCCAAATGAATTACGTTAGAGCAGGGCTGAACAAACCTGGGCGCTCTCACATTCTTTCATTTCGTCGCCAAGTATATATCAAGAAGAAGACGAGCACCTTCTTCCTGACACATTACAAATAACCTACGACAACACGACATACTGGACTTACTTGAACACGGATTCAACGTGCTGCTTCATATGTAAACATAACGGGCACGTGGCAAAGTCATGCGCGAAACAAATTCAGGAAAGGCCTACGACTATCGAATTGACGTATACTGTCAACGAAGATTGTATTGACAACGTACCGAGTGTTCTCTCAAATACGCACGACACTTTTTTTTTAAATTATTTGGTCCCCTCAGGGTTTCAAGTCCATTTTACCAACTCCCTATCTTTCTACTTTCACCACTTTTCAGCGGGGCCTACAGTTTATAAAGGTGGGTTCCGAACCACCTTGGGTCACCACAGTTTTTTAAAAAGACACATGGAATATTTCCAGAGAAATACACACGACATAATTAACGAGAAAAAACGTATTAACCCGGCATTGGGAAAATGAGGTGGGAAAATGAATAGTAAGTGGTAAGGTGGGGTCTCACAGACCCACCGAAATAATATATTGTATTATAGAAATAAATACCTTTTTCATAAATATAAGATTAGGTATTGCTTAAGAGGCTTGCAATTTGTCAGAGTAAAAGCGCAGATCCACGAAATTAAATTTTTATTATTAAAAATACTTAACTAATGAAACATCTTTACAATGTTACAATCAATCTAAAATCTCCGGGGTCTGTGAGACCCCACCTAACTGACGCCGGGTTAAAAGACCTGTTCCATCATCCGCGTCATCGGAGGGCCTTCATGAAAACCTGTACTCCAAGTTAAACGAATGTACAGTTCAATCTTTTGACGAAAGAAGCTCATCCCCTCCGTTACCAACGATGAAGAACGACAAATTCAAAAAACCGATCACCAAAAAAAAGAAACTTACTGGCGGAGATACCTCGGAAAACTGTACCAAGGATAATAGATGAAATTCTTACGCCAATTAAAGACATCTTGGAGCACTCTCCTGATCTTTATGTTTTGGACTACACCCAATTTAAAATGTTTCTGGATAAGTCTCGAGGACAACACAATTCGTTAGAAGTTGCTTTGGAATTCACCAAAGACATAGATGGTTTAATCGAAATGATCGACATAGTTCGTAAACATATCGAGGATCGAACTCTAAAATCAAGATGCACGAGAATTAAAAAGAAAATCCTGTTTCAAAATATGTCTGACTCTGAACACGACTCTGACCAATCTTGATTATCTGATAAATTATAAGATTTAATATATCACCTTTAATAAAAGAACATTCTATCAATCCGATCATGACCACCTATCATCATAAGGATTTGAAAATACTGTTTTGGAACCCAAGAAGCATCTTAAAAAGGAAAGAAGAACTTCCCAACATCCTCATCAATCTGGACATCTTGATATGTGTAGAATCCTGGCTCTCAGAAGAGTCACGAACGGATAAAAATTTCCACTTCGCTGGTTTCAAGACCTTCAGGAAAGATCGTCTGCACTCCAGAGGTAATATTCTTATTCTAATTCGCAACAACTTAGCTTACTTTGAACTTCAAAATCTAAAATCTAAAAGTGTCCTGATCAATCTGTTGAACTAGCTGGCATAAAAATTACTAATATAAACCCCGCAATAGATATATTTGTATGTTATAGAGCTCCCCATTCAACACTCTCACAATCTTGTCAGTGGGACGAAATATTCACACAGGTAGATAAAAGCCAACATGCAATATTGATGGGCGACTTCGACGCTCACCATACAGGTTGAAATTGCAAAAACAATGATACTAATGGCGAAAGACATTTTAATAGTTATAACAAATCTGATTTATTTCTTCATAATTCAAAATCTATTACCTATGTTCAATTTAATAATAATATAAGGTCCAATCTAGATCTTATATTCTCTTCAGCAAACATAGCTCATAATATCAATGTAGAAGTAAACGACGAAACTTGGGGATTTGATCATTACCCCTTATTTATAACAGTATCGTCTAAAAAATGTATATATCACAAGAAATCCTTTAGATTAAAATCATTAAGAACAAACTGGGATGAAGTATCTACCAACCTAGAAAAAAATTACGATCGATTTTTGACAACAGAGTACGACCTTTTAACCGCAAATGAAAAATATAATATTTTTACCAATATACTAACAAGTGCTGTAATAGCAAACACTCAAAAAAAAAGAATTGCTGTAATAGCAAACACTCCAAAAAAAGTCCATCGAAATCCGGTACCATGGTGGGATTTGGAGTGCGACAAGGTCAAAAGGCTCAGAAATGCGGCTTTCAAAAAATGGCAATTTACTAAAAACAGTAATGATTACATAGAATATAAAAATTTGCGGCTCTGGCTAGAAAAACATTTAAAAAAAAGAAGAAAGACAATTTTAGAGACTTTGCAAAGAACATCAATTTCCGCACCAGCAAAAAACATGTTTGGACCGCAGCAAAATCTTAAAGAACAAATGGATCAAAGTAACATCTTGTCACACTCCTCAGAATCATCAGTCTGAAATCAAAATTAGGGAAGCTCTAGATAAAATTAGTCCATCATGAGTCTCTGATGATCCAGGTAGATTGCCTGCTTGTAAGGACAACGAATTTCTCAACTCACTCTTTGACTTTGCCGAGTTTAACATTGCTCTCAAAAAGAGGAACACTCGTTCAGTACAGACGGTTTAGATTACGAAATCCTTCAAAAACTACCAATCAAATACAAATTAATTCTTCTAGACATATACAATGAAATGTTTACTACAGGCAGCTTTCCAGCACAATGGAAAGAATCATATATCCATTTTATAGGAAAATCCGACGGCAAAAATGTGAGACCTATATCTTTGACATCCTGCTTATGCAAGCTTTTTGAATCAATGGCAAAACATAGATTGAATTGGTGGGTTGAGCGAAATATCATCCTTCCTAAATCTCAAACGGGTTTTCGCCAAGGACAATCCACCATAGACAATTTGACTAACATTATCCTAAGCATTGAAGAATCCGTTAATAATAAAAAGAACCTTTTAGCTACATTTTTAGACGTCAGCAGCACATTCGATGACGTCAATATAAACATTCTTTTGCAAAAATTGGCAAGTATTGGTTGTCCAATAAATATGATTAAATTGATTAAATTCATAACTTTTGAAAGGATAGTATACAGGGTGAATTCGATAAAGCAGGACACCTAAATATCTCCGTTACTTTTCGTTGTACAAAAAAACTTCGTAGGACAAAGTTACACTGTTTGAAGGGCCACATATAACGGTGTAAGGGAAAAAAAATTTCAAGGTCATTTTTATGAGATTTCAAGGTTATCGATGTTTTTTTAAGTGGAATGAGGTATTTTTGAATACATCAATCGATGCAGCTGGGCATTCGTTATAAAAAAGTACTAACCTATGTATGTCGAAAAGTTAGTAGTTCAGGAGATATTCCAATTGAAACAACTCTAAAATACCATTACTGTCGTACTAAGACGTTAGTGTTTACTTACTTGTGTAACATCTTAGCACGACAGTAAGGGTATTTTAGAGTTATTTAAATCGAAATATCTCGTGAACTACTAACTTTTAGACATACATAGGTTAGTACTTTTTTATAACGAATGTCCAGCTGCATCGATTGATGTATTAAAAAATACCTCATTCCATTTAAAAAAATATCGATAACCTTGAAATCTCATAAAAATGACTTTGAAATTTATTTTCCCTTACACCGTTATATGTGGCCCGTCAAACAGTGTAACTTTGTCCTACGAAGTTTTTTTGTACAACGAAAAGTAACGGAGATATTTAGGTGTCCTGCTTTATCGAATTCACCCTGTATACAGATCTCACAGGCGACCAGCCTAGAAAAGTGTTTAAGGATGTTCCTCAAGGCGGAGTCCTTAGCCCGCTTTTATACAATATATACGTTTCTATCATTGCTATTACAATTTACCTAAGAGCGTCATAGTTTCTCAATTTGCAGATGATATTGCAATGTATTGCAACAGATACACAGTCAGCAATAGTAAAAGCTTACTAGAAAAAGCGATCTCGCAAATCGATATCAACTTACGTAACTTAGGATTAGAACTCTCTCCTCATAAAACCGTTTGTATGCATTTCAACAGACACAATGACCACCCAGAACAAACAGAAATGAAAGTCAAGAATATTACAATTAAATCAAGGGAATTTGTGCGCTTCTTGGGTATAATATTCGACTACAAAGTGTCATTTAACAATCAAATTGATCATATACAAAAGAAATGCACAAGAGCTATGGACATAATCAAATTTCTTCGAGGCACGTGGTGGGGATCAGATCCAGAAACCTTAATTATACTTTACAAAAGTTTTGTTCGATCAATATTGGACTATGGCTGCTTTGTATATTTTCCCACCCAACTAAATCCAATAGAAAGGCTAGAGAAAATTCAATTCGCGGCAATAAGACTCGCTCTTGGGTATAGAATCAGCACACCTACCAATATTCTGCTATCGGAATCCAAACTACAACTCATACAAGAACGATCCCGATTCTTATGTATGAATTACCTCAATAAGGTTCATTCGAATCAATACTCGATAATCTATGCAAGCATTTCACGGCTCTGAAAAATTATTGATAACAAGTATATTAAGCGTAAAAATAGTAACCGGCTTCTATATCAATGCTTAAGAGACACCAAGAATTCAATCAATGATATTTACTCCGCTAATAACCACAATAATGATGTTCAAGCATATTATTCTTTCATTAGCAATATTTATATCAACACAGAATTTGGTTCGTTTCTTACATATGTAGAAAATCCCAATATATTAATTGAAAATCTAATTGAAGAAGAAAAATCCTATGCTTTGTACACTGACGGTAGTAAGTCCAAAAATTCAGTTTCTGTAGGAACTGCGTGTGTCTGTAATGACTTAGATAAGACAGTTGTAAGAACTTTAACCAAAAACGCGTCAATTTTCACTGCAGAATCTATAGCCCTGTACGACGCTGTAAAAATATCTTTGAATCATCCCAATCAGAATTTTCTCATTTTTACGGATTCTCTCAGCGCTCTACTCTCCTTACAACAACCTATTATAAACACAAAAACGAATCCCTGTATCCTAGAAATAAGAAAAAATGTTTTCAAATTCGCCTTCGAGACCGCAAACGACAGTAAAATTAAATTCTACTGGGTACCGGCTCACATGGGGATTCCGGGCAACGAGAGTGCAGACTGCAGACGCATTAGCGAAATCGGCGGCTAACACGATAACTGCATTCTCCATCAAAATTCCCTTCACGGATCTAAAGGAATCGGCTAAGTCAATGGCAACACAAAATACATATAATACCATAGAGATAGAAGGTGTAAACTACTTCACGCACTTCCACAACCAAAAGTCAAAACCATGGTACAGTCACACAAATCTCCAACGTGAGATTATTACAACGGTAAACAGATGTAGATCAGGACACTACAATCTTGCCAGTTCTCTCTTTCGAATTGGTTTCATAAATGATCCAAAATGTCAGTGCGGCTATGAAACTCAGGATATTGACCACGTATTATGGCAGTGTCCCACGTTTGATGAACAGACGTTGGAGTTTATCAGGCAATTACAGAAACTGCATCTTTTCCTTCCGTTTTATCTTTAAAACTGCTTGAGTATTGACCCACGTTTATTTATAATTTGTATTGTATTATAAAAAGTATCACAATGTATTGAAAAATTATGTATTACAAAATAATCTCTACCTACAGATTCAAATTGCATTGAATTAAAAAAAAACTTGAATTTCAATTTGAATTTCAACTTCACTTCTCAGTTTCTACTCCCATTTTCCAGTTTCAACGTCAATTTCTCAATTTCAACTTCAATTTCTACACCTTTTTCTCAAATTCCACTTCACTTTTTCAATTTCCACTTCAATTTCAACTTCAATTTTTCAGTTTCAATGTCAATTTTTCAGTTTCAACATCAATTTTTCAAATTCCACTGCAATTTTTCAATTTCAACTTGAAATGCACGTAGAAGGTCCCCCCTTTTAGGTTTTCCGCTTATACCTCGGAAATTGAGCATCCTAGCGATAAGAACATCCGTATACAAAATTAAAGGTAACAAAATGTGCCATAAGATTGATTCTATTCAGTTTTTCGCTATCTCGCATAGTTTCCGAGATATCCACGCTCAAAATTCACTAATTGTGAAAAATAAATTTTTGCTTCACGTTTTTTGCCTTATTTGACTAACTCTTCAGCACAATTAGTGAAGTTTGAGCACGGACATCTCGGAAACTATGCGAGATAGCGAAAAACTGAATATAATGAATCTTATGGCACATTTTGTTACTTTTAATTATGTATTGGATGGTCTTATCGCTAGGACGCATAATTTCCGAGATATAAGCGAAAAACCGAAAAGTGGGACCTTCTACGTGCATTTCAAGTTGAAATTGAAAAATTGGAGTTGAATTAGAGTCATTGATATTGAAACTGAAAAATTGAAGTTGAAATTGAAAAATTGAAGTTCAAATTGAAATTGAAGTTGAAAATGAAGTTTTGAAATTGATTATAAAATCGAAAAATTGAGGTTGAAATTGGAAAATTCACGTTGAAACTGAAAAATTGATGTTGGAATTGAAGTGGAAATTGAAAAAGTGATGTTGAAATTGAGAAATTGATTTTGAAACTGGAAAATGGGAGTGGAAACTGAAAAAGCGAAGTTGAAATTAAAGTTGAAGTTGAAGTTGAAATTGAAGTGTTGAAATTGAAATTGAAGCAAAAACACTAACTCGAACAAATAATACCAAAGTGAACTTTGAGCGCGGATATCTCGGGAACTATGCGAGATAGCGAAAAACTGAATAGAATCAATCTTATGGCACATTTTGTTACCTTTAATTTTGTATACGGATGTTCTTATCGCTAGGACGCACAATTTCCGAGGTATAAGCGGAAAACCGAAAAAGGGGACCTTCTACGTGGCCCCCTGCACCCCGCTCACCTCCTAGGAGTTGGGACTTTTTGTATGTGTACCACCTAACTAGTCCAAACAAAGACGTAAAATTAAAAATTGTGTTCCTCCCATTTCCCTCTACAAGTTTTCGTTGTCTGGACCAGTATCGTTCCAAAATAAACACATAACGTGCGCCTAAAAATTTCAAACTTTTTGCTACATTTGTATAATGACTGTGCGACAGCTGATTAGTATTTCACGCTTTATGCCTTCGCGTATGCTTTTATACGGAAAATACCAGTCTGATTTTGGTGTTGATGCGTTTACCAGAGTTTAATATGTTTTGCAAAAGTAATTACTGCACATTCTGCTGAAACACGACGGCGAAAAGGATCGTTCCCAGGAGAAAAGAAAGACGAGAAAATTCACTGTAAGACGAGATATAACGAAATCAGTGAACGCGGAGAAGGATCGATCGAAGCCAGGAAGTTGTTATATTCCCGAAAAAATCAGAAAAACGCGCGGGAAAAATGAAATGTAAATCCGAGATAGGATTTGAAACGAACACGGTTAACGCCATATGCGTGGTAGACGTAACGCGCGTAACAATTCGCTAAAATTGTTTGGCATTGCGTGCACGAATACGAATACGAACAGGAATAGGAATACACAGTGCTGTCTCCGCTCGTCAATTTTTCTCTCTTGGCTGTACGGTTTAAATTAGCGAAAATTCGCGGAGCCGGAAAAGAGCGCAGCTGCGCAACTTTGTCGACTTTTCTTCGGCGAACAGTCCGCGGCACTTGCTGTTCCCCTGTAAACGAATTACGGACGGTGTATTAGCTCCACTATTCAGAAGTTAGCGTGCACCGGGAACCCTTTCGGATTGTACGTGAATACAGTAATTAACGCGTACACTTCGGATCGAGAGAACGAGGATCTAGGGAGAGCGTGGCAAGGTGGGAGTAGGAGTAGGAGCAGGAGATGATGGGGCGCAGTCGAGCAAATATCCAGCAAATAAGCGCAGCATACGCGCGCGTTAATAGGGTTAAACGGAGACCCGACCTCGGCGCGCGACCTCTCCTCTCCTCTTCCAAGTAACGAAGTTATTCCTTATACCTGTATAAGTAACTGCCGTGCCATGCCGGACTGATCTCTCTGCACTCGGCAGTCTGCACTCTGCACTCTTCACTCTTCACTCTTCACGCGGCAGATACAGTGATCAGTAGACAGTGGATCATCGCGTAAAATAAACATTCTCTACCTGAATTGCAACAGGCTCGAATGAAATGTTACTTTTATTTTCTTTCTCAATATGTTTAACCTCCCGAATTTATTACGCGGCGCGTCGGGCGCGACGTATACATATTTCACGGAGGGAGTAGAAAGGACTGTTTCAAAGAATTTAGCATTCTATCATCAAATAACTATTATATGAAGGATGTTAGACATATACAAATGTTCGTTCTCTATGTTATAATGAGTTATTACAAGGGGTTACCATGGGTTCGTCGGCAACTCATTTGACCGACACTGTTTTGATCGACACGACTTGACCGAGAATAACTTTCGTCGACACTATGTTTTCCTCGACATTGTGAAATGACCGTTAAATAATTTGACCCACACTATGTTTTCGTCGACGTATTAGAAAAATACTAGAGAGCCGAGAAATGTACAGTGATATTGATCTTTTAAAGGCTTTAGCACAAAATATATCGCTTTGATTTCATTACTTGATATTTATGTAATTATTGTAGAATTTTTTTATGTTTCGTAATCTGTATATGTATATGCGTAGCATTCGTTCTGTTCATTCAAATTATGTATATGTATTTACACAATTATGTTTGAAATTAAATGAAATATTATGATTTTTGTTCATTTGTGTGTACCTATTAATAAAGTTTGTTTATTAACTTCCCGATTTTATAGGGAAGTTATTGTAATTTGAAGAAATGCTTTGTACTTCTTTTTATTTTTTATTGTACAAGCAACTAAATGTGTCTAGAACATAACAGTGATAATAACGATTAGTCAACATTAGCAAATACGAATCAAACCTGTCGCTAAACACGGACTGTCGATGAAAGCAGCAAACGTCGACAATTTGACCGTGTCTATGAAAACATAGTGTCGGTCAAATTATTTTTCGGCGATTTCACAATGTCGAGGAAAACATAGTGTCGAGGAAAGTTATTGTCGGTCAAATCGTGTCGATCAAAACAGTGTCGGTCAAATGAGTTGTGGACGAACCCATGGTAACCCTATTACAAGTGCGCTAGTACAATTGCTCTAATGTCGAACAGCAATAACCTCAGTGTTGTGTGTGCTTCTTTTTCTACTAATATTTATTATTTCGATTTCTCTGATTCAAAGAACGTGGTAAAGTACACCCGAGCAACACTAAAAACAAGAAAACAGAATCCTAACTTCATTGCAAATAGCAACTTCAAGAGTTATGCCAAAGTCAAAGCGGGAATTAACTAATTTCTTGTTAGAACGTAGAACGTTGGAAAAAGTTCGTCACAGTGAATGGTGACTACATCGTTAAATAAAACTACATTCTACAGGGTGTCCCGAAAATGTTGCCATCTTTGGCAACGAAATGTTCGTATCGATTGAAGAACACAGGAGCCAAATAAAAATTGTATTCTTCTCTCAATTATCCAGCTTAATAGCTGAAACTAATGCATCGATGTCCTTAAACGTTTTTAACATGTCCACTTCTTTAAAATGCACGTGCCCATTTTTGTTATAATTCCACGAAATCCGCATTTTACTGATACCTAAGGTGAAATAACTGTTTCCTTTACAAAAATGTTCTCCGCAACTTCGTCAAGGAGTCATTGACGAAAAACACGAAATAATCGAAACGCGGTTACAGCGGACGGATTCCGGCTTGACCAATGACAACGCCACACTCAGGGAAACCTGTCGCCGAGCTGGAATATACCCGCAATGTGTCTATCGTGAATAACTTCTTAACGAAGCCGCGGATAACATTTTCTTTAAGGCAAAAATTATCTCAAATAACCTTAGAAATCACTATTATCACGGAAATGCAACGTTTTTGGGACACCTTGTACAAAACAGTGTTTGATTTTTGAACTTTTACCGACACGTAGTATCTGTGACCGTTGCAAATTATAATTAGTAATTTGTACTATGTTCGGTTCAACGGGACACTTTGTGGATCCTTAGAATCGTATAAATAAGCGTCATTCGATGCGAAATCGGACACATTTCGGATTATTGTTACGGATTTTCTTCAAATTTGAGTATGTTGCAGTCTTCAGTGACAAATAAACGAATCTCAAGGGACTTTTCGAAATCCTAAAATTGTTAGTTTTGCAGACGCAGCAATTGCAAATATTTTCAGCAATTCTTATAGCATAAGTGTTTAGTTATTCATTTATCATTTCAATATACCGTTCACTATTCATACGTCCTTTCCAAAATTTGATTTCTGTTTTACTCCAATATCCAATATCGGCCAAAATTATCACACAGCCGCCTGCCATTTAGCGACGCACAGTGGTCTAGAAGTCAGTTCTAGTGCGAATTAATTATTGTGCGAGGAAAAAAATTGACATTTTGTGTAAAAATTACTTTTAAATATTTGGGTAATGTAAATAAAAAATAATTTACGATACTGACTACTTGTTTATTAATATAATAATTATTAATCTAATACTACAATAATTAAAATTTTTAATGGCTTACCAACTCTTGCGGGTTCAAGTTTGTCAATGTCAATCTCATTAAAGGGGAATACTATGGTCGATTCTAACCAAGTCTTTTTTTTTCACAGAAATCTATCTTTATAATTATTGCCTATTTTCCAACTTTTCTCAATATTTTTCATAATGTTCTCTAAAATTCCTCCAATATTGTGTCCGCTCACATTCCTTCCGGTAAAAATATGCTCTTGTAATCCACTAATGCAATCCTTTCGTTTCAAATTCTTCAATTTGAACCATTCTTCGAACAACTCTAAGCGGGTGAAATTTGAAAAATTAAAGAGTTGAAATTGAAATCGTAGAAGTTGAAATTGACGCCGAAATTGAAAAATTGTAGTTGAAATCGAAGAGTTGAAATTGAAATTTGAAAAATTGGAAAGTTGAAATTGAAATCGAAGAAGTTGAAATTGGAGTAGAAATTGAAGTTGAAATGGTAGAAGTTGAAATTGAGGTCGAAATTGAAAAAATGAAGTTGAAATCGAAAACTTGAAATGGAAATTGAAGACGAAGTTGAAATTGAAAAATTGAAGTTGAAATCGAAAAGTTGACATTGAAGTTGAAAACAAACAGTTGAAATTGTAGTTGAAATTTGAAAAATAGCCTCCAGTAATCCACTAACGCAATCCTTTCGTTTCAAATTCTTCAATTTGAACCATTCTTCGAACAACTCTAAGCGGGTGATCGTAGACACGTTTACTAAAATATTAAAATAAAATGATAATGGGATTGCGGAGGATCGCGTTTTCTCTTTGCCGTTTATGGAGATGAAGAGAGCTTTCCAATTAAATACTTCGCAACGCGTGCAAATGCGTGGAAATTTTGTAAAACTTACGACATTCTAATAGTTTTTCTTTAAAAATATCTGTTCATAAAATATATGATAAAGTGTGTGAAGGAAACGTAAACCTACCATTTCCAGTTACAGCCATACTGATAATATCATATATAACAAGATGCTAACACAATTTATGCACACTTCAAGAAAGAACTCGATATTTTCAGGTTATAATTTGTAGCAATTGACTAACGCAGAAAAAGAATATGTGGTTACTGGAATGTTGACAGTCTTGCCAACAATAATACGGTGATGTGATCTACTAATTTTGTTTGTGTTATTGTAGCATAAATATCAATCTATCATACAAGTATAAATTTTAACAGATTTACGTTAGTTGGTATTTTTAATTTATTCGCGCTAGAACTGACTTTTAGACCGCAGTGTAACGGCTTAAAAATTGCTGTACTTCATTGAAATTATGATAGTAATAGCCTACGTCGTCTGGACGCTTTATGCTTCTTCTTTAACCAAGGTGTTTTCTGCAATTCTTTTCGCGCTAAGTGCTCGCATTTTTGTACAACACAACATACATTCTTTCCGTTAAGTGTCTACGCCAACACTTTCAGCGATTTGCCTCGCAGTCATCCTCGAATTGATGCTATTTTCAATGTTGCACGTTTTTCACGGGCAGTTCAACTTTGTGGACACCAAAAACTTCTTTTTTCCGTAATTTTCAAAATTTTTTAACAAGCTCATAATAACTTTTCGGCATCTATTTACAATTTTCAATATTTGTGTAATTCAATCTTGTTCTTCCTTCAACTTCAATATCGCATTCAATATCGCAATACTTCACATAGTACACTTAGATTTTGCCACAACCCATTCTTAACACTTTAGTATGTTGTTTTAGTAAATAAGCAGGAAAGAAGCTAGTGTCCACTTTATCAATTACGTTTTGCAACGAATGTTTGCTCTTCAGTACCTTATGCACAATTGACAAGTGTAAAACTGCTATTTGTGCTATCATTTTGTCCCGCTTGTTTTGTCCCAATATTTATGTTTTCATTTCGAAAATTCTATTGAAGTAAATATGGCGGATGACATTCAGTACATTGTACGTACAGACATGTCAGAATATGTTGACATATGAAAACATTCATTTTCTTCAGTTTAATATATCAAATGAGGAAAAATAGATGATGTGCCATCTTTTTGTCCCGGAGTGTAGAACGCGAGTTCCACTGCACGGCGCGGCGCGCCGGAAGCAGAGGTTGTCGGAGGGTCTTCCTTCACGTTTACGATGGAATGTGTACGTACCATGTACGTATAATGGGGTTGGCGCATACATGTATACACTGTAGCTCTGTGACCAGTTTCAGGGCGCTAACGTGTAACAACTAAACACATGTGCTTTCCGTCTCATTGCAAGGTCTTCTCGACGCGTTTGATCAAAGTGACTCGACATCGCTCGACCGGCTTTTCTGGTCGACGAGGGTTCATTGGAAAGGGTCCGAATCCACTAATTTTATTACGATCTTTCGTTTCTGGTGTCTTTTGGTTTCACTCGGATCATCCGTAATGAAGTTCAGCCCTCTGTTTCACTTACTCGGATTACGCAGTCCTGAACTAGTAGATTGCGTGGAAATAAATCGTAGTGTTTCATCATAACATTTCGAGTAATATCGTTCGCAAAGAAATTTGATTTAGCCATGTCAATGCTTACCGCTTTATGAAAAAGCGAACCATATTATTACCATGCTTATATTAGCTTACCGAGTTGTCGTTGTTGTTGTTGTTGTTGTCGTTGTTATATGCGTCAAATCTTGTAATCGAATTCTAAACCACTTCCCGATAAGCTAGAGACTTGAAACTTTAAACATAGCTCAGAACTGGATGACAATGCAATATTAAAAAACAAATTTTTTAAAAAACTGAGCGTTCAAGGAGAAAAAAAATGTTAATATTAACCGTCACACCTCGTCACGCTTATATTAAACTGCATTAAAAAGGAGAAAATAATTTTTTTAGACATTAGCGACTATAAATAAAAGCGTGGAGCGCACACGAAGATTACACCAATATAGTTTAGCGCTCCACGCTTTTATTTATAGACACTAATGTCTAAAATAATTATTTTCTCCTTTTTAGTGCCTTTTAATATAAGCGTGGTTTTTAAAAAGTTATTTTTTTATATATTTGTTTTATTAATATTACTTGTATCATTAGAACCAATGTTGGAGTAAAACAGTTCTGAAATGAAGACAGTTCTGTCCCATAATAATAGTAGCAAGCGAATATTTAAACGGGAATTATTGGCGAATGCAGCTGTAAGTTATGTTGTAGCGCAAGATTGCGAAGCCTTCAATCAAAATCAATGTTTCATGACATCTGTCATTTGTTTCGACACATCTTTCAATTTTTTAGTGAACCTAATTATTACGAATTATAACTGTTTTTCTAATTTCATCCGCTGATCGAAATCAATTGTTTTATTTCCGTTGAATATCAACCCGTTGTAAAAGTAAGATGAAAAAAACAAGTTATGCTGGAAGCAATGATGAACGATGGTTCGAATAATTTTAAGCTCACGCATATAGGGAAAGCAAAGCTTCGTAGCCAAGGGATCCTACCTACAAGTTTAAAATGCAGTAACGAAAGTATGGAAAAATAAAAATTAGGAGTAATATTTTTAATTTATTGTTTAATATATGTAATCTAGTTTTTTCATAATAAATGTTGCGTTCTATATTTATTTTCTTTTGCTACTATTATTATGGGACAAATTAAATTCATCAACTGCTACTATTATTATGGGACAGAGGGAGTACCAAATAGTGTATGGTGGAGCGTGTCACCTCGATGTGACGATCGGCGCACAGTGGTCCGGGAACGCGATTTTACTGGCCAAAACTCAAAATGTCATTGGATTTTTATAAAAGTTGATAATCAGATGTTTTTGAGGTCACTCATAACGAATCTAACATAAAAAATGAAAAATTCAAAAAGGTGGATTCAATACTATGCACATATATTCTGTAAATTCGTTTTTCGTGGTCAAAATTAAAGAGACATATCGACATTTTTCAACGCAATAAATATGTATATAATTATATTTCCGATGTTAATTCTAAATTATTCAAATATTTCAACATGGCTAATTCGAATTCCACTTCATCTAAATCATCTGCATCATCAATTGGGATAAATTATTGCAAAAAAGACGTACTTTTTGTTTAATGGGCTTTCTAGTTTCGTCACAAGTCACTTCGTTGATTTTATCAAAAATAACATCAGACACAGCAATTATTTTCCTGCTCGGATCACCTTCATTATACCATGCATTAAAAAGATCCTCATTTTTACAAATATAAAAACAATTAACCTTTTGATGCCAAGACAGTTTGATGGGAAGGTTAAAGTAGAACATATTTTCCGACATTATGATTCAAAATTATTTTCAATTCTTAAACTAAATTACACACCATATAAATGAATTAAAAATATGTAGGTGCAATGTATGTATTTACATACATAAATATGTTCAACTATGATTATATAACTAACTATAATACACAATTTAACACACATAAAACTTAGCAAAATCCTTCAGTACAGATGTTTCCACGTGAATATTCGATTGAAGACTAACGCGATCAAAAACAAGTATGCTCGACGAGAACCAATTATTTCTGTGAATCTGATCAATGTAATACAATGTAACAGTTTATATGTACAAAGAAATATCAAGTCAATGCTATCTATATATGCAATATGCTATCCAGACGCCAAAATACCGCGGGATTTTATTTCTTAATTATCGTATAAACTACACGGCTGCAGCAGGCTGAACTTTGCACCTAAAATTTATATGCTCTTATTCGAAATTGTTTAAACTTTCATATAAAACATGTCTGATGTCTAACACTTTCATACATTTTTCTAAAAACCTTCCCAAAGTTTAAATTGCCAATAATATTGCAGTATTCGTACGTGGATTAAATAATGCTGGAAACCTAATTAAATAATGAAAACACGCCTATTAAAAACGTTTATTCAAACCTGTTATATAATGCTGTATAATGAGTTCTTAGAATAATTAGTTTCACTCTGAATTTCAGAATTCTGTCTTTAGAACGTTACCCTCGGTTACACAATTGTCTTAAATGGATAATATTTTGTATTTTGATGGTTTGAAGTATTGTTACTGTATAGCCAGAAAAGTTTTTTCAAAATGTTGAACTTCGAAAATTGACTTCTAGCCAGTAAAATCGCGTTCTCGGACCACTGTGCGGCGGTCGAAATGACGATCAGCAGCCGAAGCGACGATTGACACGAGACACACTGAAACAAGACACAAGTTCAGTTCGACGGAAGAGTTGGCAATGTCGGCATAGGCAGGACATAATACCTGGTACAGTTTTCTATTAGCCGTTTTATAATAAAGTTTTTCCAATTACCTATTTCACTAGGCTATGTTCTGATTCCACTCCAGCCATATCCCTTAACAACCAATACCAGCAACAACAATTTTAGGGCATAAAAGAAATACAGGGTGAGTCACCTAACGTTATCACCTCAAATATCTTTGTTGTTTTCAAAGATACATTAAATGTCTTCAGGACAAAGTTGAATGGTAAAATTCATTCGATACCAAAAAAAATGAGCCGTTATTTTTGAAAGTGGAATACGTCCACTTTTGGAAAAAAATTAGTTAATAGTAATTTCAGTAAGATATAGATATCCTCTTCTTATATTTATAATCATACATTCAATGGAGTACGATTTCTTGATAAAGTAATCAAAAGAACTTTTTCAAAAGAACACTTTTTTTGAAAGTGGAATAAGTCTATTTCTAATAATCATAGTTAAAATAACTTTCTACTTGCTTTGCCAAATTACTGTATGCCTTGGAAATTATCGCTCGTTAGGCAACACTGTCTTTGGGAATAAGCTCCAATGCCAGCATGCGCAATTATATACTGCTCAAGACTATTATAATACAATAAAGAGTTGCCGAAAAAAATAGGTTCATTTTGTATGAAATGAAACCAGAAGATCTTGTCTCGACAAAATCTCTAGCAGAGGCATTTTAATATTTTAGTAAACGTACCTACGATCACCCGCTTAGAGTTGTTCGAAGAATGGTTCAAATTGAAGAATTTGAAACGAAAGGATTGCGTTAGTGGATTACTAGAGACTATTTTCCAAATTTCAACTTCAATTTCAACTCTTCGATTTCAACATCAATTTTTCAATTTTAACTTCAATTTCAACTCTTCGATTTCAACTTTAATTTTTCAATTTCGATCTAAATTTCAACTTCTTCGATTTCAATTTCCACTTTTCAATTTCTTAAATTTCAATTTCAACTCTTCGATTTCAACTTCAATCTTTCAATTCCGACTTCAATTTCAACTCTTTCATTTTTCAAATTTCAATTTCCATTTGAACTTCTTCGATTTCAATTTCAACTTCAATTTCAACTCTTCGATTTCAATTTCGACTTGAATTTCAACTCTTGAATAGTTAAAACAACTTTCTAATTGGTTTGTCAAATTACTGTATTTCTTGGAAATTATCGCACGTTAGGCAACGTTTTCTTTGAGAGCAAGCTCCAATGCGAGCATGTGCAATTATATGTATACTGCTCAAGACTATTATAATACAATAAAGAGTTGCCGAAAAAAATTGGTTCATTTTGTATGAAATGAAACCAGAAGATTTTGTCTCAACCAAATCTCTAGAAGAGGCGATATCAAACAGGAAAAAAAATACAATTGACAGTTGGCGCGCCGCGCCGCGCCGCGCCGAGCCGACTGTGCCAACTCGCGTCTAGGTCGCGCTCTCTGGTTGGTCTGTGTTTTTCGTTAATAAGTCCTAAACAAAGCCGCTGACAACATTTTTGCAGAGGAAAATGTCGCTTCAAATGACCTCAGGAACCTCTCATTTCCGGATTCTGCAAGAGTTTTGGAACACCCTGTATATGACTGGTGTGGGCGATAAATGACAACTATTGACGGTTAAGCAGAGCTGGGGAAAATAGTATTTGAAATAGTAAATAGTAAATAATCCCATTTATTTTACAGTGTCTGTACAACTTTTAAAATAAAATATTTTATTTGATGCAGTAATTTTTGAAAATAAAATATTTTATTTGATGCAGTAATTTTTGAAAATAAAATATTTTATTTGTTGCAGTAATTTTTGAAAACAGTATTTGAAAATAGTATTTTATTTTAAGAATATTGAAAATATTTGGACTTTGTCTTTATTTTCAATTTCAATTTTAAATATTATTGCTCAAAATAATGGTTCGCATTCAATAGATTTCTGAATATAAAGAGTTTCCTGGTGATAAGATACAGTGTATGTTAATCAACAAACCTCAGTAGACACATGCTGTGAACTGAAGTAGATATACGCAGTAATAGCAGCAATCAAACAAAAAAATAAAACGAAAATGTGACAAATGATATAGTTTCTGATATTAAGTACCATTTCTTCTTTAAATTATTGCTGAAATAAGAAATATTAAATGAGTAATACGATTTCTGAAAGTATTAGGTATAACGATGCAAAAAATAAAATATTCTATTTTGTGTTTCAGATTATTAAAATAGAAATATTTTATTTTGTGGATAAAATTGTTAAAATAGAAATATGTTATTCTGACGTTCAGATTGTTCAAATACATAGAAGTATATTATTTCGAAATTCAGATTATTCAAATAGAAATATTTTATTTCGAAGTTCAAATTGTTCAAATAAAATACTATTTTCTTTAAGCAAAATAAAATCTAAAATATGAAATAGTGTTTCAAATATTTTTTTCGCCAAATAATGCCCACCTCTGCGGTGAAGCAGTCCGCCAAGAGTACGATTTATTAAGGAACTCTTCGAACTGGACTCTCCGAGCGTCACTGGAAGAGTGATCGCTCAGGTAAACTCTAGTCCTAAGGACACTTTGTTGCCAGCATGTTCGCTATCTGCACCCTTCGGTGCTGTGGCTTTATCCTGGATGGGTACGCGTCGCGCTGTCAAGCAGCACGCTGCCCACTCTCGACGGTCCCTTATTCGATATTTCTTACAATACGTAAGCAGATATATGTATGTCTGTATGCATGTACACATGATCGAAGTTAGACTCCGTTTCTCAAAACAAACGATTCGAAGGTACCCCCTACCAAGTACCGCCGATACTCTGTAGAACAGTAGCATGGAGTAATGGTGTAATGGTGTAATGGTATAATCATATAGTGGACTCACTGGTTGTAAGTACACACACACACACACACACACACACACACACACACACACACACCATACTGTGACCTATGAGTCAGATTCTGGCCCCGATGCGATGCGACGGTACGTACTTACATAGATATGCGTGCCGTCCTGTCGCGACTATTCAGCTGCACGTACAGGGTGTAACAAAATTTAGTGTCATGGTTTTGGCAGATGGTTGTACACCTTCGGATTGAAATTCAAGGTCAAATTTTGTATAAATATGTTTCTTCTATCGATCGTATTTGCTGTTATTAAATGTTAAATGCTTCCGGCGCAACGGTTCGATCGTTTATTACTAATTATGAAGCAATTTTGCTAATTATCAAACAAAATCAACGTTTCGATTCTAGTTTGATCCTTTTCAAGATTTATTTGAATCGCGTCTGTTAAGTAAATATGTTATAATAATTTCAAAAACTATTAACCCTTTGCACTCCGCTGTCCCCTCTGAGGCACCACTAGAAATTGTAGTATTATTATTCACAGTATTGTTTACATTATTAAATATATCGGTATCGAATCAATTACTAAACATTTAGGTATTGTATGAGGTATTCTACCAATTTCATATCCATACAATTTCAAAAATCATAGGGAATGGAAGTATTCTAGATCGAAAGAAATTTTTAATTTTCCAGTTAAAATAGCGCGGAGTGCAAAGGGTTAAATGATTGAATATAAGGAATATTGTTAATAAAAAATCACTCACTTGCTTTGGGGAAGATAAATTTATAATAATTGTGTGGCACGTGTGTTATGTGCGTCGGACATGCTTGTTGTCAAAACACTGATGTAAGAACGTATTGTAAGGCGGTAAATTTGAAAGATCATAGTATATTCTTAAATCCACTCTTACGAATATACCTTGACGGTAAATCGTTATTAACGTTCAACTTTTATTGGAATCAGTTTCATACAGTTAATTGTATGTGAGAAACAACCAGTGCAAAATTTTTAGATAATGACAAAAATAAGATTTATTGGAAAATTCATCGTAGAACATTACTGGTTTAGTAATGTTGCGTAATATTCATGTATCTTAGGTATCTCATACCTAAGATATACGCTGCGATGTTTAATCGAATGAATAGTTTCCAATACATAGTAGCCTTTGATGTAAATTTTCTTCTTTGTCAATAATTTTGACGTTCTCAAAATCAAATCTATGATACATTTCAAGTGAATGTTTCGTCAGTGCAGTATGTCGTAGTGGAAGTAAGAAAATATTATGCTTATGTTCTGTGATACGGGTTTTCAAGTTTCTGGACGTTTGTCCAATATATAGGGTGAGTCCGAAGAAACAAAACACCTAAATATCTCCGTTACTTTTCGTTGTACAAAAAGACTTCTTAGGACAAAGTTACACTGTTTGAAGGGCCACATATAACGGTGTGTCACGTCCGGTGGTTCAGCCATCGATAGTAATTAATCATAATGATGTATAACATATAACTTTTGAATTTCTTTCTATGCTCAATCTAATAATGTTGTACCAGAACTTAAATATTAAATACTATAGTTAATAACTAATATTGAACTGTCGTATATTATACAGGGTGTTCCAAAATTCCTTCAACAGCCGAACATGGGAGGTTCCTGAGATCATTTGAAGCAACATTTTCCTTTGCAAAAATGTTATCCGCGGCTTTGTTTAGCAGTTATTAACGAAAAACACGGACCAATCAGAGCGCGACCTAGACGCGAGTTGGCACAGTCGGCCCGGCGCGCCAACTGTCGATTGGCCGACTGTGCCAACTCGCGTCTAGGTCGCGCTCTGTTTGATCCGTGTTTTTCGTTAATAACTGCTAAACAAAGCCGCGGATAACATTTTTGCAAAGGAAAATGTTGCTTCAAATGATCTCAGGAACCTCCCATGTCCGGCTGTTGAAGGAATTTTGGAACACCCTGTATTATGTAGCGAGCGGCAGAATCATTAGAATTAAGGAAAATCTATAAGATATATTTCGCAGTTGAATCATTAAATAATAAAGCGACAATTTGAAATATAAATTGCGAATGAATATCCGTTGAAGACTGTTCATCGCTGAAGAATGTGAAGATGGATACTTCGAAATGAATAAGAGATTGATAAATAATAAGCTGGTGACTAATTACCTTGCAGGATGTGTAGGGCAACATGATCGAGCCAAGAGAACGATAAAAGGGAATCAAAGACTCTTCATCCGGTCAAGAGGTATTGGTTCATAGGAAAACTGATTTCGGAGAATGCTTGAAGATGCACTCACCCCATGGAGATTAGGTTCAGAACAATGGATTGATTAATCTATAAAAGGGATGGCTCTTCAAGAAACCCAATCCAGTCTATGTCTAAATTTGATCAGTCACTGTTGAAAAGCTGTCGGTTGTCAAAATTTAAGTGAGCCAGTCTATGTCCACATTTGCTCAGTCGCTGTTCGAGAGTCATCAAAGTTAAAGTCATTGTCGATATTCTGTTCGAGTCAATATTTTGAGTTCAATCTTTAAAGTTCAGTGAAGTTAGAAGTTTAAGGCGTGTACACCCGCCGGATTCAACGCCAACATCAACACCAACATCAACATTAACATCGTCAACATCATCGTCATCGTCATCTTCGACTTTGTTGATCTACACTTGTTTGGAATGACTCGTTCCTGGAGAGTCGTTCTTTTTGACTGTTGTCGCTTTTGTCGGTGACATTTTTGGTGTAGATGCATCGATCTTCATTATCGATTGGCGCTCTATAAGATTTGCTCCCATGGGCGCGCCTCTGTTCCCTGGGGAGAACTTCTCGTTTCCCGACCTTTGCTTGGAGTAGGGTACAATCTCACCAGATTCCACCTTAGCTTTGAATTTATAACATTCCTTAATCGTATGACCTAGTTTTTTGCAATAATCGCAAGTAACAGGTGGAATATTCGTTCCAGCTTGATTATTTGGTCTCTGATTGCCGTTGTCGCTCTTATCATTGTTGTTAGGTGAGTCGGAGCGCCAGCGTGATGCCGCGTTGTTATCGTCTCTTGGAGACTGTTGATATCGATACTGCATCTGAGACGAATTTCTTCGGCCTCTGAGATTAGGTTGCAATGCTCTCATTCTCTCCTCTTCCTGTTGCATTTGTTTCGAGACTTTAATTGCACAAATGTTAGGTGGTAATCCTCTTAAAAAATCTTGTAATACGTCAGAGTCGATTATAATTTGCAAATTCCTGGATATTTCCCCATATTGATCACGTTCTCCATCCATAATTGCTAATCTTAAATCTTTTGTACGGCTAATGTAATCTAACATACTTTCATTGGGTTTTTTAAATATATTTCCTAATTCACCTCTATATTGATTGAGTGTTTTCTGAGCCCCGAACATGATTTTAATTTTTGTAGCAAATTCTTCTACAGTACTAATATCCGAATCTTCGATAGCCATAAACGCATGTCCTCTAAGTTTATTTGTAAGTAATTTAACCAAATACGGTTCTTGATTAGCTGCGAGCATGGATTTAGCCCTTTCGCATGCTCTTAAAAATTGGAATATTGATGGTTTATGACCATCGAATACCGGTACTGTCTGTAACGCGTCCTTAATACGAATCGGGTTTCTAGTCGCTGTCTTGTCGGAAGTTACATATTCTATTGTCGGTGTCGGTTGTTCAGTCTTATTCGGATTTGACAATGATCTCAATGTATCCTGCATTTGTGCAATTTGTTCATTAAATTCCCTAAATTTAGGGACAAATTCCGCTATGAATTTATTATTTTCTTGAGCTTTTTTAATTTTATCAATTGCTTGTTTTAATACTTGTGTCTGAATATCTTCTTCGACATCTCCACCAGTTATCATTGTTAAAATTTGGAAAAACTATAGTTTATGACAAAATTAAACAAAATCCTCAATTCCTACGTTCTATCCCACCACGCTGTTACCAAAAATATGTTACGTCCTAAGGTGGACGTATTATAGATTTGAATAGTTAAAATTTCAATGATTGGAAAGATTAGAATCGAGATAAAACTGAGATACAACGCAGTTTTGAACCTACCTGCATTCACCGGCTGCGGTTCGGGTCATTGAGGATTTCTTAAATTCTATGTGGCTTTGATTGTGGAATTGGTACGAAGAAACCGAAGATGGGTAATTCGGTAATGGGTAATTAAATTTTGATTTGATTAAAAATTAACAAAAGTATATTGTAAACATCAAATTTTGGATACATAGAGTTATTGTTATCTTATAATAAATTGTTAGTATTTACAGTTCGCTGATCACGCTCGTTTCGTTCGCTGATCTCGCTCGCTTTTTCGCTCGCAGGATGAGACAATCGTTTTAGCAACAAAGTCGAAGATGATGATGATGATGATGTTGACGATGTTGATGTTGATGTTGGTGTTGATGTTGGCGTTGAATCCGGCGGGTGTACACGCCTTAAACTTCTAACTTCACTGAACTTTAAAGATTGAACTCAGAATATTGACTCGAACAGAATATCGACAATGACTTGAACTTTGATGACTCTCGAACAGCGACTGAGCAAATGTGGACATAGACTGGCTCACTTAAACTTTGACAACCGACAGCTTTTCAACAGTGACTGATCAAATTTAGACATAGACTGGATTGGGTTTCTTGAAGAGCCATCCCTTTTATAGATTAATCAATCCATTGTACTGAATCTAATCTCCATGGGGTGAGCGCATTTTCAAGTTTTCTTCAAAATCAGTTTTCCTATGAACCAATACCTCTTGACCGGATGAAGAGTCTTTGATTCCCTTTTATCGTTCTCTTGGCTCGATCATGTTGCCCTACACATCCTGCAAGGTAATTAGTCACCAGCTTATTATTTATCAATCTCTTATTCATTTCGAAGTAGGTATCCATTTTCACATTCTTCAGCGATGAACAGTCTTCAACGGATATTCATTCGCAATTTATATTTCAAATTGTCGCTTTATTATTTAATGATTCAACTGCGAAATATATCTTATAGATTTTCCTTAATTCTATTGATTCTGCCGCTCGCTACATAATATAATATACGACAGTTCAATATTAGTTATTAACTATAGTATTTAATATTTAAGTTCTCGTACAACATTATTAGATTGAGCATAGAAAGAAATTCAAAAGGTATATCTTATACATCATTATGATTAATTACTATCGATGGCTGAACCACCGGACATGACAGGTGTAAGAGAAAAAATTTTCAACGTCATTTTTTTACAATATTTCAAGATCATTTTTTAACTTCCCGATTTTATAGGGAAGTTATTGTAATTACCCCGAAAATCGAAAATCGATTTTTTAGCAGATCTTCACGTTTCATGGTCATTGCAGTCATTTTAGACTATTTTGAGCAAAATGTTCGTATGTGTGTGTGTGTGTGTCTGTGTGTGTGTGTGTGTGTGTGTGTGCGTATGGCCGTTTCTATGTAATCAAATTTTTCGTTAACGTTTTCAGAAAAAGTAACAACGCGATCAGGATGATGAATGATGCAATCGATGTGCCCCGTCGTAACTTAGAGCTGATTAGATTTTGGTCCATATTGGTCAAGTAGTTTTTTAGATTTTTACTTTTTTTTCGAAAAGAGTTGATTCTACAATGCAATTTATAAGGGAGGACGAAAATTTTCCACCAAAGAACCAAACGCAATTACATAAAAAAAAATTTTTTTCTTAATTTTTTTTTAGATTAAAAAAAATTTTTTTTTTGGATTTAAAAAAATTTTTTTTTAACTGATGCTAATGTTACCGCTTGGAATAATCGAAAGTTATTCCAATGCAACAGTGAATTTATCATCTCTACTCCCAAGAATACATTTTGGGAGAATATCGATGAAAGTACAAAAAAAAACGATGTTAGCGATGTTTGCGAAGGAGTAACGAATCGGGAAGTTCTTTGTGTGACTCTTGGAGAGTCACAACCAAATAAAAAACATTAGTACCAGTAGGCGCTACTAGCCATGCGTATCACTAACTCTCTCGCAAGAACAGTCCCGCGAGCTCGCGAAGCGAGCGAGCAAAAACAACCCTACTCCCGAGCGAGCGAAGCGAGCGAGCAACAATAGCCCTCTAGTTTTTAATGGAATGAGGTATAGTAAAAGAGTAGAGAAGAGTAGAGAAGAGTAGAAATTGAAGTTGAAATGGAAGAGTTGAAATTGAAGTTGAAATAGGAGAGTTAAAATTGAAGTTGAAATGGAAAAATTGAAATTGAAAATGAAGTTGAAGAGTTGATATTGAAATTGAAGTTGAAATGGAAAAATGGATGTTGAAATTGAAATTAAAGAACACCTTAGTAATTTTTTTGTTATTTTGTTGTTTCGTTGAATCGTTGTTTTGTTGTCCTCGCGTTTCGTTGTTTCGTTGAATCGTTGTTTTGTTGTCCTCTCGTTGCGTTGTATTGTTGTTTCGTTGTTTTGTTGTGCTCTCGTTTCGTTGTTTCGTTGAATCGTTGTTTTGTTGTCCTCTCGTTCCGTTGGGTTGTTGTTGTTTCGTTGTTGCTTCTTTGTTGTTTCGTTGTTCTCTCGTTTTGTTGTTTTGTTGGTCTCTCGTTTTGTTGTTTCGTTGTTTTGTTGTCTTATACATATACATATACATATTGTAACATAGTATGATTGCGGAGTATAGGCAGAGACAAATTAGTCATTCGGGAAAATCAAAGTTAACTTGCTTTTAATATACATATTTCGCACGATCGCGTGTATCGCAGACGCAGAAAATCTGTTTCTCATCATGAAATTGTAATTAAGCGAAAAGTAGGAACGAAAGGGGGAATAATATGTCGTCAGTTTGTCGTACGCCCGCGCCCGTGTCGTATTGCTCTGTATAGCGCTGTGCGCCGGTCAAGATCAGGAGAATACGAAGAGATTTCCTAAACGAGTTCCTTCCTGGATTGTTCCGGTCGGAAGCAGTCGGTATCTTTTCATCATCCGGCGAGCTCATCAGTGTCTCGCTGGCGAAGGCTATCGTGCGCTTTTCAATTCTAACGACGCTCCATTGTTTCATCGAACCGGTTCAGGCATTCAACTTTTGGTACTTTTCGATCCGTAGCGGTTCCCATACAACCAGGGTTCCTGTGGGAACACGCTTCTCAGCGATGCGCACAACCACCGATTCCTGTGGGAAATATCTTCACCCTCGTGCGTACTACAGATCGCTATCAAAGGGGCTTCATGGTGTGCAAATTGGTTTACACGGTCGGTGTTTCGCTCTCGACAAGCGACGCACCGTTCGCGCATCCCCATAAAAAGAAACCCACGCTCCGATTCCCGCCTAACTGACACGTGCTGCTAATATTACTGTTCAACCAAATTAAAAACTGGTGTCATCAATATACGCCCACCATTCTATTTACGATCTACTATTTACTATCTACTATTTCATACCTACTATTTACTATCTACTATTTCATACCTACTATTTCATATTTACAATTTGTGGCTCGACTCGTTGTCCTCTCGTTCCGTTGTGTTGTTCTCTCGTTTTGTTGTTTCGTTGTTGTTTCGTTGATCTCTCGTTTTGTTGTTTCGTTTATGTTTCGTTGTTACTTCGTTGTTGTTTCGTTGTTATCTCGTTTTGTTGTTTCGTTGTTTTCTCGTTTTGTTGTTTCGTTGTTTTGTTGTTGCTTCGTTGTTCTTTCCGTTTGTTGTTTCGTAGTTTTCTCGTTTTGTTGTTTCGTTGTTCTCTCGTTGTTGTTTCGTTGTTCTCTCGTTATGTTGTTTCATTGATCTCGTTTTGTTGTTTCGTTGTTCTCCCGTTTTGTTGTTTCGTTGTTCTCTCGTTTTGTTGTTTCGCTGTTCTCTCGTTTTGTTGTTTCGTTGCCCTCATTTTGTTGTTTCGTTGTTTCGTTGCCCTCGTTTCGTTGTTACGTTGTTTCGTTGTTTCGTTGTTTCATTGTTTCGTTGCTTCTTCGTTCTGTTGTTTTGTTGTAGAAAAGTCTTTTCGATCTTTTCACCTCACAGTAACTTGTTTCCATAAAACAAGTAGAATTAATTGAAAAATTAGTAACCAACCAATTGATCTAACTTTTTAAAAACTCCAACTCGTATGGTCTAATATTGAAAAAGTTATCGTCTTTTGAAGTGTTCAAATATTAATGGGAGTGACTGTAAGCAATCAATCATTTGGCACAAAGAAAGTTCCAAAATCAAGGGACCGAAAAGAGGCGGATATCTGGGTCACTCTTCTATGGGATTCAAAGCATTCGTTGTTGTGGCAAATGAGGAGGGTCCTTCTACTGGTTTACACGACGGCATCGATGTCTTATTCCTAAGTAAGAAAATGTGTTTTGTTACGGGATATATTTCAAAATATTCTGATCTAGTGCTGGGATCGCAAAGAAAGACAAGTATCTCTACAGTCCCTGGCCGAAAAAATGAGGGCTACTTATAATTTTCTAAATTTTTCGCGGTAATCATAGCATTAGAAGGCCAGATCACGTATTGCAATAACAATTCTTATTAAGTTCCCCGGTTACTTTTATTACAGCATCAACTCTTTCTGCCATACTCCTCATGAATTGTTTATCGTATCCACTATTTTAGGATGATTTTACCAAACATCCAGAATTGTTGAAAGAGTAAGGAAAGGGACATGTACGATGATACCGGTGATGATTAACAAGGTGACAAAGCGTAGCGTAGCGTGGTAGAACAATCCTCGATCAAACTCGTTTTCCAATTCGTAGCGACGCGACGCACAGTGGTCTGGAGACCCTGTTTTCGTGGCCAATATTATTTTAGCATTATTTCAAGAGTTAATATCATAGTATTGTAGGTCGTTGAATTTGTCTTGACGTCAGCTATATGATTATGAAATAAAAAATATATAGTAACGTCTAAAAAATAGGGGTGGCCTTGATATTTGAAGAAAAAAAAATTTTTTATATTGAAGTTTATAGAAAACTGAATGCTGATTAACTTTTGTTGAAATCGTTTTTTTGTAAGATCACATATAACTGAAAAATTGTGAACAATGCTTCTCGAAAGTAGTTTTTTCTTGGCTTACATTACAAAGACGTATATACTGACATTTTTCAACGTGTCTAAGCATCAAGTAATGCTACCAAAATGAGTAATATATATATATATTTTTTTTTTCATTTATACATTTGTCAACCATAAAATGTTTTTGCAACCAGTTATGATGCTTTGTTTTAAAGTTTTTTAATACACGATGAGAACTTTTCCATTTTATAGCTACATTATTACAAAAGTGACGAATTCTCTCCTCAGTTGATTTTTTGTATGCTTCATTAACATTGCGTTCTAACATTGTGTTAAATATAAAAGCAGACACAGCAATTGCTTTCCTGTTCGGATCGTCTATACTGTGCCATATATTAAAAAGGTCTTCATTTTTAAAGCAATACTTATCTACAAATATCGAAATAATGACAATAATAGAATCAACAAATAAAAAGTAAAAATAATTAATCTTCCGTGAACAGAAAAATCTGGTGGCGATCAAATGAACAAATTAAACCTACTTGGAAATCTTTCCGACATTATTATACAGAATTATTTGAAACAATAGTACACTTTACACTGTATGAAAAACTAGACTAAATAACTGAACTATGAATTATGTATAGACTATGTATAATGTATAATATAACTGTAATTATATAACTGAGATTAAAATACACAAAAAATTTAATAAATTCGTCCGCTAGGAGAGATGTTTCTCTGTTCACTTCGAATACTGCACTAAAAACTAATGTGAACAATAGAAGCATCCCCAGACCAAACCGATTTCTATTGTTTATAAAACAAAACACTAAAGCGAACAAGACTGACGTAGAAAAAACATATACATACATTGTACTTCCAAGCTGCTATGCAAGATTCAAGTGGAACTGCGTATCCAGGCGTGGAATAACCGCGGGGCCGTATTTGTTAAAATCCGTTTATAGTTCAAGATTGCGGGAGATTACAGTTAAAATTTACATGACCTTCTTAGCAAATGTTCAAGCTTTCGTATAAAACAAGTCCGATGCTTAACGATCTTAAACGTTTTTGTATAATTCTTTTCAAAGTTTGAATTGCTATTAATTTATGTTATTCGTGTATGGACTAAACAATGCTTAAAAATGGATTAAATATTTGAAATGCGCTTACTAACATATATAAAATCATCATTAAAATCTATTTTCTGGTATTCGATGATTGAAATCTAAAACGATTTATTTTACTTTGAATTTTCTGACCTTGTCTTTAGAACGCTGTATCTCATCACAGAATCATCTAAAATGAATAATATTTTGGATTTGGGAGGTTTGAAGGGTTGTTACTTTGTAGGAAAAAAAATTTGTCAATATATAAAAGTTGAAAATTGAATTTTGGCCACGAAAACAGGGTCTCCAGACCACTGTGCGACGCTTCGTCATCGACTTTTTTTTGTTTAAGGGCGGTAGGGAAATGCATTTTACGCACACCCCCCTTCCAGATGACGGTCGCTGGGGGGGGGGGTTAGTGTGAAGCCGACCTTGCCTGAGAAAAACAAGAAGCGAAGGCATACCCACTAAAACCCTACCGCCCAGAGGTCCCTTCTGAGGTCCCTTGTCCTCCAGTACTCCAGCCGGAGACTATAAACTATCGGCCCTGAAGAGTTGCTGAAGAGTTCTTTTTCACAATTAGTGAACTTTGAGCGCGGATATCTCGGAAACTATGCGAGATAGCAAAAAACTGAATGGAATCAATCTTGTGGCCCATTTTATCAGCTTTAATTTTGTATGGAATGGTCTTATCGTTAGGACACATAGTTTCCGAGATATCCGCGCTCAAAGTTCACTAATTGTGAAAAAGAACTCTTCAGCACAATTAGTGATCTTTGAGCGCGGAGATCTCGGAAACTATGCGAGATAGCGAAAAACTAAATGCCATCAATCTTGTGGCACATTTTGTCAGCTTTAATTTTGTATCGAATGGTCTTATCGCTAGGATACATAGTTTCCGAGCTATAAAGGGAAAACCGAAAAAGGGGACTTTTAGTACGTTTACCTCCTAAACTAGTCGGAACAAAGTCCCAAAGTTAACAATTGAGTTCCTTCCATTTCCTTCTACACCCCCTTATGAGCATTCATTGATTGGACTACTCCGGCTCCGGAGCCGCTCCTGTCCTTGGCTCTTACGCTTCGTCTTCGCCTATTGCGTATATGCAGTATAGTACGCGACGGCCTCCTCGGGGACACGGAGACATTCACGATTATTGTGAGTCACAATCGGTGTGCTGGCGCGGCGCGGCGCATAGAACGTACTTACGTACACGTAGTATTTGGCTGCCTCATCATGGGAACAACAACAAGGGTACGGAACACCGCCGCCGCGCCGGAGAGCACAATGTGCCATAGAAGCTAGAAAATTTGCGATTTCGACGCGTGCACGGCACGTGTCGGACCCGACCTCCGGCTAGATTAACGAACCTTTCACTCTATCCATTGCTTTTCTTCTCCCTGCCCCGTTTTTCCCAACTGAAAATTCGCCGTGATCGTGTCAGATCGATCGTGTCCAAAGTACCGTACACGACTTAGGTTACCGAGGAAATATTTGAAGAGGTAATACAAGTATACATATACAGGGTGGGCTAAATAGATGGACTACCTTGAATTACTTGAGAGATTCGGAAGAATGTTTTCGAAATACAATGGTGCCGCGAACAATTACACTGTCCAACACCAAATGTGTTTTCAATATACTATTGGGTCCTTCTTATAGAGTTTTTTGCGCTGATTCCGAATCTGTACTTAATTTTTCTCCTATACGCACAGTTTTTGAGAAACATGGCTTTGAAAAAAAACATATTTTTCAACTTTAAACAAATATTGTGATGTTATTATAAAAGATATTGAATTGTACTTTACAGCAAAAGATTCTGTAGACTTTCCCGAATACATACAGTGATATCCAATATTAATAATACATTATGATTGTTTAAATATGTTTAATCATTAAAGACGGAGAGACACCACTTTTGCACCAATTTTTGAGGATATTTTTGAATTTATCTAAAAAAATAAGGGTCCAGCGGAAAATCGAACTATACCACGCGATAGAGCAGACTTTTGTCTTGAGAAACCACCCTTTCAAGTTTGGAACGTCGACGTTTTTTTCGAACCAAAAAACAAAATATCTTCGCCCGACATGAGTCGTCAACAGTGGCGCTCACCACCAGAACGGTCGTTCGCCGCTCCGTATCCCGTCGCTGCTCCGTATCCCGTCCCGAGCGCCACTGGCGGCAATTCATATCGAGCGAAGATATTTTGCTTTCTGGTTTGGTAAAAACATCGATGTTGCAAACTTCCAAGAGGGGTTTTTCAACATAAAAGTCTGCTCTACCGCGTGGTATAGTTCGATTTTTCGCTGGACCCTTATTTTTTGAGATAAATTCAAAAATATCCTCAAAAATTGGTGCAAAAGTGTTGTCTCTCCGTCTTTAATGATTGTTTAAACATGTTTAAACATTAATATTGTATTAATATTGGATATCACTGTATTCGGGAAAGTCTACAGAATCTTTTGCTGTAAAGAACAATTCAATATCTTTTATAATGACATCATAATATTTGTTTAAAGTTGAGAAATATGTTCTTTTTCAAAGCCATGTTTCTCAAAAACTGTGCGTATAGGAGAAAAATTAAGTACAGATTCGGAATCAGCGCAAAGAATTCTATCAGAAGGACCCAACAATATATTGAAATCATAAAAAAAGTTGAAATTTGTTGGACGGTGTTATCAACTGCATTCCATTTTTCGATTTTTCAAGATAGTAAGCCACACATAGACAAAATCGTTTAGACTATTGCGTTGGCAAGAAAGTGATTTCGGTATTTTAAGGTGAAGTATTAAACCAAATTTTTGTTTCTTTATTCAAGCGATGAACTTTAATCAATAAAATATTTTCTAATTTATTCTTTTTGGCAAAAGATCATCGAACGAAATGGAAAATATCTTATTCATTAAAGTTCATTGTTTGAATAAAAAGAAATTGGGAAATTGAAGGAAATTGCAAGATTAAATCGAGGGAAATTTCAAGTTTTAAATTCAGGGAAATTGTAAGTTAAAATTTAGGGAAATTTTTCAAGTTAAAATCGAGGGTAATTTCAAGATTAAATTGAGGGAAATGTCAAGATTGAATTGAGGGAAATTTCCCAATATTTTCATATTTTAGTGTAAAATTGAACAGAGAAGACGTGACAAACAAATACGTATCTTTCTTTTTCGAACTTTCGAAAACACTGAATTTTTTGTCTTGAAGTTGTTTTCTTATTATAGCCATCCATAAGTTGTATAAGCTGAACGTTGATTTAGTTATGTTTTCATTAAACATCCACTAGAAGTTTCCTTATTTTACTTCACAATATTGCTGGTGGTGGAATTAAATAACCATTTTTTATATGTACTACTCGACTTAAGGGACCTATCACGATCAAACATTTTGCGCAACAATGCCTATTGCGCAACAAGATTGATCGTGAATGATAGTGATTGACTAATTGCGCAACCTGTTGAGTAAAATCAGAATTTCCTGATATTTTGTGCACAACAAACGGGATGCTTTTGTACTGTGTTGTACTGTGAATGGCAGTGTTGCACAAATATTGTCAGACGAGTCTCATCACTACGGAGTGAAAACCTGAACGATTGCTCAAATTATGTGTCAACGTGAAAAAATTTCAAAACACTGCCACTTAAAGAGCCTTAAATAAATAATAGCAATATCTTTTGTCAAGTTTAACGATATATAAATATAATTAACGTTAAAAATAAATAATAATACTCGTGTTTTATTTCTTGTTATTATTTATAAACAAAATTGGATTAATACGAAATATATTTTAAGTGATATTTAATTTCTCTTCATTGAAATTAAATGATTTTTACAATTGAAGGAAATTTATATCATTAAATTACATATTGCTTAATTAGTAAAAACATTGCCAGACTTGACATAATTAATTTATATTTTTGAATTGACTAATATGCTAACCTTTAATTTTCTCGAAACAACAAGAAATGGACTTGCACTACTTTTAAAATAAACGGTGCAAATATTCGAGTACCAGTCGTATTTGAAGAAAGCAATCGTGTCGGTATTCAATTATAGGAGGGAAAAGGTTATGCTATATAATCATCTGGCAGTCCAAGATCATGCTGAAATCTCGCATGGTAACCATTCTTAAGTCGCAGTCTTCTTCCATAGCCTTTCTTTTCTTTTCTTCGTCCTTCGTTTTGTGTACCCATGTGCAATTACTAATTATTACCGCGTAATTATCTAACATTAGACCAACTTGTGTTCCGTTCTACGTGCGTGTGCGGTTCGCATATCAGAGTGGAATACATTATTCACGATTCGCGTTTCTTTTCTGGTTGTGCAACGTTTTGTAGTTTCTGCGATTCTCCAGTACCTATGTATTTGCCTGCCGCAATAATACCCAACAAGTTTATTTGCAATAACTTGTTCATTTTGAAACACGTTTCAAACACTTTTGGATATCTACAATGCACCTCCGTTAACAATAAATATTTGGTCTTGCATTGAAATATTTAGTTTTTCTACTACACATTTTACTTTAGACATTCTTGGCAAATAGTCACGAGCTTCGCTTGACTCATTTTATAATTCTGATATACAGGGTGTCCCGAATTTAAATGGCAAAACTTGAAGAGCGTGTAGGGGACCGAAAAACTAAGACAAAAAGTCTTTTAGAGATTTGCTCGTTTTTACTTCGTTTCGGAGAAAATCGCAAAAATTTAATATCTCGTTGTCAGTTGCTCTCTTGAGTTGTATATAATTGTACTTTTTTTTAATGTAAATAAATAAGTACAAAAATTAAAACTTGTTTTGTTTCGTTTTCTGCCATTTTCTCGAAAACGAAACAAAAACGAACAAATCTCTAAAACACTTTTTGTCTTAGTTTTTCGGTCCCCTACACGCTCCTCAAGTTTTGCCATTTAAATTCGGGACACCTTGTATGTTAATAAATCTATAAATAAACCATACTTTAATAAGGCAATAATACATACATACATATGCGTATACATACATAACAAAAGAATTTTAAAATTTACAGTAGAAAAGTTGTTCAAGTTGTACAATGGTCGTTACGGTTGATCGCACATTTTTTCAAAAATTTTACGATAAGACTTAATGAACCTTAAATAAGTTGAACGCGACACGTAAGTACTACCAAGCGTCACACGGGGAGGTGTAACGGTTAAATTTATTAATCATTGATATTTCCTAAACGCATAGGCTTTTTTAAATATTGCATTGTCATCCAATTCTGAGCTATGTTTAAAATTTCAAGTCTCTAGCTCATTGGGAAGTTAGTTTAAAATCGATTGCAAAATTTGTGCCGAAAAAACAAACAGACAGACAGACAAGAAAGCGAGCTAATAAAAACGTGGTAAAATTAGAAACATTGTTCTAATCCTTCAGAAATGAAAGGAAATAAGAAGAAAGATCGTATATCTAAAAATGGCGAAGATGCTTTCTTTTTTAAGAACAACAAATTGCTACTGTTAAGACTGTGTACTTTATAAAATAATGATTTAAGCCCATCGCATTTTTACACAGGCTAAAATATAATTGCAACAATCTCAACAAAATTACTATTTTCATTTTGTATATTTCGAACCATTATTTCAACCTAATACGTAATAAATAAAGAAATAATTATTTTCAATGGTAAGAATACTCATTGAAGGTGGAAAAATAAAAATATAATCTGTACATTATGTAAATCGGCTGCTTATTTTTATTTCTTTTTTCTGAACATATTTACATCGCGTAATTTCCTCAAGAATTAAAATTGAATTTTATACTTATTACTAAATAATTTTTTAATTTATATGAACACAGTGCTACACAATCTTCCCAGAGTCGCCAGGTCAGGGGAAAAAGTTTTCCTCTCTCAGCTAGTACCGGATTAGTCACGTGACATTGTGTAACACAACTCTAATGTTCCCCTTCTACGACGCTATTCCGCCCACGCTTCCGCCATGGCCCAGCCACGTGACGCATTTCGTCTCTGTCGTGCACTTAGACCATATATACTAATAGACCCGGCATAGGTATAGTATGTGTATTGGAAAACCGAGAGATCAGGTCGGCAAAGGCAAGGTACACTGTGACGTCAAAAGATAAATCTTAAGACAATTTCAAAATGGCTGACACGGCAACCGAAGCCATTAACACTACGCCATTACACACTTTTTTGAACAATAACTTTTTTAATCAATAAGTATAACAAGTGTAATCTCTAATGAAAATAGAAATTGTCTAAATTGAATGTTATTTCTTCCCTAATTGATTGTAATAGAGCAGAAATCATGTATTGACATTTTCAATTAAAAAACTTTTTCAACAATTTTGAATTTCATCTACTCAATATTTTTGTAAATGCATAAAGATCTGCAGTCTAATAATAACTAATCACAAGCGAGGTAAATGTAAATTATGTAAAACTAGCAGTACTACCTTAAAATGTTGTAAATGTGATCGATCTATATGTAAAAAACATTTTGTAACCTGCATAATATGCGGAAGTTGTTAATCTTCAGAATCAAATATCGATTCCTAAAATAGTTAATACATAATACTATTATTACTTTATTCTTCATTGTAATACCTTAATAAAACATATAGAATAAAGCTGTATCTCAAGTACAGTTTATAATTTATCATTTCATGATACAATGCCAAATTCTTTGAAATTATCCTGTTCATTCTTTCCGTATACTGTGTACATGGCGCACCCGCTGATCCCCCTCACCCCCCCTATAAGCCAGGTGTAGGCACTGTCGGTGAGCATAGCTTATACATCTTTTGAAAATGTGACGTCACAGTATACTTTATCTTTGCCGAGGGGAAAATTTACTGCACCGGGTATATACGTATACAGGGTGTCCCAAAATTCGTGAACACCCCGGAAATGGGAGGTTCCTGAGACTATTTGAAGCAACATTTTCCTTTGCAAAAATGTTATCCGCGGCTTTGTTTAGGAGTTATTAAAGAAAAACACGGACCAATCAGAGCGCGACCTAGATGCGAGTTGCCACAGTCGGCCAATAGACTGTTCGCGCGCCGGGCCGACTGTGCCAATTCGTGTCTAGATCGCGCTCTGATTGGTATGTGTTTTTCGTTAATAACTCTTAAACAAAGCCGCGGATAACATTTTTGCAAAGGAAAATGTTGCTTCAAATAGTCTCAGGAACCTCACATTTCCGGGATGTTCAGGAATTTTTGGACACCCTGTATACTAATCCGATTTCCGACTTTTCCCTTCGATACGAGTCAGTTCGGAAATATTTACCAAATTTCTCTATACTTGTACCCGTGGCTCGGCATAGTTTCGGAGATAACTGTAAAAAACTTCCGTTAAATTTAGATTACAAGTACACTTTATCCTCCTACAAGCTGTCACTGAACGGTAATTCAAATGTATAGAACCATATAGAGGATCTCGAGGAGGAGGTATAGTCTAAGTTGATTGGTGGTTAGGTTGAGTTGGGAAGGGGGAGGGGGCTTCATCTAAGACTCCTACAATTGTAATCGCCATCTCACGAACCTAATCTCAATCAACTCCAAATCAGTGAGGTCATAGCTGTTCGAAAAGTTCAACAAAAATTACATTTAATTTGATGTATTTTTTTAGATAATGATCAGAATGTATGTAATAAACGATATCTCGAAATATCTTGAATATCTCGAAGACTAAGACCGAGCGACGGGTCTTACAATTAGTAAGACGTTACACAAGTAAGTAAACACTAACGTCTTAGTACGACAGTAATGGCATTTTAGAGTTATTTAAATTGAAATATCTCCTAAACTATTAACTTTTCGACATACATAGGTTAGTACTTTTTTATAACGAATGTCCAGCTGCATCGATTGATGTATTAAAAAATACCTCATTCCATTTAAAAAAATGGAGTTGACCTTCATATGTCCTTTACGCGTCCACCTACAAAACAAAAACAAATACACTACATAATGTATCACTTCAGACCATGTAACTTCTGTATACCTCATTCCATTTAAAAAAACATCGATAACCTTGAAATCTCATAAAAATGACCTTGAAATTTTTTTTCCCTTACACCGTTATATGTGGCCCTTCAAACAGTGTAACTTTGTCCTACGAAGTTTTTTTGTACAACGAAAAGTAACGGAGATATTTAGATGTCCTGCTGTATCGAATTCACCCTGTATAGTAAGATTGACTGCATTCAGTTTTTCGCTATCTCGCACAGTTTCCGAGATATCAACGCTCAAAGTTCACTAATTATGCTGAAGAGTAAGCTAGTCAAGTAACGCAAAAAACGTGCGGCAAAAATTTCTTTTTCACAATTAGTGAACTTTGACCGCGGATATCTCGGAAACTATGCAAGATAGCGAAAAAGTGAATAGAATCAATCTTATGGCACGTTTGATCAGCTTTAACTTTGTATAGAATGGTCTTATCGCTAGGACGCATAGTTTCCGAGATATAAGCGGAAAACCGAAAAATGGGACCTTCTACGTGCCCTTCTGTACACCGCTCACCTCCTAGGAGTAGGGACTTTTAGTATATTTACTTCCTAACTAATCCAAACAAAGTCCCAAAGTTAAAAATTGTGTTCCTTCCATTTCCCTCTACACCCCTCTTACGAGCATTCATTGACTGGACTAATCTGGTGACTTTGGTGGGCGAAGAGTTTATGGGTCTCATAAAGATGTGGCACTAAGCGATGTCGAAAGCGGACAACTTGAAAAGAAGAAGAGGAGATAGAGATTTTCTTGTCGCGAAATAAAAACATCGTTGTTTTGTATCGAAAGAAAACTGTATCCTTTTGACCCGGAGCGCAAACGCATCGGTCTCGGTGGCGTTGACCACATTGGCCACGCATCGCTGAACGGTTGAAATCAAAAGCGCAGTGTAGGTAAACGATTCGATCTCGTGACGTTGCGTTGGAAGCAATGCCGGCAAAAGCCTCTCCGACTATCGGATAAAAGTCCACCGAGCGTAATGGCAGCACGAGCAGTCAATTAGCAAATTCTTAGGAAATCGCTTGGCATTGCAGCTGTTGTATGTTCTGCGTGCGTAATTTACACGCGAGGGCGGACTATATTATTCGCGCTTACACTTCAGACTCGCACACTGTAATTTATTGAACGAGCCGATGTAGATAACGAAAGAAAAAGGATAACATCGTGTGCAATGCCTCGCTGCCGCGAAGCAGAAATGTTGGCTAACCCAGAAACCTGGTATTAAACGGACCAACAAACAGTCCAGCGGACGTACGTTAAAAAGTTTCAGTAAATCTGCTCCGATAATTCATGAATAGCTCTCGGCCGACGATTAAACGAAACTGATTTTTTCCATGTACACACATAATATGTAGCTGTACGAGCTTAAAGATCGTCTAACAATTTCACGAATATAAAATTGTTATTATACCAACAGCTATGTATCCTTTTGTTTTGACTATTATGAACCTTCTATTCCTCGCCCTCCACTTTCTACATAACTTCATGTCGCTCCAACATAAATAAATTGTTATTCAATTAAAGAAATACTATAATACAAAATACATATTTTCTATATCGGTGCATGTGATTTTGTATCGAGGGAATTTTGAATCGAGGGAAATTTCAAGTTTTAAATTAAAGGAAATTTCAAGTTTTTAATTCAAGGAAATTCTACGTTAAAATTTAGGGAAATTTTTCAAGTTAAAATCGAGGGAAATTGCAATATTAAATCGAGGGAAATTTCAAGTTTTGAATTCAGGGAAATTTTAAGTTATAATTTGAGGGAAATTTTTCAAGTTAAAATCGAGGGAAATTGCAAGATTAAATGGAGGGGTATTTCAAGTTTTAAATTAAGGGAAATTTCAAGTTTTTAATATAGGAGAATTTTTAAAGTTAAAATCGAGGGAAATTTCAAGATTAAATTCAGGGAAATTTTAAGTTAAAATTTAGGGAAATTTTAAATCGAGGGAAATTTGAAATCTTTAATTAAGGAAAATTTTAAGTTTTGAATTCAGTCAAGTTTTAAGATATTTTCTATACCGGTGCATGTGATTTGTAACTGTAAAACAAAGATTATTAAGTATAATTTTCAAATTTTCCGTAATCTCTCGAAATAATAAATCGACAATTCTTCGTGCCAGCGTTCTGAATATACACTATATGAACTCTCGAACTTCCTTTCCACGAGAGATCACCAATTCCTCAGTCTATAGGAGCAACCGCTGCTTTCGAGGATGGTAAAATAATCATGGAAATCATTGAACAGCTTGCGCTAAGGGCAGATATTGAATAACACGGAACCATGTATGTCGGGACTGGCAGCGCGTATCTCGTGTCGAAACTTTTTTCCAGCGAGGTCGCACGAAGCATTTGGCCTCAAACTTTCAGTCGCGTCGAGCCGCCCCGCGCCGCGCGCCGCGTCGAATCAGATAAAAAATCTGAACGTGAAAAACTTCGTTGCAAGCTCGGCTGCTCGCTAAACGCTGGAAAACGTTCCTCGATCTTTGTGTTTTCGGAAAACCGCTGTTAACGTGCTATCCGAGCACGACAATTATCTAAACGCCGCTACCCAAAATGGGATAGAAACTTTCTTCTACAGGGTGTCTCGTTTCAAGCGAACCACTCGAATATCTCTCAAATTATTAACAATAGGTAATCATTAAATAGTGCTTACTTTACATCGCTTTGTAAATATAACGAGAATGCGTCTTCTAACAATTATTAGCAATTTTTATTAGATTATGTAATTTAATAAACGAAATTAGCTCATCTGAACTTTATTAGCACAAGCAAACGAATTACTGAGCACAAAGAAAACACGTCTTTTAGGTTTAAATGTGACACGTCAAGTGAGGATGACGGGCTAGAAAATAGAACGATGTGTCGAACAAATAAACAACTGTTTTATAAACAAACTGAAACATACCAATATTGAATCATATCGAATCGATTATAATCGAACATTAGATTAATTTTGACATATTTCAATAACGTCCATAAACATCACAAATTTTTTTTAGCAGCTTGGGTCGCATTGTTTCCTTTTTTGTAATAAAATGTCAAAATGTATCGAATTCCTTCTTTGTTTTCACTCATTTCCAAAACGTAATAACTTTTGACTAAATATACGAGTATCACAATTTCTTGTTTGTAATTACTCTCTGATATGTCACCTTTCAGACGCACCCAAGCAGAGTTGGGCAAAAATTGTATTTAAATGCAAATGTCGAATAACGAATAAGATATACAAAATTTGTATTCGTTATTCATTATTTATTTAAATAATCTTGTATTCGCCGAGAATGTATTCGATGAATAATATAGTTACAAATTGTATTCGAAGGGGATGTATTCGAAGCTTCGTATACAATTTCTAACTATTATTCATCGAATACAGTCTCGGCGAACATAAAATTATTTAAATAAAAGTCGAATGAAAGATACTTTTTTATTCGAGCCTTCGAATAACGAATATAAGTTATGTATCTTTTATTCCAATCGGTATTTAAATAATTTTAATGGTTGGTTAGATGGCGTTGTAGAGCCGAGGCTCTAAATAGAAAATAGCCCAATTCAAGCCCGTCAATAAATTTCAAGTGGTACAGGATTATTTAAATACTGCCCAACTCTGCACCCAAGTAATGCCAGGTCCGATTAATATTAACAGAGTTATGACGTGATAAAAAACTTTTTCCCCAACCCAATATATCCCCAAAGAAATAAATGTGTTGAATAATTCCTCATCGTGCTTAAACCCAGTGTTAACGATATCGAAAAATGTTTGAAAAAAAGATATATTGTTTCAAAGAGGGCATACGTCTGTGTTAATAGTTTTTTTTTGTAAATGGAAGAGTAGAGGGCATATGAAGGTCACTTTCCGTTTTGGAAAAACTACAAAGAGTGATTAACCTTCTTATATCGAAAACAATTAGTTTAGGCCAGCGCTCGCATTAACTTACTCGCGACGGCCGAGTTTCGATGGCTACGCCCCCTCGACTCTGCCGCGCGTCTCGCTCCCCGTGGCGGTCCTAGTTCTCCTAGGCTAGGGGTGCCACGAATAGCGAGATGGAACGCGTCTGAGGAGCTCCGAACCAGTGTTGTGAACTGGTACGGGAAAACTCGCGCATGCGCGGCGAATCCAGGAACGTATCTGCGTTCTACAGTCCGTAGCTTGTGGGGCAAGTTGGGGCGAACGATTTATTGACGAAAATAGTGAAAATCGTCAACCGATTGTGACGAAATTTTCAGAATATGTTTAATTGACACAGATTTACAATACGTATTTTTTCAATTTTCAATATAGGCCCACATAAAAAAGTTAAAAATTTAACTTTTAGTATTTTTTCAATAATTCCGATCAATTGCAATTTTTGAAAATATTTCTTTTCGCATCCTTTAGTAAACTAATTTCATAAATATAAATAAATAAAAGTTCAAATCGTATAGTACAATATTTAAAAAGTTATCGTCTTCTTTAGAGCAGTCTTAAACTTTTGTCCGCTACTGTATATATACAATTAGAATATATTTATATATTACATGTACATACACATCAAATTTTAATATAACATACGCACGTTAAACGTCATGCTTGAAAATCGAGATGAAAAGATTTTGCGAAGCTATGCGGGGCAACCAAGGTGCCCGATTTTGTACTTCAGTGACGCTAGAATCGTCGCGCATGCGCGAGTTTTCCCGTACCAGTTCACAACACTGCTCCGAACTAGGATCGCCACGGGAAGCGAGACGCGCGGCCGGGTCGAGGGGGCGTAGCCTTTGAAACTCGCCCGTCGCGAGTAAGTAAATCCGAGCGCTGGTTTAGGCAGAGTCGCCAGATTAAGACTTGTGTCCCCACTCTACTTTTCCCTTCTATGTACGACGGTATTCCCCACGCTTCCGCCGCGACCCGGTCACGTTATTCGTTTCGTCTCTGACGTGCGTGTGTCACAATACTGGAAGGGGAACGGTAGAGTGGGGACACAAGTCTTAATCTTAATCTGGCGACTCAGGATCGAATCATCGCGCTGTCGCCACCTTCCATCTAACGATGGTGTAAAATTTGTTGTTCCTATTTTAATACATGATAATAATAATCAAAATGTCAGGTTTACCTAACAAGTTGTAAATTAATCTTCCCGTTCGTAAATATGACTCCTCAGCACTTATCAGCATTATCTGTTTTCCAGCAAATTCCAGGCTATTAATTTTATGTTACTCATTCGAGTATAAATTCTTCTGTGATCTCCTTGTTAGGAGCTTATACTTTTTAAAAATATTGTATCACATTCTTCTTGTTAGTGTTTTTGTTTACACTATGCACAATTTGTCTCGCAGTCACCTTCGAATTTGATATAATTATTATTGCCCATTTTTCTGAATTATTTTCTGAATCTTCCAATGTATTCATTATAACTTTCACGACCTCTGTTTGTGACTTTTGATATATGAACCGCTGAATATTGTTCACTTTTTAGTTTCGATATGATACATATACAATATTTTACGAACACTTAGTTGCTCTCCACAATCCATTTTTATGAATCTATTGGCGTTTTGAACAAATGTAAATTACAAAACGTTATTATTAGACAGCGGATTTTATGCATTTATGACAAAACTGAGTAGATGGAATTTAAAACAGCAAGAACACTAGAACAATTTTAATATACTGTTATATTTTTCTCAACCAGTTAAACACATTGGGAAAGAAAATCAATTTCTATATCACTCAAGTTCGTTGCAATTTAGGTGGAAAATTTTTATTTTGCATAAAGATCGCTGTCTAGTTACACTAACGAGCATAACTGATTCAACACACTTTAAATTAGAAAAATATTTTTATTTTATGAATGGACAAAACAACTTGAATTTCTCTGTAAGGCTAGAAGAATTAGTTTAGTAAATGACGTATAAAAAATATTTTGAAAAAATGCATTTGGTCGGAATTGCGAAGAAAATAGTAAAAATTGATTTTTACTATGTTTAATGTTTCGGCGTCGACTCACGAGGTCGGAAATTGCCAGTTGCCGGAATCGCCCAGATCTGGACGCGCGAGGAAAGGTGAAGTTCACGAAACAGAATAAATGAAACTCGCAGAGAACTGCGTGATTTCGCTTGAATACGCGCGTCACTTTATTACAGAATTTGGTAATGTGAGATTGCAGTGGACTGTATTGAAATATTACAAGAAAGGCGAATGCGAAGCGTATAAGGTACAGATGGTCGAACAGCGATGAGCGCGAGAATTAGAATGTGAAACCGCTTCGTCGAGGGGTCCTCAAATAGACGCCGATTCGCGGCGAACGCGGTGTTACGCGATTGGCGCAGATCGATCGCAGAGTCGATTGTTTCGGGATTCAAATGGAGGTGGTTTACGGGCCACGACAGCGAGCCGTTGCGAACGCGGCGTCGAAAATTATAACATACAGCGTGTGTTCTTCACGCGTCTTGAGACATATAGAAAAAACCCATCAGGAGCGACGTTTATCAGTGGATCTCAATCGACCGGTAAACTCCTCGATTTGAATCCCGAACAACTACTTTTTTAGCTGGGCCAATAACGAAAATTTACAAGATGTGGTTGGTCAGCTTGTATAAATTATATATGCTCCGAAAATTTCATTGAAATTGGTTAATTGGTTTACGAGTTATAAACGATCAAAAGTGGTAAAAATTGCTATTTTTCAACATTTTCGGCCTTTTTACCACTTTTGATCGATTATAACTCGTAAACCAATTAACCAATTTCAATGAAATTTTCGGAACGTATATAATTTATACAAGTTGGTCAAACACATCTTTTAAATTTACGTTATTGACCCATCTAAAAAAGTCGTAAAAATCAATTTTTACTATTTTCTTCGCAATTCCGACCAAATGCATTTTTTCAAAATATTTTTTAGACGTCAGTTACTAAACTAATTCTTCTAGCCTTACAGAGAAATTCAAGTCGTTTGGCCCATTAATAAAAGGTTATTCTGATTTAAAGTGTGTTGGACCAGTTATGCTCGTTAGTATATATATTATATTAGAACAGAAAGTGTATTTTACTAGTATTTACTTCAAATATTTAAAAAAATGCACGATGGCCTTGTCTTCTTGTCACACAGCATAAATATTATACTATTTCGTAGTATCAGAATTAGTATTAGAATTATTTTGTATGGGAAATGATGAAATCATTTGGTGTATGAAAAAAATACATGGTTCCGTTGAAAAAATTGATCTTTATCTGCACCTACAATAAAAACCCTTAACATATTGCAGAATTATTCCTTCCACGATAACACATCATTTGTAATATTTTTCGATACGATTGATCATTTTAGAGATATTCGCATGGTCCAATTCAAATGAGATTTCTTTGCGGCTGGTGGCCCTTGAAATACAGGGTGTCCCACGCAACTGGAACAGGCTGTACCTCCTAAACGGTCAGGAATAGAGGAAAATGTTATAAGAAAAAGTTGAATGGCATCAGACGGTGCATACTATGCAACTAATTTTATGCACTTTTGTGCATCGATGCATCAGAAAAATGCAACTGCACTTTTTATTAAAATGGAAACCTACATTTTTGACTGCACCAATCGATGCAGTTTGTTGTGCTCTACATAAAACTACATACTTATGCCCTAAACTTATTCGTTAGGAAGTTATCGAAGCTAAAACACTTGCCGAGACCGAAATAATTCAGTGAACTTTTAGCTTCGATAACTTCTTAACGAATAAGTTTAGGGCATAAGTATGTAGTACTTTTATGTAGAGCACAACAAACTGCATCGATTGGTGCAGCCCAAAATGTAGGTTTTCATTTTTAAAACATGTGCAGTTGCATTTTGCTGATGCACCGATGCACAAAAGTGCATAAAATTTGTTGCGTAGTATGCACCGTCTGATGCCATTCAACTTTTTCTTATAACATTTTCCTCTATTCCCGGCCGTTTAGGAGGTACAGCCTGTTCCAGTTGCGTGGGACACCCTGTATACAGGGCGAGTCACCTAACGTTATCACCTCAAATATCTTCGTTGTTTTCAAAGACACATTAAATATCTTGAAGATAAAGTTGAATGGTAAAATGTTGCTCATACGACACGAAAAAGATTTTTGTTTTAATGTTATTTTTTTAGAGATATCAAGGTCCTCTTCATTTTTTTAAATGAAACCACCCTTTTTTGAACACCCATGATGATAGTCCCTTTCATTACGAATTCAGTGACTATAATTACTCAAGGTCATTCAAAGTCACGGACAGAAAAAACGTATAAAACTGAAATATAGTAAGTGAACCTAACCTGAAACAAAATTTAATTTTAATACGACCACAGTAGAATGGACTTGAAGTATCCCAAATTTAATAGTCATATCATGATATTGTAGAAGGTCATAAGCTGTGATATAGCAATTATGACAATATCTGTGTGCAAAAATGTTTTAATCAAACAATAAGATGAATGGTCAAAGTACAAAGACCTAATTATGTTCTTCTCGAAACTGTCGATCTGAAATTTTGTTAAACATTACAGTTTCGGAATATTCATGGTAATCGACATGAAATGAATTTCTTAATTGAAATTATTGTTCATATTTCTTCTAAACTTACTTGCGTTTACTATTATCACAACAAATCATACTATAACGTTAGAATCAATAAGTTGTTTTCATTTTCAATAATAATAATAACAGTAATATTTAATTTAACATCTACATGTGGTTTTAATCGATAATATTAAATGTCAGAATAATGTAAGAATTTACACTATTATATAAAAAGGCGGCCGAAATAATTTTTTACATATACGATGAACGACAAATTTATTTAAGGATGTTCTAGAGGTATATAAACGCAACCAAATTTTTGAAAATTTGACGAGATTCTTTGACGATTCTTACTAAATGAATGCAATTGCCAAAGTTTGGGTTCGATTCACCGCGCCGTTTAAGAATTATAGCAACTTAAAGTTTGCACATTTTAACACGTCTTCTTATGGAGAATTCATAAAATTCCACTTCAAACCCTATTTAAACCTTGAAAAAACGCACCTAGAAACTCCAGTTTTTTTATATATATATTAAACATTATGTAATTAATTATGTTCAAAATTTATTAGGATTCACTAAACAGTTACAGAGCAAAAAATTATAAACTGTTACAAAACGTCAAATTTATCGTGTTGTCCTTCCCACTAGCATGGAAACGCGGCAACTGTGTAGACCACTGAATATAGCTACAATCAGAGGGTACAATTATTCACAAAAGTCAATTACAATTTTTTATAATATGAAGGCAATTTGATTAAAAAACTAGAGGGCTATTGTTGCTCGCTCGCTTCGCTCGCTCGCGAGTAGGGTTGTTTTTGAGCGCGGGACTGCTCTTGCGAGAGAGTTAGTGATACGCATGGCTAGTAGGGCCTACTGATATTAATGTTTTTTATTTGGTGTGTGACTCTCCAAGAGTCACACAAAGAACTTCCCGATTCGTTACTCCTTCGCCAACATCGCTAACATCGTTTTTTTTTGTACTTTCATCGATATTCTCCCAAAATGTATTCTTGGGAGTAGAGATGATAAATTCACTGTTGCATTGGAATAACTTTCGATTATTCCAAGCGGTAACATTAGCATCAGTTAAAAAAAAAAATTTTTTTTTAATCTAAAAAAAAATTAAGAAAAAAATTTTTTTATGTAATTGCGTTTGGTTCTTTGGTGGAAAATTTTCGTCCTCCCTTATAAATTGCATTGTAGAATCAACTCTTTTCGAAAAAAAACTAAAAATCTAAAAAACTACTTGACCAATATGGACCAAAATCTAATCAGCTCTAAGTTACGACGGGGCACATCGATTGCATTATTCATCATCCTGATCGCGTTGTTACTTTTTCTGAAAACGTTAACGAAAAATTTGATTACACAGAAACGGCCATACGCACACACACACACACACATATACGAACATTTTGCTGAAAATAGTCTAAACTGACTGCAATGACCATGAAACGTGAAGATCTGCTAAAAAATCGATTTTCGATTTTCGGGGTAATTACAATAACTTCCCTATAAAATCGGGAAGTTAATAAATATAACATGAAATTCACTAATTAAACGAAAGCTTTTAAAATTAATCTATTTTTTTAATGCAAAATATACTCATGAGTGGCTTTCATTGCCAATATATTGATGGATTTCGAATTTCTTGTACTTTTGTCTCCCATCGTCTCCAGAACATCCCTAATAAAAGCTATTTCGCTTACAATTAGTGGTTCAAACTATGTACACAGTCAAAAATTGTACTCTAAAAGATAAGCAGCACCACTGAAGGCACCGCAGAGGAGTGGTAAGAATAAAAATCATAAAGCTGCACACAAAGAAACTGTTTAAAATGTTTACGGTTAATTGTTCGTCCAAAAAGATAAGGAAAACTGTACGTTGCATGTTGCACTCGAATAAGGAGTTTGTCCGTTGAATAAGAAAGCGTCAGATGCTGCGTGCACTACGCCGAAAATATTCTAAATTATTTTGTACATTGTTTCGTGCCGAACCAAGTTCGTAACACGATCAAGTTAGAAAGTAACGAATGCCTTTGCATAGCTGCCAAAGTGAGGCACATTTCGTGTCGACTCAATTCTTTGCTCGCACTACTTTGGCTGTCTACTCTAGTCGCGTTTCATTTCCTAGCCTCTCTCTCCCGCTCTCTCTCTCTCTCTCTCTCTCTCTCTCTCCTTTTCCCTCTCTCGTCTCCCTACAACCATTCATTCCCTCACTGTTGCTTCTACTTCCCCATTCTCGTACACTTGTTGCTTCGTCACGGAATCAACTTGTCCGAAATTTTTACCCTCGCCTCGTCACGAATCGCAAACAAATTGGAGCGGGCGGCGATACCGTAATACTTTTGCCAGAAAAAAATGTTCGCACAGAGATTTCAAGCGGAGTTTAACAGGTTGGCCGCCGCAACTTTCACAATTGGGACGCCGCACGGTGGGTTCGATTGAAGAAGCACGCGACATTTTTCAATAACTCTTAAACCACTGAAGATATTGCAATGAAATTTGAACTGAATATATAAAAAAATAATTCCTTCTCAATGATTTTTAACTTAACATATTTCACATTTGTTTAACCGTTTTTATTAATTTAAATCAGTTTTATAAATTATTTATTCTATAATGTATTTAATATTTTCGCCATTTAATGCAAATAGATAAAATGTTTAAGTTTTAAATAATTCAGAAAAATTTGTTACGGCCGAAAATCTTGAAGAATTGCAATTTTTATCACTTTTGGTCGATTATAATTCGTAAACCAATTTCAATAAAATTTTCAGAGCGTATATAATTTACACCAGTTGACAAACCACATTTTTAAATTTTCGTTACCGGGCCAGCTAAAAAAGTTGTAAAAATCAATTTTTAGTATTGTTTTTCACAATTCCGACCAAATGCATTTTTTCAATTTATTTGTTAGACGTCATTTACTAAACTAAGTCTTCTAGCCTTACAGAGAAATTAAAGTCGTTTGGTCCATTCATATAAAAGTTATTCTGATTTAAACTGTGTGGAATCAGTTATGCTCCTTACTGTACAGTCCCTGCTCACTTTATTAGACTCACCTCTATAATCATGATATTTTTAGTTTTACCATGAATAATGGGTATAGCAGCCTTATGCAAATATTACTTAATGATGACCAATGAATTTTCCATATATTTATTTTTCAAAAACAATGGATACAAACACAAATAGATCAATATAATTCTTAAAACACTAATATTTTGTTAATCTGCCCTCAGCTGCTCTTAAAGCCGCAACTCTTCTGGACATGCTATCTATGCAAGTTTGTGCAATTTCTTTTAATGCAACGTTATGGTGCCAGTGATAGATTATTCTCTCTATCAACTTGGTCTTTGTTGTTATATTTTCTTTGGCCAGTTCTCTCTTCAGGCACTCCCAGACATTTTCAATCGGATTCATGTCCGGTGAGTTGCCGGGCCATGGTAAAAGGGAGATTTTTTGCTCTTGCAAGAAAATTTTATACTTGGATAGGCAACCCATAAGGCAACCTTGTAGTACGAAGTCATTACCCCATCATTACCCCATAGGTTGAAAACAGCGTTGCATTCCTTATAGGATTTCAAAAAACACCAATTCTTCAGGCGAGTCTAATAAAGTGAGCAGGGACTGTATATGAAGTCCTAAAAATAAAATATAATTGATATATATTACCTTACGTGATGTTATATGAAATAATATGAACAGAAAACGTATAAAACTTAAAATAATTTCGGAACCACAGTACTGCACAGGCTGATAGTTCTGCTCTGACTGACAATAATTCTGTTTCAATCCACAATTTGCGTCACCAAACAAAACATAAAGATTTGAAAATCGATGCGCGTAAACAATTACGATGTAACTTATGCACTGTCGAAAAGAATTCGACAAACTCAACGCAATCGAAATATCAGAGATGTAAGACTGACTTATTTGCTGCAAAATATAAATGAATATATAAATGAATGAAATAAATGAATTAAATAAATGAATGAAAATATAAATGAATATTAAATAAAAATATGATATAAATATAAATATTCAACACAGTTCTGTTAGACTTTCAGAGGCTGCGTACGCGATGAATTCAGCGCGTAGCGCGCGTCCGAGCGCGGACAAGATAACGCGACGCGGACATCTTCAGACACTAATATCTTCAAAAAAAACTCGAACAAGGAAATAATTTTACAATAATAATTTTAAATAATCCTTACTTGTTAAAAAGTGGACCCTCCTGGGACCTGAAAGATAGCGTATGTCAAAGATACAAATTTTTAACGATTATTTTCATTTTGCTCAGTATTTTCTAAAATATGTTATATATCATAATTGTCAATGAAATAGTCCAGTCAATGAATGCTCATAAGAGAGGCGTAGAGGGAAATGGAAGGAACACAATTTTTAACTTTGGGACTTTGTTTGGACTAGTTAGGAGGTAAACATACTAAAAAAGTCCCTACTCCTAGGAGGTGAGCGGGCTACAGTGGAGCACGCAGAAGTCACCTTTTTCGGTTTTCCGCTTATATCTCGGAAACTATGTGTCCTAGCGATAAGACCATACCATACAAAATTAAAGCTGACGAAACGTACCATAAGATTGATTCTATTCAGTTTTTTGCTATCTCGCATAGTTTCCGAGATATCAGCGCTCAATGTTCACTAATTGTGCTGAAGAGTTAGCTAGTCAAATAAGGCAAAAAACTTGAGACAAAAATTTCTTTTACACAATTAGTGAACTTTGAACGCGGATATCTCGGAAACTATGCGAGATAGCGAAAAAGTGAATAGAATCAATCTTATGGCACGTTTGATCAGCTTTAATTTTGTATAGAATGATCTTATCGCTAGGATGCATAGTTTCCGAGGTATACGCGGAAAACCGAAGAGAGGACCTTCTACGTGCCGCCTTGCTCCCCGCTCACCTTCTACGAGTGGGGACTTTTAGTACGTTTACCTCCTCACTAGTCCAAACAAAGACACAAAGTTAAAAATTGTGTTCCTTCCATTTCCCTCTACATTTTTCGTTGACTGGACTAAAAAGTATAATTTCTTATCAATAAAGTGTGCATTTTGATGTAGAAAAAAATTCAGGGCAAGAAGTTGATCACAGTTATCAGGACACTTCAAGGATGAACAGCCAAATTATGTAGGGAAAATCGATATTCCTAAACTGTCTGTATTTGCTATTGTCTGTAAACTGCTATTGTATTTGATTAATTTTGTCATTTTCGTGGTCGGTGGACACTTAGAAATCGACATCAATTGAAACAATATCAAAATTAGAAACTTGATTTTTTCGCAAAATGTCACGTGCTTCTTCAGTCGAAGAATTCTTCTTCAGTGGACAAAAATCGAAAATGCAACTATTTTCCATACCTTATTTGGCTTTACTAATCCCTTCAGAAATGTCTCTGGTGTATGAAACAAATGCCGGGAATCTAAAATTAGCACAACAAACGGCAGGAATCACGTTTGCATATGTGGCAGAGAGCTCGTTAGAGAGTTCATCGAAGAACTCACTCGAGACCTGGCCCAATCAATTACTGATTTTCTATAATCATACCATACCAATATACCATGGATTAAGGGCCACTGAATGAAGTTTAACCGTTTTTGCCCGCAAAAACACTCAAAAAACTTCGAAAAAACGGTATTTTGCGGAAAAAACTGTTAAATTCTATTCAGGGACCCCTAGTATATGGTATATACGTGATCAGCGTAAAATTTCCTATAAGAATTCGTCAAGAACAGACTTTTGTCCACTTCGACCATAAGAACGCCGCACTGTGCGACGCGACGCGACGTAATGAACTCGCAGAGCTTGCGTTCGAACGGTTAGCAATGCCAGGATTTCTGTGCTGCTCTATTGACCAGCTATTAATTGTATTGATAAAATCAGGCCTGGGGAAAATTTCAAATAATCTCTTATGAAATAGTAAACATTGTCATAATTTACATAAGCAATTTTTAATTTATGCGAAACCGACGACGAAAATGATGGGATTCATTAAAAGATACTATGTTCGAAAAGTGTTAAACTGTTTAAAGCAAACAAAGTGAATTGATATAGCTTATATAAATTATTCGTCAATAATGTTTCCAGTTATTTACGCAAGAAATAGGCATCTTACGTTATCGATATTATTTTATTATTATCGATATTATAAAAGTCAATGGTACTATAGAAAGTTAAAAGATAGAAACCTCTTATTTGTAATACTATTATTTTATTTATTTATTGTCATATTATTATTATTGTGGTGTCGTATGAGCCCCATTTTACCATCCAACTTTGTCCTCAAGACATTTAATGTATCTTTGAAAACAACAAAGATATTTCGGGTGATAACGTTCGGTGACTCATCCTGCATTTGAAATGCTATTTCCATATGTAACTACCATTCCAAAAAAAATTTATCTGCCAAATTCTGTATCACATGCCAAAATAAAAATATTTATAGTCTATTTACTATTTCAAAAATCTATTTTTCCCAAACCCTGTATAGAATCAGAGTTGTGCAGAATTACAATTGAATTACTCCAGAATTATAATTACAAAGTAATTGAATTACATTGTAATTCAGTTATATTGTAATTTATAATTCAGATCTTCATTCAATTAAATTACAATGTAATTCGTAATTGCAATGGAGAACAATTATAGAATACATTGTAATTGAATTACATTATAATTGCAGTTCGTAATTAAATTATGTAAAATAACGTTACATATTATGAACGAGGATGAGGAATAGAAACTACACCTACCACAGACACTGAACAAGTATATGGAAGAAAAACATAAAAATATATCGCACTTCTTCAAAGTTCTGGGCTATAATTTGGAAAACTATTTTAATTATATTGTATATTAATTATACATTGTATTTCAATTATATTGTATTTCAATTACATTTTATTTCAATTATATTGTATTTCAATTATATTGTATTTCAATTATATTGTATTTCAATTATATTTTATTTCAATTATATTGTATTTCAATTATATTTTATTTCAATTATATTGTATTTCAATTATATTGTATTTCAATTATATTTTATTTCAATTATATCGTATTTCAGTTATATTGTATTTCAATTATATTGTATTTTAATTACACATTGTATTTCAATTATATTGTATTTCAATTATATTGTATTTCGATTATATTGTATTTCAATTACACATCTGATTAAAATACTTAGTAACTGAATTACATTGTATTTCAATTATATAGTAATTCAGTTGCGACATAATTCAATTACTATTAATTGAAATACAATGTAATTCAATTACGTAATTGACTTACAATGTAATTGAATTAGCCCAATTCTGTATAGAATACAGTGGCGGGCAAAAGGAAGTTTAAAATTGGAATTTCTATACATATATGAGTATTCTAAATAAAATATTTTCCATCGCAGCAAAAAAGAAACGACCCAGACCTTGGGTCGTTGGTCACTGTACGCATCTTAAAATGCTCTATTAGATAATACATAGAAAAATATATGCTAATTAAAAAAAACCGAATTGACCTTCATATGTCCTTTACGCGTCCACCTACGAACAAAGTTATTAACATTAAATTATGTCACCCTCGAAACCACTCTAGTTCGTCTAACACATATTTTCTGTCACCAACAGCAACCAAGTTATAATTAGGTGCCCTGTTTTAAGGGCCTCACCCTGCATATGTATACAGGGTCTACACGTTAAGTTATGTCACCATTTTAAAAATGTTTTGAACAAAAGTTTATTAGTACTTGGTGAACTACATATTTGCATTTTCTTAAATCTGAAAAAATGCTTTTTACGTAAAAAAAGTAAAGGTCACCTTGACATTTTTAAATGGCACCATATGTTTTGGACGTCATAGGATTGTTGCTGTCGTCGAGACGAATTCTACAGTGTATTATACAATCACCTAGAAATGACCTCAAACTCAAAAATTTTGTGCAAACGTAATTTTAATAAAAAATTATTTCTCACAAAATAAATCAAGTTACATCAGATGTTCGAACTGCGCCATCCATCTTCTATGACAGACCTGGGCGCAGAGTTGGGCATTAATCGATTAAAATTTTAATCATGATTGATTGATTAATGTGTACGATTAAAAAAAGAAACCGTCGAAAAATCGACTATTGATTCAATCGATTGATGAAGTTAATCGTCAATGTCTGATTAAATGAAGAAATCGTCGAAAAATCGGCGATTGAATCAATCGGTTGATGAAGTTAATCGTCGTCAATCGTTGATTAAAAAAAGGAATCATCGAAAAATCGGATGATATTAATCAATTATTGAAGTTAATCGCCTCACGGTCTATCCATAAATTGTAATAAGAAGGGAGAGAGAGAGACAGAGAAGGGGAACAGAGAGCGGATGGAGAATTGACAGAAATAATAATATATTTCAATAAGAACATGGTCGTAGCTTTCCAGGAATAATTACTTGAAACATAAAAGCACGTAAACAGAGTTTGTATTACAGACCAAATGACAATACACTTAAACTCAGTTTACATTTTTATCCGTATTCATATAGTTCTGATTACGTATTTCATTTCGAAATTGCAGCAGTTAATCATTAATCAATTATCCGATTGACGATTAATAATCGTTAATCGGAATTAACGACTAAAGTAAAAATTTAATCGTTAACCGCAATTAACGATTAATAAGTATTTAATCGTTAACCACAATTAACGACTAAACGAGGAGATTAATTGTTAATTGCGATTAACGATTGAAGTAGAAATTTAGTCGTCAATCGTTGATTAAATTTTTGCCCAACTCTGGCACGACCTATATGTCGGACCACGCACCCGAGAATTCGGCGTTGATCGTGACTTTACTGAATCTCTAGTTTTAACATACTTTTTGGACATTATGCATCAAAACTTAACCAGTAGAAAATTTAAAATGTGTACAGATCAAACAAATATTGATCATATCGTTTGTGACATTTGTAAGTAAAAGTTTTCAAGAAACGAGAGTCCTTTATTATAACATTTCACCTTCTGTCGAAGCAGTGTAAATGTGTTGTATAGTGTTGTACTTACTAATTTTACTTACTAGGTATATTTTTACTTACATTTTACTATTATTACTTACCAGTGTAATTAGTATCGATATAATTGCGGAATATAAATTGGATACAATAATAATAAAATAATGATCGAAATTATTTATTTTTTATCGAAAGCGTATATTGTCCTAAATACCATAGATTTGATGTTATCAAAGGAACAAGTATCATTTAAATATCTTTTAGCTAATATGTAATAATCAAATTTACTAATTAAGTTGGTACTAAACAACAATTTTTGATTAGCTGCAAACATATCCTTCCTGGTTTTGCTAATGAACAGTTTCTATTATCAAGTTCAGAAAAACAATTTCCTTCCTTTTATCAAGAATTTTAAAAACTCAGAGTACTGTATGAACTTGCACTACACTTTCTCAAATAAAGAATTAATTCTTACGTACTCGGAATACTCGAAGAAGTTACGCGTTAATCTTTTCGAGTCTTTGTTAGTTCGTGGTCAAAATAAAAAGCGGCAGAAACGATGCTCGATATTTCTCAGTTTATCTGGGAACCGATCAAATCTAAAAAGCGATAGAAATGTTTCAGTTGCGAAAGTTTTCTTGTTTCTTTGCCGACTGAATATAGGAATATTTAAACGGACTTGTACGAAGATTATTATTCGTTCGATGAAATTGCTGTGAAAATGAGTGAAACGATGTACGCGTACTCAATTATCTGAGTGTTTGTTAGATGATACATGATAATTTTGCTCGCGTAAGGTAAAAGGAGCGTGGATAGGCGCGCAGAAGCGAGCTATATTAAATGCATGTCCTAACTACCTGGAGTACGTGATGAAGCATTCCATTGCACATGACTTAACATCACGACGTTCGTCGACAGTATCATAGAGGGAATTTCATAGCTCTCCATTAACTCCTTTGTCAGCACGGTGATGGCTCTTTGATTACAGAGACGCAAATTCATTTAACCAGTGCATCCCTGCAGGCTACTCCGCTGGATCTCGCGCACGATAGCCAATAATTATTCAACTATTCAATATTCTATCGTAAGAATTTTCAGATGATCGACAGAAGTAGTGATAGTTGGAGCCGTTTGGCATAGAATTCTCAGATACGACTAGACCATTGCTAGATAGCGTAAACGTCGGAAATATGGGACACCTGATTTCAGATGCTTGCAGAAGTAAAGGAAGTTGCTGTTCTTAACAGTGCCGCAACGAAAACAAAGAATACCACCCGATTAAGGGGCGCTTGGACGCTTTTCGAATCTTGCAAAAAAAATTACGAACTCTCATTACAAAACACGTATCCAAATCTAGACATAGAATTAAGAATTTTCATAAAAATGCCTATAGCAACAGCTTCCTGCAAACGTTCGTTTAGCAAATTAAAAATTGTAAAATCGTACCTTCGTTCTTCTACTGGACAAGACCAATTAACAAACATGTCTATACATAATATCAATTGAAAAAGATGTTGCCAAAACATTAAATTATGACGATATAATAGATGTGTTTGCAAATGATAAAACGAGAAAAATTACTTTATAAAATATGCTGGACTGTTTTATGTAAATATTATATTATTTTAATATATACCTATGTTTTGTATTTCTCTTATTTTGTCGTCATTGATATAGGAATAATAAATGAATAATGAAACATATGAATACAAATTTGTTCTCATTTTCTTCTTCTAAGGAATTCATGAACACTAGGCAATCGATGAAAATTGCGAGAGAACTCTGATGAAAGGATTAAATAACGAAATTTTATGTCGATGGAAGCCAATTTTTCAGATTTCAAAGTTGTGATTCTTTTTACCACGTTATATTCGCTTGCCGAGTTGTCGATGCTGTCGTTGCCTTGAAACTTTAAACATAGCTCAGAATGATTTTGTATTTTCTGTTCGTAAAGTTGCAGAGCCTGAAAAAACTATGTATGTACTACGATGGAGAAGAAACCAAGTTTGAAAAATAAAAAATGTTCAAGATGGATGACGTACGGGCTCCCGTTGTTCGATCGATCTAAAATTTAGCATACATTAGGGTCCTTGTTCAAGATTCGGGGTTCAAATTGTGGAAATTAGCAGCCGCGTTGCCAACCGTCGAAGACGGCACTTCTTCATCTATGTTGACAAGCATGCGCTGCCGTTACTCGAGGCCGCGTAGGCCGTGTCCGCGTCTATTGCCGGCAACCGTCCACGATTTGAATCCCGAACGGTTTTGGTGCTCAGGATCATGCGATCGATCTTGCGCCAATCGCGTACGACACTGTCTAGTCGTTCGCCGAATATATAAAGGCTCTCCCTTAGCGGAGCGGCGGATTTTTCAGTTCCTCATACGTACGCGTTCAAATATACGCTTGTATACTCAATCATACTCTTGTATCGTCGGTTCAATTTATCTGGGTTGCGACAATCGCTGCGCCTTTTATATTAACGACCGGTTCGTTCGTTTCCTCGACCGTTTGGTTATAATTCCATCGCGTCGCGTTGCGTGCTTTGCTTCGCGTGAAGATTTCCGATCGCACGCGTTCAAGATCACCGCCCGCGGTGATCCCCGTGACAAGGATCACTCAAGATCGTCCGTCGCGCTAAAAAGGCAACGTCCAGCATGTCGCAAGATTTCCGATCGGTCAACCATCTCGAGGGCGTGAACCGAACAACTTCTTAGTTCAATAAAGCGCAGTGTGAAACTAATTTCGAGGTTACTCTCCCTCATCGAACCTCATTCTCGCCTTTTCCTCGCGCGCTCAGTTCTGAGCGGTCCCGGCCTCAGGCCTCAGGCGCCTCCGACCGTCGGTCGACGCTGAACAGTCCTGAAGGAAATTCGAGAATTTATTCGCCAAGAGTAACTAGGGTCCTGCCTAATGCGTACAGGTATTATCTAATTGTAAGCGTAAACAATTAAATAGAAATGCGGAACTAACGTTTTTAACCTACTACGGCAAGCAACCTGAAACGACTGATATCGAAGATAACAGATAACGAAAATGCATTTGTTTCGATAACGGTTACGTTCAGTCGAGTAGATATTCATTCGATAGCAGACAAAATGTGATCTAATGAACTCACGAGACAAACTTGCGATTATATTTACGCGGTAAAGCAGGGATATGTGACTAATCGGTTGCGAACATTCGTGTGCCTTCTCTTAGATAATTCCCCAATGATCGAACGAAAACGCGAAAGTTGGATCAGCGGCTACACTCGGCAGGATACGATCGCAGGACATGAAAACCTTCTGGATGGAAGCTCATTTCCCACGCGGTAAACCTATGTATTAACAATTTAAAAGAACCGTTTCCAGAGGAAAGTGATGGTAATGCTAATGATCTTGGTATACGATTAAATTGTTCGCGGTTTGAGAATGGCCTGCCTCTACATTGATCGATTGAAGAATAATTTTCAACGAGCCCACCATTTCAGTCAACGCGCGAACAACGGCGAAATCTGGTGTCCTCGATCTTCGATAGATCGTCTTTGTAATTACAAATGTGAACATACACCCGAAGCTTCTTCGAATATAAGCGTCTCGGTGAAATTCAATTCTGCAGCACCAAAAATCTTTACTATTGGCTTGCCACCGGATTACCAAGACACGAGTAACGATTACTTCTCGGTGATCGCTGTCAAAGAACTCCTCCAGCAATATCTGGCCTACATTCTTCAAAGGTATTACGATCGATAATCAAATACATATATTCCTAAATATGTGATGTACTTCAAAAACCAGCTTGGGTATTATCTAAAGAAATTATTTGATAAATAATATAATATACAGGGTGAGTCCGAAGAAACAGAACACTTAAATATCTCAGTTACTTTTCGTTGTACAAAAAGACTTCTTAGGACAAAGTTACACTGTTTCAAGGGCCACATGTAACGGTGTAAGGGACAAACTTTTCGAGGTCATTTTTGTATGAGATTTCAAGATCATCGATATTTTTTTAAATGGAATGAGATATTTGTTAATAGATCAATCCATGCAACTGGACATTCGTTATAAAAAAGTACTAACCTATGTATGTCGAAAAGTTAATAGTTCACGAGATATTTCAATTTAAATAACTCTAAAACCCATTACTGTCGTACTAAGACGTTACACAAGTAAGTAAACGCTACCATCAATTTCAATTTCAATGTCAATTTTTCAATTTCAACTTCAATTTTAATATCAACTCTTCAACTTCATTTTCAACTTCAATTTTTCAATTTCACTTCGTTAATTTCAACGTCAATTTTTCAATTTCAACTTAAATTTCAATATCAACCCTTCAACATCAATTTCAACTTCAATTTTTCAATTTCAATTCTTCAACTTCGTTTCCAATTTAAATTTTTCCATTTCAACTTCAATTTCAACTCTTCCATTTCAACTTCAATTTTTACTCTTCGATTTCAACTTCAATTTTTCAATTTCATTTCGTTAATTTCAACTCTTCAATTTGAACGTCAATTTCTCAATTTCATTTCGTTAATTTCAACTCTTCAATTTCAATTTCAACATCAATTTTTCCATTACAACTTCAATTTCAATATCAACTCTTCAACTACGTTTTCAATTTCAATTTTTCCATTTCAACTTTAATTTCATCTTCAATTTTAACTCTTCCATTTCAACTTCCATTTCAACTTCAATTTCTACTCTTCCATTTCAACTTCAATTTTTACTCTTCCATTTCAACTTCAATTTTTCAATTTCACTTCGTTAATTTCAACTCTTCAATTTCAACGTCAATTTTTCAATTTCAACTTTAATTTTTCAATTTCAATTTCAACTCTTCAATTTACACTAGCAAGTAAACGCTAACGTCATAGTACGACAGTAATGGTGTTTTAGAATTATTTAAATAGAAATATTTCCTTAACTACTAACTGTTCGACATACATGGGTTAGTACTTTCATTTACGTAATTACGTAATTGAATTACAATGTAATTGATTTAGCACAACTCTGGACTGGACACGCTACGAACTTTTATTCGAATTCAAGACCATACCGTGCCTGACGTATGCAATTTTTTGCAGATATCGCAGCTATTTCCGCTCTTCTTCGAAGCTGATCTCCGATGAAAGTTGCCATCAGAACATGTGTTCGTTTAATTCCCTCGTCTCTATCGTGTCGAAATGTTCGAAAGAGTTCGCGAAGAATATATTGGACGCGAGCAAAGGATCAAATCATGCAACGCCGTGTTGTCGTAAACACCATAAATCTCCGAATAGAAGATCGCAAAATGCGCAAACTTTATCGAGAAATATCATAAAACCAGATATTCCTGATGAGCAGTACGTTGAACATCGTCAGGATAGCCAACAAGCCAGAAAAAAGATGTACCGCCATAGTAGCGCGGTGAACAACGAGGACGAAGAAATTCCATCAGGGTCAAGAACCGAACGTCTTGTAGATCGTACTATATCATCCGACCGATCAAATGCTTCTGGCGATGCGTATTCCAATTATTATGACTCACCGATTCCTGCAGCGAAGAGAAGTATTTGCGTCCAAACCTCGAGAAAAACGAAATCTCGTCGCAAGGATCATCGAAAGAAAAGGAGAGAGAGCAACCGGAAGGACAATTCTGTCCTGGTTTCGACGGAAATGCCGTCCTCGCAAGACATTCAAACCATTTTCAGGACTAACAGCAAAGATTTCAATCGCGAAGAGAGCAACTTGAACCTCGACTTGTTGGAAACACATAGGAGGAAAATCGAAGAGAAGTCTCGCTCGAACACGTTGCCCGATGAGAAAGGAAATTTCAGTGGAAAACGATTGTCCGGGACACAACGTGCGAAATTTAAAGAAAACGACGATTTCACGATGATCTACCAGAAATGCACGGAACGGAATCGATCGGTTTCAACGAAAACCGAAACAATTTTAACGAACGAATTCTACAAGAATATCGAAACGTCTAACAATGAAACGGCAATGCGTAATGCGGTACAGTTCAAACGTAACAACGGTTCTCCCCTGAACGGTAGAGAAAAAGTTTTCCTCGCGAATTCTATCGAGACGCTCTGCGACAGCGCGTCGTTGTACGAGATCGCGAACGTATCGCAGACATCTCGAGATTTCCCATCGGAAGATAAATCTTCCGAGACGATCATTCTCGGAAACATCAAAAAGCGATTGGAAGAGGATTACGATGATTATTTCTCGTTCGACGAGTTCGAGGTGTTCGAAACGTGGCCGAAACTTACTCCGAAAATCAATCGGACCTCTTCCGATAGCACGATAGATTACTACGTGAGCGATCAGATATCCGAAATGGCGGCGCCACTGATGCAAACTGACAATGAGTCGCTAACCAAATATCAGAGAGCGAAACACTCGGTGAAAGGCATGCACCGCGATCGCAAGGAATCGCTCCAAGCCAATTTAACGTACTCGTTCTCCATTCATTGCACCAATTCGAATCTGAGTCACTCGCAAAGCAGTTATTACACCCCATCGCAAGAGCAAGATGTCTCCCCATGTTCGTCGGTCGAGTACTGTTCGGCGAGTAATAACTCTTCGTCGATCTTCTCTCGCACCGGTCCAAATTTCAACTTGCTCGCGACCCGTCAAACTCCTCAGAATACCGGTGTGGCGTACAATTGCGCACACGAGACATCACCTTTATCGGACGATCGCGTCTTATCCGAAAGTAATCGAATTTTCCAGAACAGTAGAGAACGTTTCAGCGAAACGCAGATCCGTCGTCGTCAATCGAGCTTGACAAGAAATATGTCGAAGCTGATTACAGAATCGTTCGACTCTGGAGTGCTGACCGACTACTCGCACGATCATCTTCTTTCGTCGAGCGAGCGTTCAGGGACCGCGCGGGGACCGATCGATCGCTCGGACCGAAGCTGCTGCTTTGCAAGAGATCCGAGTTCACTACCGACTTACGACTTTGATTCGGACAGCAGTTACTCGGACGACTCGTTGAATCGAAGACTGGAGGTCGCGGTGAAACAGTTCACCGAGGACCTGGTTTTGACCGAAAGGAAGGTCAGGTTGAAACTAAGACGGCTGGAGAACCCATCGAGATCCAGGCAGTACACGAGACGGCGGCCGAGAAGACAACAAGTGCGTATTCGTGTATAGTCAGTTAGTTCAGTAAATGAATGCTCATAAGGGGGGTGTAGAGGGAAATGGAAGGAACACAATTTTTGACTTGAGGGACACAAAGATTGACTCGATTCGGTTTTTCGCTATCTCGTATAGTTTCCGAGATATCCGCGCTCAAAGTTCATGAACTGTGAAAAATTAATTTTTCCCTTATTTTACTAGCTAACTCATCAGCACAATTAGTGAACTTTCAGTGCGGATATCACGGAAACTATACGACATAGCGAAGAACTGAATCGAATCAATCTTATGGCACATTCTATTACCTTTAATTTTGTATAGAATGGTCTTATCGCTGGGACGCACAATTTCCGAGATATAAGCGGAAACCGAAAAAGGGGACCTTCTACGTGCATTTGAAGTAGAAATTGAAAAATTGAAGTTGAATTTGAGAAATTGATGTTGAAACTGAAAAATTGAAGTTGAAATTGAAAAATTAAAGTCAAAATTGAAATTGAAGTTGAGAATGAAGTTTTGAAATTGAGATAAAATCGAAAAATTGCGGTCGAAATTGGAAAATTGAAGTTGAAAATGAAATTGAAGTGGAAATTGAAAAAGTGAAGTTGAAACTGAAGTGGAATTTGAAAAAGTGATGTTGAAATTGAAGTTGAAATTGAGAAATTGATGTTGAAACTGGAAAATGTGAGTGGAAACTGAAAAAGTGAAGTTGAAATTAAAGTTAAAGTTGAAATGGAAGTTGAAATTGAAGTGTTGAAATTGAAGCAAAAACACTAACTCGAACAAATAATGCCAAAGTGAACTTTGAGCGCGGATATCTCGGAAACTATGCGAGATAGCGAAAAACTGAATCGAATCAATCTTGTGGCACATTTTGTCATCTTTACTTTTGTACGGAATGGTCTTATCGCTAGGACGCATAGTTTTCGTGGTATACGCGGAAAGCCAAAAAAGGAGACCTTCTACGTGCCCCCTGCACCCCGCTCACCTCCTAAGAGTAGGGACTTTTAGTATGTTTACCTCCTAACTGGTCCAAACAAAGACCCAAAGTTAAAAATTGTGTTTCTTCCATTTCCCTCTACAACTTTTCGTTGACTGGACTACGTAGTTCGTGTCTCGTAACGTGGTACGGAGTACTATCTCCGCAACTGTTGCAAGGCTCTCTACCGTAACTGTCAACATTTTAGCCCCACAAATTTTTTTGTTTAAAGACGTTCAAGACGGTTAAAGACAGAAGGGGGTAGTGTGGGACTCGGGGTAAACAGGTCTTCGGTTTCCCCAATACCCACTAAAAATTTGACCTTTAATTTGTCCGAAAGAGCATAGTTTAGGGCCCCGCTTTTTGCACAACTCCTAAACTATGTTATAATCCGGGCTAGTGCCACTCCTGTTCTTGGCCTTTATTTTAGCCCCACCACAGGATGCCCCTGCCCCTGGAACCGGTCGAGCGGTATAAACGATCGACGGCCGTGCCAGCGAGAGGGGTCGAGTATCGGTCAGATTTTTACCACCGTATTTGTCTTATTCTTCCAATTAAAATGACACCGAATACGATATATTGTAATTACGATTATAATTCCTCGTGTAATAAGCTATTAAAGGCGTATGGAAAAGAAAGACCCTCTTTCTTTTTCAACCGCTGTTCTTCTCTAAATTTGGAACGCTACAAAGAATGTAGCACCTCTACTAGAACTGTCGCTCGGCAGACCCGACGCGACGATACGACAGTTACGGAGAGACTATTGTGCTCGAAAGGAATGCAAAATGAATTCGCAAAGAAACTATTCGCTATTCGCTCAGAAGATTACCACTACTGCTTCTGGTGTATCGCATCGCGCGACAGTGAACTTTCCTCCCTTGCCCTTGTACCGCTCCGAGTACCACCTTAAGAGACACTGACAATGTACAAGTTATTATACTTATGTATAGTGGCAGTCGCACGAGTATTGCAAGATTAGGACTTGTCTCGCATTCTACCTTTCCCCTCCGATGACAGTATTCGCCCATTTTCCAACAGCGAGCATCCTCGCGCTTCCCCACGGCATCGACTGCTACTTTTGGATCTCGCGTGATTTGACACGTTCGTTCTCAATCACGGTGATTTTCACAGTGATTCGTCGTTTCGCGTGATCGCTTGCGTTTGGCGGAGAGCATAACTGTTTTTCGGGCAAGTCACGGAGCATAATCTCCCAAATAGCACACAACATCTTAAAGACGTTCATTTGACGTCTATTTGAGGTCTGAAAGTCTTACGTTCTAAAACGACGTCTTTAAGACCATAAACAGTGTGGTTTTTATATACCCATAATCTAGCAGTATTAGCATTGGTTTTATTTGTTCGAGTTAGTGTTTTTGCTTCTATTCCAATTTCAAATCTAATTTCAATTTCAATTCCAATTCCAATTCCAATTTCAACTCCAATTGCAATCTCAATTCCAATTTCTAGTTCAATTCCAATTTCAATTTCAATTGCAAACTCAATTCCCATTTCAATTTCAATTCCAACATCAATTATAGTTCCTATTTCAATTCCAGTTCCAGTTCCGATTTCAATTTCAATTCCAATTTCAATCCCAATTTCAATTTCAATTCCAGTTCCACTTCCAATTCCAATTCCAATTCCAATTCCAATTCCAATTCCAATTCCAACTTCAATTCCAATTCCAATTCCAATTTCAAATCCAGTTTCAGTTTCAATTTCAATTTTTATTGTGATTTTAATTGGAATTGTTATTTTTATTACATTATTTATCTCAATTCTACGTGCGTTCTTCTGATAAAGCTATTGGGTTTGCAAGAAAGTAATTTCAGTATTTTAAGGTAAAATATAGCCCAATTTTTTATCCAAGCAATGAATTTTTAATGAATAAGATATTCTTGCTTTTGTTCCATGATCTTTTGCCAAAAAGAATAACACATCACTGAAAAGTCTCCAAAAATTTGTCTTTGCTCTCAAAATAAGCCTCAGTTTCGGCAATCACTTCTTCATTTGAGCCAAATGTCGCTGGGACCCAAATCTGGAGAGTACAGTGGGTGGGGAAGCAATTCAAAGCGTAATTCGTCCAATTTAACCATTGTTTCCATCGACTTGTGAATCGTCGACGCGTTGTTGTTTCTGGTCCGATGTGAGCAAACGCGGCACCCACTTCGAAAGCAACTTACGCATGCCCAAATTTTCATGTAAAATTGTAAAGACACTGCCTTCTGATATCTTCAAGGTGTCAGCTACCTCACGCAACTTCATTTTACGGTTTTTAACAATTATTTTGTGGACATTTTTTATGTTTTCCGGAACAACTGCCGATTTTGGGCGACCAGAGCGTTCAGCATCATCGGTGCTTGTACGACCGTGTTTAAATTCAGCATACCAGTCAATAGTAGTTGATTTCTCTGGTGCAGAGTCCTCATAATGCTTATCAAGACACTATTTGGCTTCAACAGTATTTTTCCCCATCAAAAAACAGTGTTTAATCAACACACGAAATTCCTTTCTATCCATTATCTTGAAAATTACAAAACTAGGGTCACTAAAACGACTGTAACCTCTAAACTAACGGTCAGAATGCCATGAAATTTTGATACGTACTGTTTGAAGGTTAGTACTACCCGGAAATCACGTAGGTCTGTCAACAATGTTGCCATATATGTGTCAGACCGGGGACTTATTGAGTGAGCTAATAAATAAGAAAATATTTTATTGAATAAAGAAATTCGGTTTTATTTCACCTTAAAATACCGAAATTACTTTCTTTCAACGCCCGGATCGCCAACTGTCTATTGGCCGACTGTGCCAACTCGCGTCTAAGTAGCGCTCTGATTGGTCCGCGTTTTTCGTTAATAACTCCGAAACAAAGCTGCGGATAACATTTTTGCAAAGGAAAATGTTGCTTCAAGTGATCTCAGGAACCTCCTGAGATTTTCCCATTTCCGGGATGTTCAGGAATTTTGGGACACTCTGTATAATACACCGTGGATTCAACTAACTAATCCTATATATGAGTCCAAATAAGAATGTACTTACTAGCTGACGAATTTAAGACTCTACTGCGCATCTCACTATGAACGGAACTCGTTCATTGGCTAATCCCCCTACTCGTACTTGGCCGACCACGCGATCATTGGCTGACCCGCAACGACTTGCGCAGTACAAGTACATTCTTATTTGGACTCAAGTATAGAAAACGTGTTCAACAAGACCTTCGACAAGACCGTTTCTTTTTATTGATGGTCGAAAGGTAGGAGAACCCAGGTATAAGGGATAGCGGCGCAGAGAGAACTTATTGTTAGATAAATCCTAAGTACCTAATTTAACAGATTTTTACGTAAGCATTGTGAATTAATTAGGTGCAGAAAACGTCAATGTGCACCGCGCAACGCGACTCCCTGTGCGATTTCTACTGGTCGCGCGACGATGATAAAATTGCCAGCAGTTCCACACCGCCCATACTTTCCCTCTCCGATTCCGAAATCGATCACATATAATTCTTAATGGATACAGACATAACCTCGCAGAACAGTCCTTGAGCCGCAGAGGAGCATATCAGGTAACGATTATGCGACGTGCTTGCGCACATGTCACTTGCTTGACGCTATTGGCATCGGTAGACTGCGGATTTCATGCGTTTATCAGAAAAATGCTGTTGTTTTATTTTCATCCTACTGAACGTGTTAAGGAAGAAAATAAATTGTTAGTTCGCGACAATTTGTAGCGATTCGGGTGGAAAATTGTTATTGCACATACAGGTTTGCAGTCTAGTGATCGGTTCGGTTAGATAACACTGTCCAACAGCCAAAAAGTATTTCGATTCCCACTTTACGATTCTTATAGAGTTTTTCGCGCTGATTCCGAATCTGTTCTTAATTTTTCTCCTAGACGTACAGTTTTTGAGAAAATTGAGTTTAAAAAAAACACATATTTTTCAACTTTGAACAAATATTGTGATGTTATCACAATAGATATTGAATTGTTCTTTACAGCAAAAGATTCTGTAGACTTTCCAGAATACAGTGATATCCAATATTAATACATTATGATTGTTTAAACATGTTTAAACATATTCGGGAAAGTCTACAGAATCTTTTGCTGTAAGGAACAATTCAATATCTTTTATAATAACATCACAATATTTGTTCAAAGTTGAAAAATATGTGTTTTTTTAAAACTCAATTTCTCAAAAACTGCACGTCTGGGAGAAAAATTAAGGACACATTCGGAATCAGCGCGAAAAACATTATAAGAATCGCATAGTGGGTTTCGAAATATAAAAAAAAAGTTGAAATTTGTTGGACAGTGTAACCGTAGATCGTTAGCTTCTAGTTGAAAGGTTCTAAAAATCCTTGTCATCTGTTTATCCTTCTTTCGGTAATTATGTTAAATCGTTGACAAATCTTTGTCGAGCTATACAGAAATTATATTTAATTAAACGTTTCTATCGACGAACTTACTACGACCAACTAATTCTTCTTGTTAATTTGTGCACTAAATGAATAACAGCTATTTTGTATTATATATTGCACGTTATGATGTGTATGTGTTATACATACACTCCGGGACGAAAAGGTAGCACACTTTGAAATTAATGTAATTTCTGTTTATTAAACATTAGAAATTTAATTTCTTTTATACACATATCTTTAGTGTGTCCTTCTTCACATATATGAATGAAACGAAACGAAGCTTCATTAACTTATCTATTTTTATTGAATGAAATAGAATTATTAACGAAATATAGAGGTACAAAATGATAGCACACTTAACGAAAAACTTGAAATATAACAGAATTAATCGATAAAAATCAATGCTCAATATTTTGTAGGGCCTCCTTTACAGCTAACGACTTTAATCATTCGGTTTGGTAAATATTTATACAATTTTCTAATATTGCTTTGGATAATATTCCCCCATTCGTCCAAAATGCACTATTTTAAATCGTAAATATTTTGGAATTATCTGCCATATTGGTACACTGCTCTGGCAAGATGTCCCCAACAATTTTCAATAGTGTTGACAAAACACGAATAATTTTTGAAGATTTAATTTTTAAAGTATTTTTTGACTGCTTTCGCCACTGATTTCGTCACTGAGTGACGTGGACTGCAACATTATCTTGTTGTGAAATGTGTTTATTTATAGCATTATTTATATTATCCTTCATTCATTGATTTTCCTATGATTTTCTATGATTCTATCATTAAAACAATTGGCTTGTGATAGCTAAAATATCATATAAATATTCTTGATTCAATCATGTCTAAATGTCTTGCAAATACTGCATCGAGAGTTGTTCCTGATCTTGTAGTCGCTACATTAGGATTATTTACCATTTCCAATCTTAACTTACTTCTAAACATTACTAGACTGCAAGAAGTTTCACTTTTGCCGCGCGTGGTTTACCACGCGTATGTTTTTTTACTTACCTGACACCTGTCAAAATTGTTCAGGTTAGTTTAGGACAAGGATTTGGATAATTGTTTATAAATTTTTCAGTCGAAACAAAATCCGATGAGAAACTGCACGTGAAAGTAGCTGGGGGTTGATTCTATGTTATCCCAGATAGAACACGATGTCTTAGAAACGTCCATTTTACGTCTATTTTAGGTCCGGCAGTCTTACATCCTAAAAAGACGTCTTTAAAACGTCCTTAAGACCATAAACAGTGTCGTATTTATATATGTATAGCCTTAATCTAGTAGTAACTATTAGCATTTGTATTATTTGTTCGAGTTAGTGTTTATACTTCAATTTCAATTTCAATTTTAATTTCAATTCAAATTTCAATTTTAATTTCAATTCAAATTTCAATTCAAATTTCAATTTTAATTTCAATTCAAATTTCAATTCAAATTTCAATTTTAATTTCAATTCAAATTTCAATTTTAATTTCGATTCAAATTTTAATTTTAATTTCGATTCAAATTTTAATTCCAATTTCAATTCCAATTTCACTTCCAATTTCAATTTCCGTTTCCTTCTCAATTTCAATTCCAATTTCAATTTCTATTCCAATTTCAATTCCAATTTCAATTATAATCTCAATTTCAATTCCAATTTCAATTCCAATTTCAATTTCAATTCCAATTTCAATTATAATCTCAATTTCAATTTCAATTATAATCTCAATTTTAATTCCAATTTCGAGTCCAATTTCAATTTCAATTTCAATTTCAATTCCAATTTGAATTGCAATTTTTATTGTGATGTCAATTGTAATTGTAATTTTAATTTCTATTATTTTTAATAGCAATTGTTATTTTTATTACACTTTTTATGTCAATTCCACATGCGTTTTTTTGATTAATCTGGTTTAACTTTAAACTCGTTTTTGCCGAAATCTATTTTTGCTGTTCCCTCCTTTTAACTTAATTAACATTTATCCAGCTTTTAGACTTCTTAGGGGCGTCTTAAAAACCTCCCGAATGTCCTACGGACGTCTCCTGAACGTCTTTTAGACGTCAAACAGACGTTTTCAAGATGTACCGTTTTCTAACGCAAGACGTTCAGGAGACTTTGGAAGACGTTCGCAGGACATTCGAGACATGTTTAAGACGTCTGGATGTCCAACTGTCGACGTCTTAAGGACATCTTTAAGACGTCTGTATGCTATCTGGGATCCAATTGAAAATGTTCACAAATTAATTCTGGATAATTAGTTATTAACAATTGTTGCGCGGGCTGATTGTTTCGGAAGTTTCCATAATGCGTAAGACAAGGAGGGTCGAACTGTGCGACAAGGATAGACATACATAATATACCACTTCTCCAAAATTTGTTAACAACTAACAATTTAAGCATTAAACCTGCATAAAACTGAAATGGGTATGTAGCCAAGGCTTCATTGTACATTCTACAATCTTAAAAGTTCACCGACGAAGTCTTTAAAGTTAGTGAATTAATTATGAAAATGTTACTTGTCAAACTATTCGAGGTTATTCGCGAAATTTCGTCACTTTCGTAACGCTAGAAAATTGTAGCCCCCTCACCGAAGAAGTTTCACTTGAAAAAGTTTTTAAAAATGTTGAACTTCGAAAATTGACTTTTGGCCAGTAAAATCGCGTTCTCGGACACCACTGTGGAGCGTAGAGTGGAGATCGTGATAGTGATGCTCGACGATGCGACGGGCAACAATCAAAATGTGGAGACACGTCGATTTTCGCTTGGCTCAACAGAAGTTCGACCACATCATTAGACGAGACTGACCGTCTCTGTACTGTGGTTTCCTTTGAGGGCAGTCGAAACGAGCGTACTCGATATCCAGCTGAGCGGAAATGCATAAACGACCAACAGACGGGACAGCCACGGACCTTTTCCTCATTCCACGCGCTGAAAACATAGAAGACTGCTCGGTCTCCGCTCGTATTAGCGCTCTGACAACGGCAGTTTCCGAAACGTTTCCCTATCAAACGAGGATTCAGGAAGTCTCTCGGAAAAGTGACGTTGCGAGTGGACAGCGTGTGCCCCGATCAAAAGGAATCTTCTGTTTCCTTCGAAAACTCGAATGGTTTTGATTTGCAGGAAATTACGCTTTCCGCTTGTCCGACACAAATACACATATACTACATACGTCTGGTACAGGTATTCTTTGCAGTGCTACATCCTCGGTAGCAAATACAGCACGAGCGTGCCGTCTTTAGTTCCTCAACGATGCATGTATAATTCTGCGTGTGCAACCTAAGTTCACGAACCATGCGAATCGCTGCACATATATAAGTCACGACATCGCAATATTGCGTGCGTACCTACAAGTAAAGACTACCTTAAAGCAGGAACGAAATGCTAGTTTCGTAACTCATCAACTCGTTAATTGTAACTCTTGAAATATATCTGTTTTACCGACCCTTATTTCTTTGGGGAGTCCGCAAAAGTACAAGCGCCAGAATCGAAGTGCGGAAAATGGATTAAGGCTTAAGGGGGTCTTTTCCAACAGACGACGCTCGCGCGTGAACTCTCGCACACCACTAGGGTACACTCACACACCGCTAGACGACGTATGCGTAGGCGAGGATTGCAAGGGCCCGGGATTCCACTTCTGATTTCTCGATAATGCAAAGACGGGTTTTTTTGGTAGTCAAAATCGCTAAATGAAAGATCAATCTAGGGCGCTGTTTGCCTCAAAAGTCCTTCTTTTACGTTTCCGAGTAATAGTTTTGCAATATTCGGCTGCATGTTGCCCGTCGGCGAGGCTAGTACGCCGGCGTGACTGCAGCGTCATCTGACGAGCAACATGCAGCCAAATATTGCAAAACCATTGCTCGGAAACGTAAAAGAAGGACTTTTGAGGCAAACAGCGCCCTAGATTGATATTTCATCTAATGATTTTAACTACTACAAAATATCGCCTTTGCATTATCGAGAAATCAGAAGTGGAATCCCGGATCCTTGCAATCCTCGCGTACGTATACATGGTCCAGCGGTGTGTGAGTGTTCACGCGCGAGCGTCGTCTGCTAGAAAAGACTCCCTTAAGAGAATGCTTTAATGTCTCCAGCCGGGTTTCTGCGGTTTCACGAATCAGAATTAGTTGTTCGTTACAATTACCGATCGTCGCAGGTAACTTAATTTATCGCGCGTTTACTCGCTCACAACGAAACTCGCGATTCCGAACTGTTCTCGCAGAGGAGATATTAATCGCAAAACACTGGCTTCTCTTCTTTGACAAAAATCTTTGACAAAATCAAAGAACTTCCGATAGAAATGAGATGGAGCGATGAATATTTTTTAAAATTAAAGCTCAAACCTTGCAGAATATGGGAAAAATAGGAAGATTATGGTACGAACGTTTCTTAACCTTGAAAAAAGAAAATTGTGGTTTTTCCAGTACCACGCGCGGAAATAATTTTTTTTTAACATGCTATATATCATTTCCCGTAGATTTTTTCACGCTGATTTCAAATCTGATCTCAAAATTTGTCTACGATCTCAGGATTTCGCAAAAAATCGATTTTTGTGAACAAATATAATGAAATCATTTTTTCGTTGAAATGAATTGATAATTAGTTTGAAGGTATATTGTATTCTCATATATAAAACACAATAAAATTAAACATAATGAAGTATTTGAGCGTTTACTTGACGTATGTACGATTTTTTTCAAAATCATGAGGTCGTAGACAAAGTTTGAGATCAGATTTGAGATCAGCGTGAAAAAATTTACGGGAAATGATGTAGTTTGAGGTCATAGTGATACACTGATTTCAAGGTCATAGTATGATACACTGTTGTCCTATGACGTCTCCAAAACATATGGTGCCATTTAATAAAGTCAAGATGACCTTTATGATGAATATGCGAACATGTAGCTCACCAAGTACTGATAAACTTTTGCTTAAAACATTTTTTAATTGCACTACCGGAAATGCCTGAAAAATGATGACATAACTTAACGTGTAGACCCTGTATAGATTATGTTAATCATGTTATCTACACGCCTGTATAGTAGTATAATACAGTAGTATATGAATAAGGTGGAGTGGGGTAAGTGCGCCCTAGTTTTTGCAAAGTTGGACTTTAGACTGACGTATTTATTAGATTATGTAATTTAATAAACGAAATTAACTGAACTGAACTTTATTAACACAAGCAAACGAATTACTGAGCACAAAGAAAACACGTCTTTTAGGTTTAAATGTGACACATCAAGTGAGGATGACGGGCTAGAAAATAGAACGATGTGTCGAACAAATAAACAACTGTTTCATAAACAAACTGAAACATACAAATATTGAATCATATCGAATCGATTATAATCGAACATTAGATTAATTTTGAAATATTTCAATAGTATTTTCAGTCTGATATATAAAAACTTAACGCTCTCAGTATCAAACTTTTGCCATAGTTATTACTAGACTGCGGATTGTATGCATTTATGACAAAAATCCGTGAGCACAATTTAAAGATGTGGATATATTAAAAAGATTTAAATACATCAGCGTATTGGTTTCAGCTTAATTAGATAATTAAAACAAGGAAGAAATTTTTATTTCACTCCTGTGTCTTGCAATCAATGCAAACATATTTTATTTTGCATAAAGATCCGCAGTCTAGTTATTACTGATGAATTAGTATTTTGTAGGATTCTAATTTTGCTTGAAAACTATCACTTTGACAGGATATTATACAAAGTGTCAACTACTACGCACTTGCCCCGAAAATCAGGCAAGTCCGTCTCTGAGAGTTAAAAATGCTTTCGAACCTTGTTTCAAGTGCTACGGGGCAAGAATAGAATTATTGGTAAACCTTACGTTTAGGGGAGGCAGCTCCGATGACCTTGACCTTGACATATGTTATCGAGGACAACATTCTGAACAACTTTTGTCATTACAACTACCCGGCGCTCGCTCTTAGTTTTCGAGATATTTGCGAAAAACTATTGCAAATACTGTATTGAATTTTACGTATTCTTGCATGCTCCGTGGCAACGTAAGCCTGTTCCGGGGCGGTATCTGTTTATTTTCTGTTTATAAACACATTGTGGAGATCAGAACAGAGTGTCACTCTATGTAGGGTGAGCTTACAATTTTGAAAGACTACTTCTGGATTTTCGCATGCGTGCGATTTCTCTCCGCCTCCCACCACCTAACCCATTACTAGTTCAAATTCTGTATGAAGACTATATAGAATGCAAAAATTATGCGATCAGAATTAGTTAGGGTTAGGCGTTCATACCGAGCCGTAAAACAGCTCAAAAACTGACAAAAATTAGGTAGCATGGCCCGTCTCATCAATGATGACCGACCCGTCTAGTATGTCGACGACTCTGAAAATGACCCGGGCCGAATAAAACAGAGGGGACGGCTGAAAAACGTGGATAACTGCAACCCGCAAAAGAGCCGAGTGCCGGCAGCGCCAATTGTGATACTGGTGATGAAAGATCCGGTGTGCCCTAAGGATGCGAGGGGCGGCCGAACCGCCCCTCCCCGGCAATAACACGACTACTACTACTACTACTACTACTACTACTACTACTAGGTGGCGGGGGGCGGAGAGCACACGGAATTGTGAATATTTCGAAAACTATCTATCTCAAAGTGAGAATTTTATTCAGCATTTAAATGGTGTAATGGATACATAGTATTCATTATTTCGAAGAAACCATCAATGTGTTTATCAAAATTGTACGTTCTTTTAAATAAAAATTCGGCAATATAATTAGTATAAAGATAGTCACGTATGTCATAGCGAGGAATGCTGGCTCTCAGATCTCTCCACAATCTTTCAATATTTTGTGAATGAATTATAAATTGTGATGAATGAATTAAAAATGTTATAAATTCATGGAGATGCATATTGAAATAATTCAAAAACTCGCAAAACTTGCAACTATCGTACCGATGTATACACTAATCGCTACTGGTTCGCACTGGATCGCACATGGGTCACATTCGTATATATGGGTTCTTCTATGTTTATTTATCTAACAAGGTGTAGCTCATTCGAAACTATGGCAGCCTTATGTTACCACGGAACGTGGAAGAATGCGTAAAATTCAATACAGTATTAGCAATAGTTTTTGCAAATATCTCGAAAACTAAGAGCGAGCGCCGGGTAGTTGTAATGACAAAAGTTGTTCAGAATCTTGTCCTCGACAACATATTATATGTCAAGGTCAAGGTCATCGGAACTGCCTCCCCTAATCGTAAGTTTTACCTTAAACAAACATGTAGTTTTATGCTGAAATATGAAAGGGGATAAGTGATATTAAAACAAAGTTTAAAAATGCTTTCGAACCTTGTTTCAAGTGCTACGGAGTAAGAAAATAATGATTAACAAGCCTGCTACAAAATGCTTCTTATTGCATTAAATTATATTGTTTAGTTTTATAGTTATCCATTTTTAAACAAACATGTACTTTTATGCCGAAATATGAAAGGGGATACCGTGATGTTAAAACAAAGTTTAAAAATGCTTTCGAACCTTGTTTCAAGTGCTACGGAGCAAGAAAATAATGATTAACAAACCTGCTACAAGATGCTTTTTATTGCATTAAATATATTATTTAGTTTTATAGTTACCCATACAGTACGCACTTACCCCACCGTGATAGTACGCACTTGCCCCGTGTAGTAATATTTACGGGGCAAGTGCATCTTAGTGTTTTTCTCAATAAATTTTAAAAAATACAACAAAAACAGTTTATTGAATGTAAACCTACATCAATATCAGTTGTACTTACCTAAAATAACAACACAGAATATATTAATAACTTGTAAACTATTGCACGTTCAGGGTAACCTCAAAGTTGTACGTGTACCTCGCACGTGACTGTTATGGCATCGGTTGATTTAAGCGAGGAAAACACCTTTATTCTTGAGCGACATCTATGTAGAATAGTTCATACCAACTTATACTACATTAATAAATACAAACTAGAGAAATTTCGTTCATATTATAATAAGAATAACCAATTAACGCACTTGCCCCGTCGACGCGCTTATCGCACTCCACCTTACCTCAAAAACTAATAAAGTTCCGCCATCGAAATTTTATATTTAGGATTATCGCCATTCCCCCTCGCCGCTCCTTCAAGTCACAGCTCTTATGAGACCTTATCACAATTATTTGTGTGGATCATCCCACACCGCACTGTATCCAAAAAATGTAAAGGCTGTTAATGTCTCTTCTTTTATAGAAATGTACTTAAATGTATCGAGCATTAGTTTTCCAGTCTTCGACGTGCCAATTTAACAATTTACAGCACCGATAGAAAACGGAATATTGTTGGGGGAACGAAGTGTTTATGTCGAAAAGTATTCGCATTCGAATTTGGACGAAAACCTAGGAACTTTTTCCTATTGCGTACAAAGCTGGCAGAGATGTCGAAGATCTCTGTGTGTCCTACATACAAGATCCGAGATTACCACGATATTTATTTCTCCCTTTGTATAGACTCTCTCGCATTGGCTCAACGAACTGATATGGACACATAGAGACACTCGTATAACTACGTGTGCACGTGTACGTGAGTCTGCATATAGACATACATATATATAATTTATATATATATATAATGTATATACAGATATATATCTCAGGGAACTCCTGGGAATTAGATATCGTAGACTCGGTGTAAGATGCTTTTCCACGGCTGATCCTCCTTTACGTGAATGCGGATTTCTGGAATGGTTGAATTCAACCACAATTCTCCTCCTTTCTGCTTCATTCCTGCTCCTCTTTTTCTCTCTATCTGTCTCTCTTTCAAACCACCTCAGTGTACCCGACTAATTATACGCTACTCATCCGTAATTTTTGTCACGTGACAATAATTTTATCCCCCTGCTCTACGTCTTATATGTACAGTAAGGAGCATAACTGATTCCACACATTTTAAATCAGAACAACTTTTTTATGAATGGACCAAACGACCTCAATATCTCTGTAAGGCTAGAAGAATCCAGTTTACTAAATGATGTGTAAAAAAAATGATTTCATCATTTCCCATACAAAATAATTCTAATACTAATTCTAATACTACGAAATAGTACAATATTTATGCTGTGTGACAAGAAGACAAGGACATCGTGCATTTTTAAAAATATTTGAAGTAAATACTAGTAAAATACACTTTCTGTTCTAATATAATATATACACTAACGAGCATAACTGATTCAACACACTTTAAATCAGAATAACCTTTTATGAATGGACCAAACGACTTGAATTTCTATGTAAGGCTAGAAGAATTAGTTTAGTAAATGACGTCTAAAAAATATTTTGAAAAAATGCATTTGGACGAAATTGTGAAAAACAATAGTAAAAATTGATTTTTACAACTCTTAGCTGGCCCAATATTGATAATTCAAAAGATGTGTCTGGTCAACTGGTATAAATGATATACGCTCTGAAAATTCAATTGAAATTAGTTAATTGGTTTGCGAATTATAAACGATCAAAAGTGGTAAAAATTGCAATTCTTCAAGATTTTTGGCCTTTTTACTTTTGATCGTTTATAATTCGTAAACCAATCGTAAAACAATTCGTTAACTAATTTCAATGAAATTTTCAGAGCGTATATAATTTATACCAGTTGACAAAACACATTTTTAAAATTTTCGTTATAGGGCCAACTAAAAAAGTTGTAAAAATCAATTTTTCAACATATTTTTTACACATCATTTACTAAACTAATTCTTCTAGCCTTAAAGAGAAATTGAAGTTGTTTGGTCCATTCATATAAAAGTTATTCTGATTTAAAGTGTGTGGAATCAGTTATGCTCCTTACTGTATGTAGAGGAAACGAATGAAGAAACTGTATACCGTCGCAGAAAATAGTGAACACGGTTAGCTGTAACCTGAATTTCGTCTGTCCAAACGACATTCTCATTGTCATACATACATTTTATGCTATAATGACAAAAACGAGTAGGTGCAATTTAAAACAGTGGTAAGATTAAGACTTTAAGTGTATTTATACAGGGTAAGTCCGAAGAAACAGAACACCTAAATATCTCCGTTACTTTTCGTTGTACAAAAAAACTTCTTAGGACGAAGTTACACTGTTTGAAGGGCCACATATAACGGTGTTAGAGAGAAAATTTTCAAGCTCATTTTTTTATAAGATTTCAAGGTCATCGATGTTTTTTTCAAATGGAATGATATATCTTCGTAAACGTAATGTTGTAGCTGACAAAGTAACGAATTCATCCATGTAACACAATATCACCTACAAATGACCTTCAACCCAGAAAAATGGAATAAATAAAATTCAACGTGGAAGATTCATTTTGTTTTATGTATTGTCATCCAGTTCTGAGCTATGTTTAAAGTTTCAAGTCTCTAGCTGATCGGGAAGTGGTTTAAAATTCTATTACAAGATTTGACACATACAATAACAACAACGACAACTCGGCAAGCTAATATAAGCGTGGTAAAAATTGAAGGATGTATCGAAACAAATGACGGATGTCATGAAACATTGATTGTTGATTGAAGGCTTCGCAATTTTGCGCTACAACATTTGAACCGCGTCAAAATTGGCAGTCGTTCAGGATGAAGCGGTAACCGCGCGGACATGCAGGAGAGGGGCAAACTGTTAGCTCAGTACGAAGATGGATATCGAAGAAGCAATATGTTTGTGGTTGCTCTGCAAAAAAAGTAAAAAATATAAAAAAAGACAGTACATATTGGGTACATCCAATATTAAGAGATCGGCTCACACATTCCGCATATGTAACTCTATATCCCGAATTAAGAAAGTTTGAGCCCAAATTCTTCAACTATTTCAGAATGTCAATAAAATCATTTGATGAATTAGTTGGATTGATTAGGGAAGAAATTTCAAGTGTTGACGTCATTATGAGGCGGAGTGTGTCACCAGAAGAAAAACTCGTTATTACTTTGAGGTAAGTTTAAATTGAAATATGATATTTATTTTTATAAATATATACATATACATATATTTTATCAATTTTGGTCATGCCAAAATACTGTATCAGGCACAGTGTAATGCGAGATGTTACAAATAGGGGCTGGTATATGGGCTGGTATATAGGCTGGTATATAGGCTGGTATAGGGGCTGGTATAGGGGCTGGTATAGTTTTTCCATTTTGTATAACTTGTAATATCTGAATTTTTATGCACAAACGTTTGTGCTCCGGCACATTTTTCAATTCTTTATATAAAGATAAACAAAAATGTTTATCCGCGTCCAGATTCGAAATATTTTCTTGTATTTCCAGTTGAAGCCTGTCTCGCGATTCAATACTCTTCTCAATTAAACTAGCTAAACGATCGTCTGTGGATTTTTTTGCTCTTTTCCTATTATTTGGAAGTGGACGTTTTTCGATGATATCCAAAGAACCATCACTATCCTCAATGATAATTTCTTCATTTTCTTCTATATTTGTGGTCGTTTCCTTATTATCAATACATTTCTGCAGAAAACCGAGACGGGAAAAGTATATGTACTGGGAAATTCTACTTGCACCTGAACCAGAAAGAACCGTTTTATTTTTCTTATATTCCTTATTGTAGGAATCACGAATATTCTTCCATTTCTTTTGTAGCGTGGTAACTGAAAAAAAATACGATTACTATTTTACTATTTCAGATATTTGGCTACGGGTTGCTCATTTGGAGAACTTCATTATAACTATCGCCTCGGGGAATCAACAATTGCTGGAATTGTCCGTCAAGTGTGTGCAACATTGTGGAACATATTGGCAAAGACAGTCATGCCCGAACCGAGTGAAGATATGTGGAAGCAAATAGCTGAGGACTTTGAAATATATGCAAATTTTCCTAATTGTATTGGCGCCATTGATGGCAAACATATCCGAGTTATAATGCCTAAGGATTCTGGATCTTTGTACTATAACTACGAACATTTTTTTCTATAGTGCTTTTAGCACTTTGCAACGCCAACTACTGTTTTACTTATGTTGACATTGGGGCTTATGGTAAAAGTAGTGATTCTAGTATATTTAAAAATTCAATATTATATAAAAGATTGCTAGAAAAATCATTAAATATACCAAAACCTAAACCAATATCTAACGTAGACCCAGCACCACTACCTTATGTTATTGTTGGGGATGACGCTTTTGGTTTAATGGAAAATCTAATGCGGCCCTATGCCGGGAAAGGTTTATCGTATGAAAAAAGGGTTTTTAACTACAGGTTATCCAGGGCTCGACGTAACATCGAATGCACTTTTGGAATTCTGGCGAACAAGTGGCGTATTTTTCATAGACCGTTAAATGTAAACGTAGACTTTGCAGAAGACATCATAAAGGCCTGTTGCGTTCTACACAACTTTGTAAGAGTTAGGGATGGTGTAAACTATAAAGATTCGTTGTATATTGCACCGATAGACAGTCTAAATGCAGTACATGTAAGAAGGGGGACGCCGTCATCACTAAATATTAGAGACACATTTGCTAATTATTTTGCAAATGATGGTCGCGTTGAGTGGCAGGATTCGAAAATATAAATTCAACATGATAAATTTTAGTTTTCTATTTGTAATGTGTTACATCTGTTTTAAATAAATTAGTGAGTATTTACCAAACAATGTCTTTCTTTCTGCTGTATCCTCTCCCTCTCCAAATAGATCAACCAACTCTTCCCAAGCACGATTTTTCAAAACTTTATTGGAATAATCAGAATATTGGAGGTCCCATATCGCTGGCCTTTTTTCGATTTCGTCAATAAATAATTCTGTGTCGAAGCGACTCATTATGTTATTATGTTGACATGTCCAAACCGCGCGGTTTCCGTCAAACACCTGAACACTCTCATAGCAACCAATGTAAATAAAATCGCGCGGTTTCCGCGCGGATTTGATATCCAGCGGTTCGGAGGCGGCAGCCGCGCGGATCTTTAGACCGCGCGGTCACGTGTGAACGCATTCATTTACGCCAATGTAAATAGGTCCGCGCGGTTCAAATCGCGCGGTCCAAAACGCGCGGTTTGCGCCGTGTCTGAACGGGCTCTTATTCCCGTTTAAATATTCACTTGCTACTATTATTATGGGACAGAGGGAGTAATTGGAAACATCTAACACTGACCAGGATGGTACATTTGACTCAATTTATTAACCCTTACATTAAATGCTCTAAATAGCAACCCTGGAGCTACCAATATATCGTTACTACGTATTTTATATTGGAACGCTATGAGAATTTTGCAGCGAAAAGAACAACTACAACATTTCCTGCATGATTTCGACATTTTCATCTGTGTTGAAACGTTGAAACTTGGCTAAAGCCGGAAATTAAAGTGACTTTTAAAGTTTTCAACACTGTTCGCAAGGAGTTAGGTGTAGGAGTAGAACGGGAAGCTGTGTAGCTCTTTACATTAGGAAAGCTATCAAATATTACACTCTGCCAAATATATTGGATCTTTTAACAACCGAATTGAAACCTGTACAATGAAAATAACAAACGCATTCCTTCGAATAAACTTATTGGCATAGTTTACAGGCCACAAGGCAGAGTTGGGCAAAAATTTAATCCACGATTGACGAATAAATGTCTACTTCAATCGTTAATGGCAATTAACAATTAATCTCCTAGTTTAGTCGTTAATTGCGGTTAGCGATTTAATAATTATAAATCGTTAATTCCGGTTAACGTTTAAATACTTATTAATCGTTAATTGGGAATAACGGTTAAATTTCTACTTTAGTTTCCTTTCAAGTTTCCTTTCTAGTATTTTTCTTTCAATTGTAATCGTCAATCGGGTAATTGATTAATGATGAACTACTGAAACCGCGAAATGAAATACAGAATCAAAACTGTATGAACACTGAAAAAAATGTAAACTGAGTTTTCGTTGAGATATATTTTTGTCAATTCTCCATCTCCGCTCTCTGTCTCTATCTCCCTCCTTATTATAATTTATGGATAGACCGTATGGCAATTAACTTCATCAATCGATTGAATCACTCTCCGATTTTTCGATGATTTCTTCTTTTAATAAACGATTGACGATTAACTTCATCAATCGATTGAATCAATTGCCGATTTTTCAATGATTACTTTTTTCATCGTACACATTAATCAATCAATCTTGATTAAAATTTTAATCGATTAAGTTAAGGAAACTGAGGTAGAATTATGAACACAGTCTCGGAACTTCGTAGGTGATTTTAACGCTCGCAGCAAAAGCATGGAATTGTACAAATGAGGATACTCATGGTGAGAGACTATTCAATAATAAACTAAACAAAGATATTTTTCTACACAGCCCAGACACATTTACACCCTTTAACTTCTAGAATAATAGCAAATCTAATATCAACATAATCTTCGGCTGATACCATGCGAAATCGGGTACTTTTTGAAATACTGTTTCAGATTTTGTTCAAACATTGTAGTCTTTAGTGACTAACGAATGAATCTCAAAGATTTCTTCAATATCTTAAACATTGTTGGCTTGATAGACGTGTAAGAAAAGTGTTCACCCTGTTTTCACACATTAAATTACAATATACAGGTAAGACTAGAACTAACAAACCTATGAAAATAAATTTTTAGCAGCTGATAGCGAAAACATAAGAATATCTACTAAAAATGTTGTCATTTGAAAAAAATCTATTTTCGCCAATATATTTTGCAATTGTTTTAAACAAATGCAATGTTTTCATAGCAAGAGTTTTCAGAAAGGTGAACATTTGATAATTGACGAAATTATTTGACGTACATATTTACATGGTACTGGTTACTGTGAGGCTGGTATTTATTATTTTATAAATTGAAATAACTTAAAAGTTGCAATAAAATGTAAGGAGGCTCGACACGACACGTTGCGATCCGTAGCTCGCTCGCAAGGAACTGTTTATTTAACAAAATCTGAACGTAACATACATTTGTTAACAAAAGCGTTAACGCAACGCATAAATCAATAAAATTATATATAACAGCATAAATCAATAAAATTATATATAACAGATAAACATATGAGTGAAACATTCAGTCATCCACACGGTGGTACAAACATTCTTACAATAATAGACTACGATATCTATAAACTACTCTCATAGAAGAATTAAACCGAATCTATAGGCCATTCTATTAAGACAAATTGAAATTATTTTTTTTTGCTTGTCCTGTAAAATTTCAATTTTTGCAGTTGTGTCATTATACTTCCGGAGCAGCGATATTACGATTTCAATCAATTTACAGATCTATTTTTACGCAAATCCTTTCTTTTCGACTGCAGTTACACTTCTGTTACTGTACCCAGCTGGACTTATTCACTCAGAGTCTAACAATAAGCACAAACTAAGTTGCTTTATAGAAATTTCGCACTTATACTTAGCATCGTGCAGCGAAAGATGTAAACACAGCCAAAAGGTGAACATTTCCGAGCAAATACTCGTAGATTTATTATTAATATCAACTAAATATAATTGTAGATAGGAAAAGGAGTAAACTCGACAATATTTTTAAAAAATACGTCAAAATATAGGTGGCTTTATGGAAATTTCGGGCACTGTACAAATGTTTACTGTCTAACCTGTTCATTATTGTATATGCTGCAGAAACCTTATTTGGTATGCCGCAATAAATAAATAATAATAATATTCATTCGCAAGAAACGTAGGAATTTGATCAGGGTCACCGAACGATTACCGAAAGAAAAGATTGATGCGGAGGAAAGTTTCTAGAGTAGTCGGGGATGAAGTCTGGTGACGAGCAAAGACATCCTTTGGGTAGGGTCAACACAATTTTCGGTTCCGGAGGCAATCGGGTTCTAATACTGTGACATGAAATAAAAGGCCGCACCTTTCGTAAAAGCGAATTCAAGCGAACGGCAGATCCTATTCTTGCGAATTGATTCGGTTACAAACTTCGAATGCGGCAAAATTATTCATCCCCACAGGTAATAACCAGTGTTTATTTCAGCTACTCGCACAAAGAATATTATTCAATACGTGCGCACTGGATCCAATTAAATTTTACATGTAGGTAATACATCGACAAGTACTTTGTTGCAGTTGTACATACGTAGATACAATATTAATACTAAATCTACCGAGCATTAAAAGCGACTGGTGTGTATCGGTTAAGGAAAATTACGAGATGACCAATTTACTTATATTTTCTGCAATATTTATTATAATCTATTGTCACGTCCGATAGTTCAGCCATTGATAATAACTGATAAAATCAATTCATTCATTTTCTGAATTTCTTTTTATACTTGCTCTAATAATGTTGTACAGGAAGTATCAAATACTATGATTAATGGTTGATATTAAACTGTCGTGTATTATAGCACATTGCGTGCCATAGAATTAAGGTAAACTCATAAGATATATGCAGGGCCGGCCATCTGGGGGGTGCGGCGGATGCTATGCACCGGTGCCCCGCTATTGAGAGGGCCCCAACATGATCAAGAACTAAAATAATGTAATTTTTCTCAAGTAATTAATGTATTAACAAAAACAAAATCACGCATTAAATAAACATGCATTAGTAATATATGTTCGTGTTTGTAATTTTTTTTACTTTATAAAAAATTTAGGGTCCCAAATGGTTTCTTGCACCCAGGCTCCTTAATAAATAAGGCCGGCCCTGGATATATGTATTTCGCAGTTGACTATGCATAAGGAATTTTCAAAAAGGTACAAAAACACAGTTGTTTCTTTACCATATTCATTAGTTTCATACAAAAAATAATAAGCTATACAAATATAAACAATTTTGTTATGTACAAATATAAAATAAAAGAACAAATGTTACAATCAAATATTATTAATAAGAGCATTAAAATAATAGTTTTTAACATGAGAAACAAAAAATATAATATACGAAATAAACCATTACAGTATTATAATACAATAAAGGAACAAACATATAGTATTATTATTAAGAAGATACTAATTAGTAATTACTAAGAGTAAAGAGATAGTATAGATACTAACAAGGCAAGGACCCCAAGTGTCCGACTTCGATTTTTGTAATTTTTTGTGAGACGATGGTTTATGGATCCTTAATGATGTCTGCAAAATATTAGGTGTAGTTACTCAATAGTTGTAAAGATATAAACAATAATTGAACTTTCATACCTCGTTGATATACCATGATTTGCAGCTCAAGTTTTCCAAGTTCCATTAGCCGTTCCATTAACTAATACCGGTTTTTTTACCTTAACAAATACCGATTTCACGAAATTCCAAAATAGCAGGAAATGCCGATGTACCGGTATTGCAATCCCTACTTGTAAACTATGCACTATAAGCAGAAACTGTATATCTATCTATATAAATAAAAATGTAAATGTCCGTTTGTCCGTTTGTTTGTAATCGAACATCTCCGTAACGACTGAACGTAGAAAGCTGAGGTTTGAGCCATTAGACGCAGCGTTTCTTCGGGAAGGTTCTAGGGCAATCCGCATTCGAAAAAGTCCATTAATTCAAGAGTTTTGACGTCTTTTTCCACCAGCTACAACGCTGACACAGTGTCGCCAGGTCGCCAGCAATCGAGGGGAATCAAGTACCCCTCTCTGATGACCAATCCAGTCTACGGCACGGGCACTGCGTGGTCTACTAGTAGAAATGGAAGGAACACAATTTTTAACTTTGGGACTTTGTTTGGACTAGTTAGGAAGTAAACATACTAAAAGTCCCTACTCCTAGGAGGTGTGCGGTGTACAGGGGGGCACATCGAAGGTCCCCTTTTTTGGTTTTCCGCTTATATCTCGGAAACTATGCGATATATGTAAATATGTGAAACTCCGAGATATGCGCGCTCAAAGTTCACTAATTGTGAAAAACAAATTTTTGCCTTATTTGACTAGCTAACTCTTCGGCACAATTAGTGACATTTGAGCACGGATATCTCGGAAACTATGAGAGATAGCGAAAAACTGAACTGAATCAATCTTGTGGCACATTTTGTCAGCTTCAATTTTGTATGGAATGGTCTTATCACTAGGACGCATAGTTTCCGAGATATACGCGGAAAACAGAGAAAGGGGACCTTCTACGTGCCCCGCCTGCACCCCGCTCACCTTCTAGGAGTGGGGACATTTAGTATGTTTACCTCCAAAGAGATAAGTCCAAACAAAGACCCAAAGTTAAAAATTGTGTTCCTTCCATTTCCCTCTACAACTTTTCGTTGACTGGACTATACGGTTTTAGTGGGGGACGTTGAAGTGTGCGCATGGTGCTGGAATGGGATAGTGGAAGGGGAAAAGGAGGAGAGTAATTGAGGCCAGATTCGGCCACAACTGGCGACACTGACGCTAACTGCTTACTTCAAGTTATGTGAATGTGGCGCGTTCGCGAAAACATTGATGTAGAATAATCGATATGGTTTCGTGTTGATTCGCGTTATAACCAATGCGTCACGACGAGAATCTTCTCAGTGGTATTCTGCTTCAAATTGTATCGTGAAATATATATATATAGAAAGATTGATTATAGAAAGATTTATATAAATAGAAAGATTGACCTATTCGGAGTGGTTTGTTCTGTAAGTTTCTCACTGCATTGGAATTCAGCTGAATAGATTGATCTGCGTTTGAATTAAAATATTTGGTTAGTATGTTTAAATTATTATTCGCGTTTTTTCTTTATTTAATGTTTAGCAATTTTAGATGTTATCGATATAACTTTCTTTCTACTTTAGTACATAAAAAAATGACTCGCAGAAAAGCAAACTTAGGCCGTCGTACTCGCGGAATGGAAGCAGTGCACGATTAAGATCAAATCAAATTGAGGAAGGACGGACATCACAAAGAACGGTTCAAATACGTGCCAGACTGAAGATGCGCGGTTGCGAGCACGGCGATTGGGTTTTGCAGCATCAGATCTGCATCAAACTCAACAGAATGAACGCGCCAGGCTGAAAGACGCCAACGAGAAACAGACAAATCAGCGTCAAACACGACTCCGTGATCAGCAATCACGTGATTAAAATGTCATATCTGTGACAGGTAAAAACATGCTTTTAAAAAATACTGAGCCACAGCAACACGTGGCGGGGGAAAGCTAGTCCGACATAAAAATCGCTTGTATTCTGATGAATAATAAAATGACGTATATATAAAATTTTTCAGAATTCATAGATAACTCTAACCGATGAATGTTTATCTCAAAGCTTTGATCATGTAATCTGTATTGTGTACAGTTGATTTAAAAATATCTTTCCAATTTTGTTTTGGAGCCCCCGGCATTTCCCCGAACTGCTCATACAGTAACGCGCTACTACCAACGTACACATGTCCTTACATATGTACATAATGTTGAATTTTACGTGTAACATCCAAATATCATCGAAATCGGAGAAGAAGCAGCTGTTCTACAATTTGACCAATTTTCCAGTGTTCTATGTCCTTTTTCTTGGGAGGGGATGGATTTAGCCCCTCGCCCCCCCCTCCCTGGGTGTGCCACTGGATATCGATAATGTTAATGTTTGATAAAGTAATACACTCCTCAAAAGAATTAAGAAATCACTTGTGCGAACCCGAAAAATTTGTCCCAATTTACGTGATCATAACTCCGTCAAAAATTGCTGCATCGATATCGTTAAACAATGGTTTGAAAGCCTGAAACCTCTAGTTTCCGATGCTTGTTTCAAAATGGTTGCTACGTTGGTTTTTTACAAAGTTATAGCGAGACGAAGACGACATTTACGGATAACAAACATTTTGTGCAACTTTGGAACATCCCACGGGAAGCAACAAATTTTTTTGATAAATCGTGTTAATATCATTTGGAAGGGCTGTCTTTCCTGTGTAAATTGTGTGGTTGTTAAATATTGTCGCAGCGAGTTCATGAGGTACTCAATCGAATCGGCAGAATCTCTGCTTCAATCTGACGTTCGGATCATGGTATTACGATCATTTCTCGCCGAGATACAGCGAGTTAAACGAAAAATGGAAATTGCGCATATTTTAAGCATATTTTCAGAAACACCTGGTATATCGAAATGTTAATGAAATTGAAAAAACAAAAGGAGTGCCTTGAAGAGAAAGAAACGCTCATTCTATTGCTTTTTTGTACAAGATTCTACGATAATTTTTTCGCTTTCTGGAGCCAGTTAAAGTTAAAAAGCCCATATTTACTTCAATGTTGAATAACTCGAATAAAAAAAATTGCACAATATTTAACAACCACACAATTTACACAGGAAAGATAACCCTTCCAAATGATATTAACGTGAGTTATCAAAAAAATTTGTTGCTCCCCGTGTGATGTTCCAAAGTTGCACAAAATTTTTGTTAACCTTCAATGTTGTCTTCATCTCGCTATAACTTTGTAAAAAACCAACATAGCAACAATTTTGAAACAAGCATCGGAAACTAGAGGTTTCAGGCTTTCAAACCATTGTTTAACGATATCGATACGGCAATTTTTGACGGAGTTATGATCATGTAAAGTGGGACCAATTTTTCGGGTTCGCATAACTGATCCCTTAATTCTTTTAAGGAGTGTATAATAAGTAATATAATAAAGTAAAACAGTCTAATATCACACCGTGTATACGTTTCTGGTGTAACTGCGTGATCCAAGAAGGATACCCAAAACACATACTCAGTCAGAATCGTAAATGTTCCTTTCAAGAAATCCAGTGCGCGACGACAGAGGTTCGAGGAACGTGCTTTTCAAAAGCTTTTACAGTTATTATCCCACAGATGTTTGTCGTTTACAAGGCATCGAGGCGATATTGTGGTACCGTATAGTGCACGCAATAGCTGGGGATTGTTTACCTAATGATAAAAGCACTGTGCTCTGTTTGCCGGGCCATCTTTCGAATGCGATGTCCGACCCTCTACTTCTTCTGTAACATTTGATTCTTTCTTACGCGACCCCAAGCTATCTTCGAGTACATTTTATTGCCTCGCCGAAATATTGATTCCAAAAGTTTCTGTTTTACAAATATTCCGTTTTGTCGATCGTAACGAATTAATAGAATTAGTTTATGTTATCGGCGTACAGGTTCGATCCTTTTTGTTTTTCATTAGACCCGCTTCTTTTTAGGTACCTCAAGTGCAAATTTTACTATTTCCTAGTCTTAATACATTCTCAATATATTTTGGTACATTAATGGCAGTTAAATTTCTGAACCATGTATTGTTATTTGCATCTGAAAGGTTATTGTCATTTATCAGATTATTATTGGAGTCTTCCGTATTCAAGATTGTTCATTTTTATCAAATTGTTGAGTTTTTTATGCCCTGTTTTTTGTATTCATTAAACAATTTTGTATGTTTTTTGTTTTCAAGTTTACAGAATCTTTCAAAAATGTGTTGAGGAATCAAGAATTTAATTTCTTCATTTAGTTCAAATATTCTGATGAGTAAACTTCTATGTAAATTAGCAACTCACATATAGTACTCAAATACCATCCAAATATAAATATTTTTGCAATTGCATTAACAGCTCATACCTACCTAAAACAAGTATGTAATTTTTAACAATAATATAAGTAATCTATTAGTTTTATTGTTAAAAATATAATGAATGGTAATAATATAACTGGACTAAGTGTTTCTTAGTTTTTCTTAGTGAGTATCACTGTTTTTGGGTAAGTATATCTGTCATTGAATCATAGTTAACAATTAAGAGACTCTTCTAGCGAACTATTTAGATTATCGAGACGCGAGATGTTTATGCTACTTTATCTATGCAGTATAAAGTAGTATGTTAATTAGATTGCATTTTATATCTGACAATATTTGTTGAATGTAATAATTTTAATCTCAGTTTTTATGCCTGCAGATATCCAGAAGCTGCAGATTTAATAATTAACTAGAGGGCTATTGTTGCTCGCTCGCTTCGCTCGCTCGCGAGTAGGGTTGTTTTTGCTCACTCGCTTTGCGAGCTCGCGGGTGGAACTGCTCTTGCGAGAGGGTTAGTGATACGCATGGCTAGTAGGGCCTACTGATATTAATGTTTTTTATTTGGTGTGTGACTCTCCAAGAGTCACACAAAGAACTTCCCGATTCGTTACTCCTTCGCCAACATCGCTAACATCGTTTTTTTTTTTTGTACTTTCATCGATATTCTCCCAAAATGTATTCTTGGGAGTAGAGATGATAAATTCACTGTTGCATTGGAATAACTTTCGATTATTCCAAGCGGTAACATTAGCATCAGTTAAAAAAAAAAATTTTTTTTAAATCTAAAAAAAAAATTTTTTTTTAAATTTAAAAAAAAATTACGAAACAAATTTTTTTTATGTAATTGCGTTTGGTTCTTTGGTGGAAAATTTTCGTCCTCCCTTATAAATTGCATTGTAGAATCAACTCTTTTCGAAAAAAAAGTAAAAATCTAAAAAACTACTTGACCAATATGGACCAAAATCTAATCAGCTCTAAGTTACGACGGGGCACATCGATTGCATCATTCATCATCCTGATCGCGTTGTTACTTTTTCTGAAAACGTTAACGAAAAATTTGATTACATAGAAACGGCCATACGCGCACACACACACACACACACACACACACACACACACACACACACACACACACACACACACACACATACGAACATTTTGCTGAAAATAGTCTAAAATGACTACAATGACCATGAAACGTGAAGATCTGCTAAAAAATCGATTTTCGATTTTCGGGGTAATTACAATAACTTCCCTATAAAATCGGGAAGTTAATTAAATTAAACAAATCGACCAAAAGTTCACCTGTTAACATCAATTTAAAAACGTTTTGCTAAGATTAATTGGTTTATCTTTTATATTTGTTATATTTTTTAATCTTTCATAAACACATTACACATACATGAAGTAATACGAAATAACAAACGTCGTAATATATAGAATAGACATGATGTTAATACAATTAAATTGAAAAAATTATTTACAATTATTATAAATTATTATAAAAAATATCTTTTGACACGCTTGTGAGGCGCTTTTACCTTCTCGGTACATTTTGTATGCGTTGATTATAAAAAGATTTCTCGAATCTATATTTTACGTATTCCATAAAACATACATTTATTATACATTACATGTATGAAATCTAAATATAAAATACATATTTAGTAAGTAAAAGATATTTTGGGAGATTATACTTAAACAATTTTATTTTAATAAAAAAAATCAATGAAAATTAATTAACAATTATTGTTCAAGAAAATATAAAAAATTTTATTTGTTTACAGTTAAAATTAACTATTTTTTTTAATGAATTTTAGTGGAAATTTCATCACGATATCTCTTATGGTTCAAGAGTTATAACAAAAGGTCACTAAATTTCTCGATCCAGCCCACTGTGCGTCGTAACGATTCTTTGAATCTACGGAACATTCTATGTAGGGGGTGTCTCACCGGACATTACCATCTGAAGGTGAGGGGGCACATGCTGATGTATTATTTAATTGTCTGGAATGCACGTACATATAAAGATCCTGTGAAAAGTTCTTTATACTCCCTTTTTTCTGTTCTTTACAATCATCCCAAAAAATTAAAATAACTTCATTAGGGGGGTATGCAACCCTCTCTGTAAGTCTAATGAAATGGAGTAAATCTAACATATTTTTTCGCATATAACGATACTATTGACGAACGTGATTTTTATAGGAAACATTAATGAAACCGCACTTTAATTTTCAAACAGAAAATGGTGTTTGATTTTATTCAGAAATTTTTCTTCATTTTTTCGAAAAATAGTAATACGACATAAACGACGCAGCCTGTTCCGATTTATAAGTTTTGTCGAACGTATTTTTTGATACAGTCAGTAATTTAGAAGATATTCGAGAAAAACGATCTTATAAGCATTTCATCTATCCCAGATTTGTTTTAATTGATTGGAACAATTCTGTTGTATGTAGTTGTATGTGACAATTGTGTGTATGGCAATAGTAAACAGCACAACTCTGTTTCTGAGTTAAGGATTGCGGTGAACGAAGCGTAGACATCCATCGAAGCAGAAACTCTTCGTATTTTTGATTTTGTCAATGCCTAATCGAATTTTCGACGTTATTCGAAGAAATCCATATTATACAAAGTATTAATTTGTAAATATAGAAGAAATTTTCAATAATCCTGATGTTATCTACGTAAAAAACGTGTGGCTTTATGGAAATTTCGCAGTTCGTTTTCTGTTAAACTCTCTAACTTTACGTTTTTCTGTAAATAAATAATACATCGATGAATGTAATCATGTAAATGGTTTCTTTTATTAATCGTAAAATGCTATCGTGCGTCAGCTTCTCATTACTATAACATAATTATAAGATTTCACCAAAAGATCAGGTGGCTTTATGGTAATTTCAGGCAGCGTGTAATTAAAGTTTTATCATTATAAAGCAATACAGTGCCCGAAATTTCCATAAAGCCACCTATATTTTGACGTATTCTTTGAAAAATATTGTCAGGTTTACTACTTTTTCTTATCGACAATTATATTTAGTTGAAACTAATCATAAATCTACGAGTATCTGCTCGGAAATGTTCACCTCTTGGGTGTGTTTACATTCTTTGCTGCACGAAGCGAAATATAAGTGCGAAATTTCTATAAAGCAACTTAGTTTGTGCTTATTGTTAGCCTCTGAGCGAATAAGTGCAGCTAGGTACAATAAAAGATGTGTAACTGCAATTGAAAAGTAAGGATTTGCGTAATATGTTATATATTTGAATTTCTCATTAGTCAAATGCCACGAGGACAATTGTTGACCAGTAAAGAAAAGGCATCCATTGATGCTTATAGGGATATGGGATGTTCTAATCGCAGAATTGCAAAAAAAATTAATCGATCACGTACCGTTGTAAATAATTACGTCAATTTCAGAAAAGATTATGACAAAAACCACCCCAAAGGAGGAAATCAAAAGCTGAGCAAGAGACAGCATTCATTGTTAATGAGATCTGCATCAAAAGAATTTAGAAGTGCAGCACAACTTCGCGTTGAATTAGATTAGTCAGTAACTACGAGACGCGTGCAACAAATTTTAAAAAGTTCCAACCGATTTCACTGGACAAAAATGGTGCAGAAACCAGCACTCAAAGCAGAACATTAACAGGCTCGTCTTGATTTTACAAAAATACACATGTCCTGGTCCAAAGAATGGGAATTTGTTATATTTTCCGATGAAAAGAAGTTCAATTTATACGGGCCGGATGGTTTTAAATATTACTGGCACGATTTAAGGAAAGAAAAAGACATAAGAATGAGTCGCAGCTTTGGTGGTGGTACATTAATGATCTGGGCTGCATTTAGAGCTGACCCCAAGACACCAATCTGTCGTATTACTCCTAAAATGAATTCAGAAAAATATACACAATTATTCGACACAATTTGAATAACATTTATTGAAGATATTGGACGCGATAGCTTCATTTATCAACACGATAACGTTTCCATCCATATATCAAATTACACGAAGCAGTGGTTAGGTGAAAAAAATATCAGGGTTTTGACATGGCCAGCTCATTCCCCAGATTTAAACCCAATAGAAAATATTTGGGGTATACTCGCAAGGAAAGTTTGTGGCAATTGCAAGCAATACAGTACTATTAACCCTTTGCACTCGGAGCTATTCTAACTCGAAAATGAAACATAACTTCCGACCCAGAATAATTCCAATCTATATAATTTTTTGTCATTTTATGGATATGAAATTGATATAACACTTCATACAATACTTAAATGTTTAGTAAGTGATTAGCCACCAAGATATTTAATACTGTAAACAATATTTTGAATAATGGTATCGCAATTTCTGGTGGTGACTCTGACTCACCACTCGAGTGCTAAGGGTTAATGAATTATAGAAAGCGGTAAACGATGCATGGGCATCTATTCAAGAAGACACATTTCAAAGTTCGATTTCGTCAATGCCCCATCGTGTTTTCAAAGTTATTCGAAGAAATGGCAGTCATTAACTAATAGGCAGTTATTAATTAAGTATTAACACATTACCGACCGGTGATTATTGCATAATTTTGAAAAATCTATGGTACATGGCTAAACACTTTTCAATGGAACCTTCAATAGCAACAGCAATTTTCATTGTGAACTAACAAGTCACCCTTAATAACGTCATCTAATAGTTTCATTTAAGATTGCAATGTAAAAGAAAATTTCTATGCTTTCTTTTGGTACAACAAAATTATTGAAAATCCTATTAATAAGCTCCCGGTAAATAGAAAAGAACTCATTGTTAATTTTGAACCTACATATCTTAAAAATATGTGGCTTTATAGAAATTTCGCAGTTTATTTTATATAAAATTATATATTTACGTTTATTTTTTTAAATAAATATTATTTCTATTGTTTCAATCGATGTATATGTGTTTTTAGTATGCCTAAAATGAAATCATACGCAAATTTATCATAAGTACAGAATAATTATAAGATATTACCAAAAAACGTGGTGGCTTTATGGAAATTTCGGGCGCTGTTATAAGTTATAAGTATATCGGTTGCATTTAAGTCACGGTGGTTCTAGAGCGTTGATAGAGTATTATATTTTCTGAAAAAAATGTCTTATACACAATACACATACACACGCGCAGGCACGCACGGACACGCCACAAAAATGAACACTTATACCCACAGCCTGAAACACAGTGGTGCAGATAGATACGTAGGACGCGCGAAAAGGGGGAGCTTCCCACGGGAGAAAGCGATTCTGAAAATTCTTCGAAGACACGTCAATAAAGGTCTATGGTGCTATATGCTCGAGAAAGCCCCTCTCACACGCTCGCTCACGGATTCTTTCTTTCTTGTACACTTTCTTATCCAGCGCGCTCGGGAAATTGTATTTCAGCCCGGCGAATAGCAAAGCGAAGATGACAAAGTCACGAAGAAAAATTGCGAAATTGCTTCCTGCAGCGGCGCACTGAGATATTTCGAAGATATATACCAACCTCCTCGCGCGCAGTCTATCCATCGATCAACCCCTACGATAGACAGATGAGAACGGAAGCTGCGGAAACAAAGTTGATCTTGTTCGATTAAATGAGCCGTTTATTTTGAAAGTGGCCTAACTCCGTTTTCGAGAAGAATCAAGCTAACAATTTTAATATTTACATTTCTACGTTATCTTTTCATTCTGAAGCAAATTGTAACGCATATATTTAAAATCACAAAGATTTTGTAAAAAGGAAATTAGCTGGTTAATAGAATGATACAAATTTTTATTTTGAAAGTAGCCTATGTCCATATGTACGTTCTAAATTTGGGTATCCACAATTTTCATGACAATAATGTTCACGTGTACATTTGGGATGAAACTATTGCGGCTCCCAAGAAGTAGCTTCATGTATTTTGAACCATCTTACAAATCTAAGCAATGTAGGCATATTATAGCTTACAGTGACATGTGTGCAGGACAGAATGGAAATATTAAATTTTATTAGCTTCAACGTGGATAAAAATTGTTATTAAAGAAAAATAATTTACTGTTTGTCCCCCAAAATTATTATAATGTTATCAAGAAGTGCCGGAAAGGTAATATCTTTATTTTAAATGAAATGTAACAAGAGGATTTCAGATCAACAAGACTTGTGGAGGATGCAATTTTTAAAAGGGTAAAGAATTCTAACGGAGAAACAATAAATTGTTTAAAAATATGCTGGATGCGTTTTTTGAGAAATGCACCATATCAAATTTTCTATAAGATATCAATGGATGAGAACGCAGAGTTTAAAATACTGAATTTATTACCACGTCGGGATAGACCAAGAAAATTCAAAAATATTGTATTGGCACCACTTTATAAAAATGTAAAACAAATTACAACAGCGAAATACAAGGATATGATGGACTTACTTCAAATATGACTTCTTCAAATCCCTCCCGCATATACACAATATAAATAAGGAGTAAATGGTTATGTATTTATATAGTTAGAAGATTTTCTGAATTGCATAAATGGCGTTTTTCAATTTTCGTAATGAAATATAAAGTAAATGGAATATTGTTTTTTCAATTTCAAGAATTTTAAATTACATCGAATGGACTTGGGCTGTTTCAAATTTTATGACAAATCTAGTTGTTCATTTTGAAAGTGGCCTAAGTCCATTCTTGGTAAGAAGACACGTATTATTCACTGAATATTTGCTATTATTTTAATAGGAATTGTAAATTGAACTCTCTTAGATACACTGAAGGAGTGCGATACATTGGTATCCTATACGTATATTTCTAATTCCATTGAAACGCAAACTCTTAAATATCTCGATTTAAACTTAAATGGACTTAGGCCACTTTCAAAATAAACGGCTCAAATGATATTTTCGAATATTGGTACAATCGATAGTCTTGCAGACGAAACTCGCAAACAAAATCTGTTTAGATTTCTAATCTAATCTAAATTTCAATCTAGAATTCAAATTATGACAAAATCTGCAATTCTTTTCGTGAAAAGATACGAAATATACGAATATATTAGGGGGACCGGAAATGTCATTATCGAGTTGCCACAGTAGTCCAGTCGTCAAGTCGGAAAAAGGGCGTCTACCTGGAAAGTATTCCACATTTTGAGCCACACATTGTGACATTTAGCAGGAAATTGCAAGTTTATGACTCATAATTTTAGTTTTTCAACATATCTACATATAATCTACATACTATGTATACCCCTTACATTGTAAGGCTCAAAATGTCATTTTGAGAAAAATTTTCTAATTTTTAACGCCTGTCTCTAAGTACCTATGGGTTCAAAAAATACGTTTTATCAGTGAAATTTGAAGGAAATTTAATGCTTTTTCCAAAAATGAAAAAAGAAAGTTCGTAAGATCCATAGTTTTTGAATTATAGGCGAAACACCAAAAACAGGTAACAAGAACCGTGGTTTTTTCCCCCTCCCCAAGTTAGCACAGGGTCCTCGAGGTCGAAAACTCAGATTCGACTTCCCAGAGTACCCCTAAATAACGTGTCAAAATTTCATTAAGTTCGGAATACTTTCCAGGTAAAAGTACCCGGCGACTGGACTACAGGCCTTTCTGATCGAGGTGCGTCAAAAAGATCGAAATTGCCCGATTTAAATTTGGCAAACCATCGTTGGCATTTACACTCATACGCGAAAGTATTCGAACGCTTACAATTCTAACATTCAACCAATGTATGTTACACTGAGGTATTTGATGAAATTTGTCACATATAACATGGGGTGAGTCTTAAGACTACATAAGTGACACTAGAAAATAATCCAACAATATATAGCGTTTTTACAATACATTTATTATAAACACGTACTAGAAGTGACACACACAAGTATTCGAACGGAACTTTTAATAGTTATTTAAATTGAATAGTTTAAAGTTTTAATAGGAAGTTGCTTTGCTACCGTTTGCTTTTATAACGGCCCTAAGTCTGTTTTCCATTGAATGAACTGACTTAGAAGTAACCTTTGGATCTATTGATTGCCATATTGCAATAATATTTATTAAAGTCTCAATAATGTTTCTATGAATTCAAGGACGTTTATGTTTTATTTTTCCGAGCCGACGCTTTCGAGACGGACTATTTAACTATTTATGCATCTACGCGTGGTAGTACATAGCTCTGTAAGCCTCGAGAATTCAAGGCCATCGAAGTTTTTTTATAATGGGACTACATATTTTCATTACGTCAGTTTTGAATTGTTGTTTTCAAAGATACGAACATTAAATGTCACGAGGACAAAGTTGAATGGTAAAATGGGGCTCATACGACATCAAAAAAAGTTTTGTTTTTATTCCATTTTAGAGATATCAGAGATATCAGATCACCTTCATTTTTTAAAATGGAACCCCCTTTATTTAAACATCTAAAATGATAGATATCTACAATAATTACTCAAGGTCATTCAAGGTCACGGACAGAAAAAACGTATAAAACTAAAATATCGAAGCAGAATACCTGCATTTCATAAATGTTCGAAATGTACTGACAAGTACATCCGAGGTGATATTCGCACGTTCTGTGATGATACGTTACCGCTAACCTTGTACACAGTTTCTTTTAACAGGCCCCACAAAAAGAAATCCAGCGGATTTAAGTCAGGCGAACGTGCTGGCCATGAAACAGTTTCACCTCGTCCAATCCATCGGTTTGGAATCCTAGAATCCAATATTTCTCTTGCTACTCGTGCATCATGAGCAGAACAGCCGTCATGTTGGTAACACATATCATAGCGGTTTTGCAAAGGGACATCTTCCAACAAAATTGGCAGATCTTCTTGCAAAAACTCAGCATATTTTTGTCCTGTTATCGTTCCGATAATGAAGTATGGTCCGATTACATTTTCATTCAAAACACCACAATCTACATTTACGCGCCATTGTCTTTGGTGGTCACTTTCTCGAAGCCAAAGTGGATTATCAACGGACCAATGAACGATTTAATGATAAAAAATGAACTGTATCTTTAAAAGCAACAAAGATATTTGAGGTACTCATCCTGTATGTATGTAGCATCGAAATCCGAAAAAATTAGAAAAATTGTACAGGGTGTCTAGAAACTATACAGGGTATCCCAAAATTCCTCACATCCCGGAAATGGGAGGTTCCTGCATCGTATTCTATTTACCACAAGGATAACGAGCATCAATCTCCTTCCATCAATTTCCTCAAAACCAGAGCTGGGGAAAATACTATTCGAAATAGTAAATAGTAAATAATCCCATTTATTTTACGTATCTGTACAACTTTGAAAATAAAATATTTTATTTGATGCAATAATTTTTTAAAATAAAATATTTTGTTTGATGCAGTAATTTTTGAAAATAGTATTTTATTTGAAGAATATTGAAAATATTTGGACTTCGTCTTTATTTTCAATTTTAATTTTAAATATTATTGCTCAAAAAAATAATGGTTCGCATTCAACAAATATTGCGAACCTATGAAACTTCATTTACTATCGAGTTTAAAATCTCAATTTCGTGATTTATTCGATTTTTTTGAAGACGCAAGCGACTATATAATTGCTACTGTTACACATCCAAAATGGAAATTACGATGGATTCCGAAAGACTTAAATGAAGAAAAACGTACTTTTATCAAAAAACCGTATTAAATGCTTTGAAACAGATAGCAAATCCAGATTCAGAGTCACGACCTCAATTACTTTCACAAAACAAAGAAGTAAATCACTTTTTTCCTTTATGGAAAAAGAAACAAATGATATCAGTCATACAAACATTGCAGAATTAGGATTATTTTAATATTTGAGCGATACTGATACACGAATTGAGAGTATTGCAAAGTACAAATACATGAAAACATTATTTTTAAAATACAAGACAGCTATTCCGTCCTCTGCCCCAGTTGAGAGACTTTTTAGCTTTGCTGGACTGATTCTGTGTCCTCGAAGGAGAACCCTAACATATTCCAATTTGGAACGCTGCACCTTGTTGTATGCGAATAGCAACAGTCAAACAAAAAAATTAAACGAAAATGTGGCAAATGATACAGTTTCTTATATTAAGTACCATTTCTTCTTTAAATTATTGCTAAAATAAGAAATATTAAATAAACAATGCGATCTCTGAAAGTATTAGATATAACGACGCAAAAAATAAAATATTCTATTTTGTGTTTCAGATTATTAAAATAGAAATATTTTATTTCGAGGTTCAGATTGTTCAAATAAAATACTATTTTCTTTAAGCAAAATAAAATCTGAAATATTAAATAGTATTTCAAATATTTTTTTCGCCAAATAATGCCCACTTCTGCTCAAAACCGAGAGTGTAGAATCACGCTATGATAGTCGCGACATACATATAATTTCTTTACATCCTGTACACTTTGATAGAAGAAGCGTAGAAGTGAATACCCACGGATAGATTGATTCCATGCCGCGGGAATGCCCAGCTGTGATACGATAATAAAGATTAGCTACTAATTATTAAGTATTTCCGATACTATAAGTTAACAATTAATTGAAGAATATACAAATTGTTCAGTTGCATGTCCGCAAGTAATTGTCTATTAAAAAATGTGAACATTGAATCGACAGTTCACCATATAATATTTACTATTAAATTCCTGAAATAAAATAACAAAAACTGTCCAGCACTTGATAAAACTTGGTCCAAATTTTATAAAAGTATGATTTCTACGCCTTTACGAACTTTTCAAGAGAATACAGATAGTCTAAGGATGATAATAATACTACTTGTACATACATATACATATAAGTATACGGCCGCTAGTATACATACCATACATATGTACACATAGGTATGCACTTTTTGAAATAACGTAATCGAGAAGAGTGATGAGAGGATTTGTAAAGAGTGGCTGTGATCGGTTTCGGGGACAATCCTAGGAACTGAGAATTTCGGAAAATCAGCTTCATGGATTTAATGGTGTCCCTCTTTAACTGTGAGGGCGCGACAGATCTCTTTATTCCGTGGGCACAAAGGCTCGCGCAGATTACAGAGCCAGCAATCCCTCCTCTATGGATTCTACGGCGATGCATTATGGTAGCGCACGCGGCAAAGTAACGTAGAGGGACATCATCCCTGGACAATACCGACTTGGATCACGGCCCATCTTCTTTCTATGTTACACGCGATTGCTTTATTGATCTTTAAGCAGTTCTTCGGATCAGTGAAAATCAATTATCCCGACGACACGCTCGCCACTGCTTCGCCAAAATTCTATATTCACCCTCGACAAACGAAGAGTCGACATTCCGCTGTAGGAAATTCACCAACGATCGCGCGAACATCAACCGGTTTATTGTGTATTAGCTTGTACTATAATACTAGAATAAGCCCATTCGCGTTTGACGCTAAGTTTTCTTAAATCTATTATAATTGATTAAATTCACTATTTTATCCAGATTAATCACTGATCAGTGCCAGTCCATTTTCGATCATCTAAACGACAATCTCCACCTTTGATCCTGCTTCTGATTCACTTTTCAATGGTTCGTTTATCGTACAAATGTTTTCTCATAATCTGTATATTTTTCGCTTCATAAAATACAAGTACAGAATTAAGCAACGAAAATAAATATTCTATTCCCTCGTCTCAAAAGCGGATTTTACTCGATCAAGACAGAAGGAAAACTTGTACTGCTACGGTTAAAGCACATCTACAGAGACCATACCTAATTTCATATATGTATAAACATTGCAGTTAAGGGGGTAGACTCCTTTTTCCAGGATTGCAAGGGTGCGGGATTCGCCTTTTCATTTCTCAATAATACAAACACGGGGTTTTTCAGTACTCAAAAACGCTAGATAAAAGATCGATTTAGAGCGCTATCTCCCTCAAAAGTCCTATTTTTTCGTTTACGAGGCGCAAGTTGCATTATACGGCAGCATAATTTGCATTATTCGGGAGCATACAATTGCGCATGTACCTATTTTCATAGCTATTGCGGATGTTTATACAAATGCATATTTTTATAGAAAATGGGTAGACAAATGGGACCCGGACATAAATTTATGACATGATTAGATGATTCCAAAAATATATTTTTGATTTTGCATATTTTGCATACAGCATATGTTGTGCGTAGTGCATGTTATTTGTATATTGTGCATATTTTTTTCATTTTTCTCATGTAATAATAATCAATAATAAATTGCTATACAGCTTGCCGCTCTCTAAATGAACACGGCCTAAGAAACAGTTAATAATAATTATTATTTTATCCCAATATGATACATATAACATGTGTAGCACATGGATTGCACAGAATAGCGGAGGAAATACGTATACACTTTCCTTTTATCAATAAATTAATAGCTTCTGTAAAACAAATATTTTTGGAAGTTGCACGTAGAATAGAAATTTACAAAGAAAAGTTTCCAAATGTTTCTTCACCACCAGAAGCGGTCGTAATACGATGGGGAACGTGGATAAAAACGGCGATATTTTACGCAAAACATGTACATGCTATTAGGGAAGTAAGTAAATATATTTGGTAATATTTAACTTGATTAAGACTAAATGAATTCCTAATTTTGTGCCGAATAGTCAAGTTTTTCCTTTATTTCCAGATTGTTAAATCCTTCAAAGAACAAAATGTACTTGGCATGTATGAAGACAGCCTAAGAGAAATTATAAAAAATGAAGATCTTATTGACGATTTAGCATTTATTCAAGCTAATTTTTCCACTTTGTCAGTTACAATATCGAAATTAGAATCGAATACGTTAGCGTTAAAAGATTCAATTAAATTAGTTACAGATTTTGCTCAAAATCTACATAATGTATCTATTGGCTGTGGAGAAAAAATGAGAGTGAAATATAAATATTAGGGGTGTGCGGGTACCCGAGTGTCAGGTCAAGTCGGGCAATGATCGGGTCGGGGGTCCCGAAAGTTTGCAATATTCGGGTACCCGAAGTTAAAATTGTATTTATATATGTAAGTATAATGCTATTTTATGATTTTTCAGTTCAATCTTTTATTTTCACTGTCAAGTTCTGAATGATTTTTTTATTTCCCGTGTAATCGGTTCTCGAACTTCGCGACGAGAAGAAATAATTTCGAATACATTACGTGAAATAACAGTACTTTATTTTAAATTCGCGTGTAGGAAGCATAATTGCTCTACTTTTTCCGATACAAGTTTTGTTCTCGTGGCTGTGACAATATTTCCGGCGTCAGAAAACAATCGTTCGCTGGATACTTGAGTGGCAGGAATAGGATTTTGTTTCAACAAAAAATCTACAAAACGCAATTCAAAAACGGGTAAGAACAAATACTAACGGGGATAAGGTAAACTGGCTGAAAATATGTTGGATCAGGTTTTGCAAAAGTGCACCGTATACTATTTTATACATATAAAACATCGATGGAGGACACAGAATTTAAGACGTTAGATTTATCACCTACATGTCGGGGAAGACCGCCAAAATTTGAAAGAATTGCCCTGGCGCACAGTGGTCTAGAAATCAGTACTAGTGCGAATAAATTATTGTGCGAGGAAAAGATTGACATTTTGTGTAAAAATTACTTTTCAATATTTGAGTAAAGTAAATAAAACATAATTTACAATACAATACTGACTTGTTTATTAATATAATAATTATTAATCTAATACTACATTCATTAAAATTTTTTAATGGCCTTGCGAGTTTTTGAACTCTTGCGGGTTCAAGTTCGTCAATGTCAATCTCATTAAAATGGTCGATTCTAACCAAGTCTTATTTTTTGACAGAAATCTATCATTATAATTATTGCCTATTTTTCAACGTTTCTCAATATTTTTGACAAAGTTTTCTAAAATTCCTTCAATATTGTGTCCGCTCACATTCATTCCGGTAAAACGGTACGTCTCTAAAACGTCTGTTTAACGTCTAGAAGACGTTCATTAGACGGTCGTACGACATCCGGAAGGTCTTCAAGACGTTCCCAAGAAATCTTAAAGGTCTATAAATGTTACTTCAATTAAAAGAAGGGAAGAGTTAAAATAGATTTCGACAAAAAGGAGTTTAAAGTTAAGCCTAGCTCCATCAGTGAAACACATGTGGAATTGACATAAAGAGTGTAATAAAAATAACAATTGCAATTAAATCACTATAAAAATAATAAAAATTGAAGTTGAAATTGACGAGTTGAAGTTGAAATCGAAGAGTTTAAATGGAAATTTAAGTGGAAGATGAAATTGAAATTGAGGACGAAATTGAAAAATTGAAGTTGAAAAATCGAAGAGTTATAGTGGAAATTGAAGTTGAAATCAAAGAGTTGAAATTAAAGTTAAAATGGAAATTTGAAGAGCTGAAATTGAAGTTGAAAGATTGAAGTTAAAATCGAAGTTGAAATGGAAATTTGAAGAGTTGAAGTTGAAGTTGAAATCGAAGAAGTTTGAATGGAAATTGAAATTTGAAAAATTGAAGAGTTTAAATTGAAGTCGACATTGAAAAATTGAAGTTGAAATCGAAGAGTTAAAATTGAAGTTGAAATGGTAATTTGAAGAGTTGAAATTGAAGTCGAAATCGAAGAAGTTGAAATGGAAATTGAAGTCGAAATTGAAAAATTGAAGTTGAAATTGAAATTTGAAAAATTGAAGAGTTGATATTCAAATCGTAGAAGTTGAAATTGAGGTCGAAATTGAAAAATTGAAGTTGAAATCGAAGAGTTGAAATTCAAATTTGAAAAATTGAAGAGTTGAAATTGAAATCGAAGAAGTTGAAATTGAAGTTGAAATCGTAGAAATTGAAAAATTGAAGTTGACATTAAGGTCGAAATTGAAAAATTGAAGTTGAAATGGAAATTGAAGACGAAGTTGAAATTCAGAAATTGAAGTTGAAATCGAAGAGTTGAAATTGAAGTTGAAATTTGAAAAATAGCATCTAGTAATGCGCTAACGCAATCGTTTCGTTTCAAATTCTTCAATTTGAACCATTCTTCGAACACTCTAAGCGTGTGATCGTAGATACGTTTACTAAAATATTGAAATAAAATGATAATGGTATTGCGGAGGATCGCGTTTTTTCTTTGCCGTTTATGTAGTAAGCTTTCAAATTAAATACTTCGCAACGCGTGCAAGTGCGTGCAAATTTTGTAAAACTTACGACATTGTAATAATTTTTCTTAAAAAGTGTCAGTTTATAAAATGTATGATTATATATACTATTACATACAAAAAATATAAGGGTATGGAGCAGTTACTACCTTACGTACCTCCTGTGCATCATGAATATTTCAAAACACTGCCACATAAAGAGCATAAATAAATAATAACAATATCTTATGTTAAGTTTAACAATATATAAATGTAATTAACGTTCAAAATAAAAAATACTACTCCTATTTTATTTCTCATTATTATTTGTAAACAAAATTGGATTAATACAAAATATATTTTGAGTGATATTGAATTTTTCTTAATTAAAATTAAATAATTTTTACAATTGACTAATTATGAAAATGGTGTAAGTCCATTTACAGCCCGTAAATATATATTATTTTAGTTAAATTCGCCTGAAAGAAATGTATATAACCAAATTACATATAGATAAAGTAGTAAAAACATTGCTGACTTGATACAATTAATTAACTTCCCGATTTTATAGGGAAGTTATTGTAATTACCCCGAAAATCGAAAATCGAATTTTTAGCAGATCTTCACGTTTCATGGTCATTGGAGTCATTTTAGACTATTTTTATCAAAATGTCGGTATGTGTGTGTGTGTGTGTGTGTGTGTGTGTGTGTGTGTGTGTGTGTGTGTGTGTGTGTGTGTGTGTGTGTGTGTGTGTACGTATGTCCGTTTCTATGGTATCAAATTTTTCGTTAACGTTTTCAGAAAAAGTAACAACGCGATCGGAATGATGAATGATGCAATCGATGTGCCTCGCTGTAACTTAGAGCTGATTAGATTTTGGTCCATATTGGTCAAGTAGTTTTTTAGTTTTTTTCGAAAGGAGTTGATTAAACATTGCAAGTTATACGAAAGGCGTATCCACCGAAGAAGTAAACGTAACTAAATATATATATTTAGACATATTTAAAAAAAAAATTTTTTTTATAAAATTAAAAAAAAAATTTTTTATAAAATTAAAAAAGATTTTTTCTTGTTTTTTTTTAATTAAAAAAAATGTATTTTCCAATTATGCAACTAATGCTAATGTAACCGCTTACAATAATCGAAAATTATTCCAATGCAAGAGTGAGTTAATCATCGCCGAGAATACATTTTCAAAGAATATCGATGAAAGTACAAAAACATTTATATTACAATCTTTAAATAAACAATGAGTTCAAAACGAATGGTTAACTGAGATTAAATTGAAAATTAATATAAAATATATGATAATTAATAACATTGACGTTGAAGACGAATTGGTTAATGGAGCATGCGGAATATTAAAATTTATTACTTTTCAAGAAAATACTAAAATTCCGTCTATATTGTGGTTAGATTTTCAATTGGCCAGGGTAGGAGTGAAAGTAAGAACTCGTTATCGTGATTATATGAAAAATGCAAATATAAATCAAAATTTAACACCAATAATAAAAAAATATCGAATCAAGTAAATATTTCGAGTGAAGGAAAATAACAAATTACACGTAGTCAATTTCCAGAGGTTCCTGCTGAAGCGATTGCGATTCATAAAAGTCAGGGACAAACATACGAGAAAGTATGTATGGATTTTAAAACATCAGAAATACGAACTTTACAAATGTTGTATGTAGCACTGAGCAGAGTTTCAAAATCGAGCGGTTTATATATTTTGAGAAAATTTAAATTAATAGTATCGAAGAAAACCGAGATCAATACTGCAAACCCGGATAATGATGAGTTGTATCGTTTGCGAAAAACTAATTAAGACAATTTATTTTGCAATATTAGTATGCTATAACAAGGAACCAAGCGAGCAACGAGCATACGATATTGGTTTAATGCGACGCCATATAGCAAACATTTTGATAAGTAGAAAACTATTGAATTTCCCTGAAAACGTATAATCTTCTCAAAACGTACACTTAATAAATAATAATAATAATATACAGCAACTAACGAATCGGGAAGTTCTTTGTGTGGCTCGTGGAGAGTCACACACAAAATGAAAGACATTAATAGCTGTGGGCCCTACTAGCCATGCATACCACTAACATTCTCGCAAGAGCAGTCCTGCCCGCGAGCTCGCGAAGCGAGCGAGCAACAACAACCCTACTCGCGAGCGAGCGAAGCGAGCGAGCAACAATAGCCCTCTAGTTTATATTTTGAATTGACTAATAAGCTAACCTTTAATTTTTTCGAAACAACAGAAGATGGACTTAAAAATTGTTAAAATTCAGTTGAATGAAGAAAATGTTAAGTAACGATGCGAAGAGAAATGAAAAGTTGGATGATAGTCAGTGCAATGAAAAAATGGCTGATCAACTAGCTCGGTCGATCGGGTGATGACAATGCGTCGACACGACAAGAACAGTTAACCATCTTTATCTTTATAATAAATTTAAAATAGTGTACTGTAAATCGATTAAAAATTAAACGAATGAACAAATTAGAAATTTGATGGGTTTATTGTAAAACTCGGTATAGTAGAAAACCGATAAAGTCCAAATAAAATACTTTTGCATAAATCGATAGTTGATCGAATCTTTGTCAGAAACAAGTGACAAGAACACGGAGTAACATTAAAAATAACTTTTGTTTGTCCAATTAGAAAAATTAAGTCACGATTGAATTACGGATTTTATGAATCCATAGCAGATATGATTCTGTAATAATTCGTATCGGAAGAAATTATAATAAAGTCTGTTTTGATTTATTTGAGACACAAAGGTGGAAAATTTGAATTTCGATCTAAACTCTACGTGTGAAATGAACATTTCTGTTTGCGTGTTCAAACTGAACTTGGTTCAACATATTTGCCGGTGTACATAGGTTGGAACGCAGGAGTAAATAATAAGCATCGGGGAAGTTCGATTTTAAGGTATGTATATTTATCAGAAATGAAACTTTTATATACAGATATGAACAACAAATACATTTTCGTATTAACCTACATTACACGTATAATACCTACACTGTATACCTAACTGTACCTACTTGCGGTTTCGCGAATGCACGCCGATAAGAAGCTTACGTAAATGCAACACTATGATACATATTTATAGAAACAAATGCATCTATAGCCGATAACACTATTACTTAACTATAACTACATAAATACCGCCCCATGAATGATCAATTTCCGAGCAAGAAACGTATGAGCGTATTTATCAGTTGTATTTCACGAATATTTTTTTCATATCTTTTTCTATGTCCTGTTTACGACTAGCTATGACTAGAATTCGTTTAATTAACACTTATCTATGACATTTACATAAATACCTGTATACCTATAATATGTATATGCACCTATACTCTATCGGTTTATTTTCTGTTAACATGCGTACGCTGTCGGTTGTCGTCGTAATACTTTATATTCGATTCGTTCAATTACCCTTGTCAAACTTTACAATTATTTTGCCACAACGTTCTCAAATTTAAAATAATACTTTCATACAACCTATAAGTAAACTATTCTATATACATAGATATATTTTGTATATGTAGGTATGTGTGTAATTTATCGCTACGCTTCACGATTACGCTCGTTGTTTCTGTATGTACAGCTTTTACATAGCCGTCAGAGACCCTCCCGTTCAGATTCTTGGACTAGATAATACTCTGTTATTCTAATTGAATAGAATAATAAATAATGCGAAAATGAAAGATAAATATAAATAAAAAGTAATTATACATATTATCTGCGACTTGAAATGGCAATGATCGAATTAAAGTATGCTTGGTACCAATGTAATTGTCAGTCAAGTCATTTTGTAATTATTTTTAAATATCTTTTTATCAATAATAACGATCACCGTTTCTACGTGAAAATTTGAAAATCGAACAGATCGACTTGATGTTCCGATCATTGTGGTTGAAGAACGCACCGATGCCATTTCAAATCGTTCGGTTATGGTACATACTTCACACTAAAATCAGTAAAAAAATAAATAACAGTTAACAATATTAATCTTCGATACGATATAACATTGTTCGTACATTCGTTGTCAAGCTGGCGAACATTTATTAATTAGGGCGGCTCTTATTTACTCTTGCAGAACATTTCTTTACAGCACCCTCGAAGATTGTTCCAATTACTTTAAAAAAGACCGGGCAAAGTTATTCGATCGAGCTCAAACTTTGCACAGATTTTTTTTTAAGTAATTCGAACAATCCTGAAGGGTGCTGTGAAAAAGTTTGAATATCAAGGATTACAGCCATCCTAATCGCGCGATTCGAAAGAAGAATTCTTGTCGACAATAACGCAAATTTTCATTTTTCGAAATCTCAACGACAACGAATACACTGTTGCTTTCTGACTAGAACGATTTCTGCATTGTCTGTATGTACACGGTTCACGATTTCGGGCACTTTTCGAAAAATTATTCCAACATTTCATTGATATTCCATCTATACGATTCACTTACGCCCGAAAGCATGGACTGTGTAACACCAATTCGTAAAACCTTCGAATCTCGGAATTTCTACAATTTATAGAAATTGACAATACTTAACGAACTACACCTTTCGACTAGAAACTAGAAACTAGAAACTAGAAACTAGAAACTAGAAACTAGAAACTAATTTTACAGTACGCGGGTGTACAGATATGTATACATATTAAATTCTATTGAAGCACCAAAACGATGCGAACGATTCTTGTGCCCACACGACAGAGTTGGGCAGTAATTAATTACATCTTCAATTACATGTGCAAAAGTGGACTACAATTACAATAAGAAAACGGTCAAATGGTCCAAAACATAAAAATTAGTGGTTTAAAAGAACAATTACACCGAAGTAATTGTTAGACTCAATTACAATTACTGTAATCGTGTTAAGTAATTGCAATTACTCCTTTCACAATTACTGGTTGAGCCAAAGTAATTGCAATTACCAATTACAACTACATGCAATTGTAATTTCATTTCTGCAATTTCAAGTAATTTTTGATGCAATTACAAGTAGTCGTAATTGGCAGTTGCAATTACTTAACGCCGAAATGGCACTAAAAAAAAGGCAATTAGACACCTACTCAATGGAAATGTCTAAAAAGAACAAACAAAAAGCATGTTATATATTATCCGACCCCAACTTTGAAATAAGGGTCATTTTGAAAAGTAATGGTAATCGTTTTTGTGAAATATCAAATAATTAGCTACAAATAAATATTTAGTGAATAATAAATATTTCCTAACATATGCTTTTTGTTTGTTCTTTTTAGACATTTCCATTGAGTAGGTATCTAATTAATGATGTAATTGCAACTACCAATTACAATTACTTGTAATTGCAGAAATAAAATTACAATAAATACAAAGAAATACAATTACAATTACATGTAATTGTAATCGGTAATTGCAATTACTTTGGCTCAACCAGTAATTGTAATTGCGATTACCAATTACAATTACATGTAATTGTAATAGTATTTCTGCAATTTCAAAACATCTTGCATGAACTCGTGCGTACATCTTCACGAATTTTTGCATAACGAAACAAGTATTTGCCAAAAACAGTTATGGTAAATAGATAAGAAAAATACGATTTCAAGATAGAGAGTTCGAGCAGTTTGGAAACATTTGAGAAACCAGAAACCACATATAACCTAGAGTAGCTACTTTAACAAATATTATTGAAAATTATATTTTACGCTATGAAATCGATCATCGTGTAACCGCAATTTTACAGAAGTAATTAGCGCCCCCCCCCCCCAGATAGCACAAAGACGTCTTTAAGACGTTGGCAGTTGGACATTCAGACATCTTAAAGATGTCCCGAATGTCCTACGATCCTCTTCCGAACGTCTCCCGACCGTCTCCTGAACGCCTTGTGTTAGGAAACGGTACGTCTTAAAGACGTCTTTAAGACGTCTGATTGACCCTGTTTGACGTCTGGATGACGTTCGGAAGACGTTCGTAGGACATTCGGGAAGTCTTTAAGATGTCCCCAAGAAGTATTAAAGGTCCATAAATGTTATATAAATTAAAAGAAGGGAAGAATAAAAATAGATTTTGACAAAAACGAGGTTAAAGTTAAACCTAGATTTATCAGAAGAAAGCATGTGGAATTGACATAAAAAGTGTAATAAAATGAACACTTGCAATTAACATCACAATAAAATTATAGAAATTAAAATTACAATTAAAATCACAATGAAAATTTAAATTGGAATTGAAATTGAGATTGAAATTGGAATTGAAATTGGAATTGAAATTGGAATTGAAATTGGAATTGAAATTGAAATTGGAATTGGAATTGGAATTGGAATTGGAATTGGAATTGAAATTGGAATTGGAATTGAAATTGAAATTGGAATTGAAATTGGAATTGGAATTGGAATTGAAATTGGAATTGAAATTGAAATTGGAATTGAAATTGGGATTCGAATTGACATTAGAATTGAAATTGAGATTGAAATTGGAATTCGTCTTTTTTGGACGTAAGACATTCACACTTAAAATAGATGTAAAATTGCCGTCTTTAAGACGCCGTGTGCCATCTGGGCCCGTATCCCTTAGCCTTAGACAAACCAGTAATACATAGAAATTCTTTCACTCCCGAGTATGTGAACACAAATATGTACAAGTACATTTTAGCAATGCGCTAGGGTACTGAACAGTAACTACTAGACTGCGGGTCTTCATGCAAAATAAAAAATGTTTGCATTGATTGCTAGACACACGAGCCATATATAAATTTCATTCTTCTTTTTATTATCTTATTAAGGTGAAACTAATACACTGGTGGCCTTAAATTTTTATAATACCTCCACTGTTTTAGATTGTACGTGCCCATTTTTGTCATAAATGCATAAAATCCGCAGTCTAGTAATTACACGACCGTACCTACTCCGAAAGTGAAATAAGTGGCCGCCATTAAATATGAAGCTCAGTGTAATGGAATGAGTAATTCATTCCCTAAATTTTCTGCGGAAATCATCGTTACATCACCAGCTTTTGAGGAAAAGTCAAGCCAACTACTCATTAGTGCACTCAATAACAAACGATACACATTTCGTGCATACTTTCGAAGAAATGTCCATCGAATTAACGTGTTACATGTAGAATGTTGGATCGCTCCAAGGAGAAGTAAAAGTATACCAATGAAAAGTTAATTTTCTATTGTTCGAGCTAAATGGAACGTCTTGGGATTTTCTTTTGCGCGTCTGGACGCAGCGTTTTGTTATCCATACTCCATTTGTTTGCGTTGCTATGATGCGATTTGGTATGTCTTTCCTTATTTTTCACTTGCGAAGAAAAGCAGCATCGGCCAAACTCAAACACGTGCGTCGATCGATTTACGATATGTGTTCGGCGCACACGTTTGCGTTTGTTTTCTCGCTTCGAGACCTCTGAATGTTGCGCGCTAGACCCAAACGCACGCGTTTTTTGACCCACTGCTTCCGAGGCAGTCCAGACGCAGAGCCATGCGTTTTGTCGACCCACTGCTTCACAATACTGTTATTATAAGCAGAACTAGCAAACTGAGAAAAATGAGTTTTTAGAAGCTTGTAGTGAAAACACAAGAGTATCCACTCAAAATGTTGTTATTTGAAAAAATGTTTTTTCTACTATTTATTTTGCAATTGTTTTAAACAAATGCTGTGTTTTCACAGTGGGTCACTTTTTAAAAGATTAAAGAAAAGGGGATATAGCCCCAAGTGTCCCCTTCACGGACCTCTTTTTAAAAAAATGGACGTTTGAAAATTTACGTAATTAAATACAGTGGGCTGGATCTTGACATTTTACTATAACTCTTGAAGTCGGGATAAAATTTCCACTAAAATTTATTAAAAATTGATTTTTATGTTCATATAATTATCGTAATAAATATATATTTTTTGTAATCATTTTTTAATTATTTGTTGTCTTAAGATAAAATTTTAAATTGTTCATTTGTTACTTATTTAGTAGTTTTCCAGATAATTTAAATCACCGATGTCGGTGGCTATAAATTTCTCTGTATTTCTTGATATTATGAATATTTCTTGAAATAAGTAACAAATTAATAATTTGGAATTTTATTGTAAGTCAACAAAATTGAAACAATTAATTACAAAATGATTACAACGATAATTATAAGTGGATAAGAATAATTTTTTAAAGAAGTTTAGCAGAAATTTCATCCCGATATCTCTTATGGTTGAAGAGTTATAGTAAAATGTTACGATCGATGTGTTCTTCGACCGCCCGAGACTGTACATCGCGGTGCAGCGTTCACCAGAGCTGGGGAAAATAGTATTTTCAATAGTAAATAGTAGATAATCCCATTTATTTTACAGTATCTGTATAACTTTGAAAATAAAATATTTTATTTGATGCAGTAATTTTGGAAAATAAAATATTTTATTTGATGCAATAATTTTTTAAAATAAAATATTTTGTTTGATGCAGTAATTTTTGAAAATAGTATTTTATTTGAAGAATATTGAAAATATTTGGAGTTTGTCTTTATTTTAAATTTTAATTTTAAATATTATCGCTCAAAAAAATAATGGTTCACATTCAACAAATATTGCGAACCTATGAAACTTCATTTACTATCGAGTTTAAAATCTCAATTTCGTGATTTATTCGATTTTTCTGAACACGCAAGCGACTATGTAATTGCTACTGTTAGCCGTCCAAAATGGAAATTACGATGGATTCCAAAAGACTTAAATGAAGAAAAACGTACTTTTATCAAAAAACCCGTATTAAATGCTTTGAAACAGATAGCAAATCCAGATTCAGAGTCACGACCTCAATTACTTTCACAAAACAAAGAAGTAGATGACTTTTTTTCCTTTATGGAGAAAGAAACAAATGATATCAGTCATACAAACATTGCAGAATTAGAATTATCTCAATATTTGAGCGATAGTGATACACGTATTGAGAGTATTGCAAAGTACAAATACATGAAAACATTATTTTTAAAATACAGGACAGCTATTCCGTCCTCTGCCCCAGTTGAGAGACTTTTTAGCTTTGCTGGACTGATTCTGTGTCCTCGAAGGAGCACCCTAAGAGATTCCAATTTGGAACGCTGCACCTTGTTGTATGCGAATAGCAGCAGTGAAACAAAAAAATAAAACGGAAATGTGGCAAATTATATAGTTTCTTATATTAAGTACCATTTCTTCTTTGAATTATTGCTAAAATCAGAAATATTAAACAAGTAATGCGAAAAGAAAATAAAATATTCTATTTTGTGTTTCAGAATATTGAAATAGAAATATTTTACTTTGTGCTTCAGATTATTAAAATAGAAATATTTTATTTTGTGGATGAAATTGTTCAAATAGAAATATTTTATTTCGAGGTTCAGATTGTTCAAATAAAATACTATTTTCTTTAAGCAAAATAAAATCTAAAATATTAAATGGTATTTGAAATATTTGTTTCGCCAAATAATGCCCACCTCTGGCGTCCAGTTCAAATATTTTTTTTTAAAAAGAGGTCCGTGAAGGGGACGCTTGGGTCTATATCCCCATTTTGTTTCAATTTTTTAAAAAGTGGCCCGCTGTGAAAATACGACATTTGTTTAAAACAATTGCAAAATAAATGGTGAAAAAACATTTTTTTCAAATAACAACATTTTGAGTGGACACTGTTGTGTTTTCACTACAAGCTCCTAAAAACTCATTTTTCTCGGTTTGCTGGTTCAGCTATTATAATTTAATGGAAAAAATTTTGACGCTTTATTTTATTACGCGTCTGTGAAACCAACAATTTTTAAAATTTTGAAAAATCCTTTGAGATACGTTCATATGTCACTAGAGACTACAACATATTTAAATTTGAACAAGATCTGAAATTTTACTTGAAAATATGTCCGTTTTCGCGTGGAATAACCCTATTATAAGGGATTTGCGTCACCAGTTGGGTAAATTGCAACATTTGGGGAGGCCACGATTGACAAAACATTATCGTGGAACATTCTAGAATAACCCTCGAAAGGATAATGATGAAGTATCCTGAAGTATTCTGATGAAGTATGATGAATGGAGTATAAATGGCGCTGGAACAACAAAACGCTGCGTCGAGACGCGCAAAGGAGATGCGACCCTTTTTATAAAATAGCCCAAGTGAATTTTACCGATTAAGAATTACGATTATACTGTTAGGATTGGCTATACGACGTACGTGCATAAATGCGTTTGCCACAACAACTTTACCACTATTTATAATTGATACAGATATTTATATTTATCTGTATCCCCTTAACTATCTTTGATATTTAGCTGTATGATAGACTGCGACCGCTAAGATCGGATAAATTAAATCTACACTCTATAACATAGTTAACTATTCCTACGGGACAGATTGTCGCATCGGCTCGAATAAATGCATACGCAACAGCAGCACAGATAAGCAGTACGGTTCGATATGTACACGCACAGTCATGGTTTTCAGCCTACCTCTTCTCCACGCTATCTACATATTTACATCGCACGCAACACCGCGCATTAACCGTGTTCTCCCGACTCTTCGGATTTCACGCGAATTTCGAACTGACGTCGGCCGGGCGTTTCGATCTCGTTTCCGGACGAGCGTCGCACTTCGGAGATGATTATTGTCTCAAAATTTACGGATACCGAAAAACGATCCTTCGCAAGTCAAGTTACGCTGGGGGATTGTTCGAGAGTGTACTTATCCGATCCCGTTACGGATATCGCTTTAACCTGTTAACCGAGTGAATTCTGAACGTTCGCGAAGACACGAACGCCATGCAGTGGTGCGCGGCCACCCGAAATTACGGGCTCTCGGGATCCCGAAAGACACATTTTTAGTTTGGTTTCGCGTTTAACTTTCAAGTTGTAATTTCGCAAGGCGATTAGATGGAAGAATCTGTAACTCTTCCAGATTCCTTCGTCCGACTGCACTGCGAAATTACAACCGGGAAGTTGAAATACGAATCTAGGCGGAAAACTTGTGCACCGAGTCACGCGTCCAGTCCCGAAACGATAGGTACTTATCTACTCGAATATATTTACGCGTCGATAAACTTTCAGGATCCCGTCCTGTCCACTACGGGACCCGTATTTTCGAGAACCGGACACCCCTAATACCACTACACAATTTTCCAAAGCGGAAAAATGAAGAGAATGGAACGCTGCCGAAAGATGACAACGAACGCGAATAATCCGAATAAGATATACATTCGTGTAACGTCAGCTGTTTCGATACACACTTTCGAAAACGTAAAGAAATTGTGAAACGAACGATAAGGTAATCGAGTCGGATAAACATCCGAGAGAACTGTCAAAAGAAATATAGAAAATGTTTAGAGGTCAAGACCAAACCTCCAATAGATGCCTGGCCTTCGCGGTAAAGGTCGCGCGGGGAATTCGTGTCAGGGCATTTCAGCGTTCAACGAGCTGCTGGAAACCATCTGAATGATGTCAGCCTTACCCGTAGCACCTTGATTTTCCAATGAAACGCTGCTGCTGTTGTTGTTGTTGTTGCCGTTGTTGTTGTTGTTGTTGCTGCTGCTGGTGTTGTTGTTCTCCGGATGCTGCGTGGTCAGATGCTTCCTGAGGGCGGCTTGCCTGGTGAACTTGGCGTCGCACCTGGTACAGGGAATCTCGACGCCGGTCGCGGACGACGAATGCTCCCCGTTGGCTAACCTCGGCTTGTGCCAACGCCGATGGGACGCCAGGTTGGCCGGGCACGAGAACCTCTTATCGCATTCCGGGCATCTGTACTCGACGTGCGCTATCCTCGAGCACCTGTGCTGGGCCAGCTGGAAAGCGTCCTCGTGAAGCTGCCTGCAGAGTTTGCATTGATACGGGCCCAGCCGGTTCTCGATTTTCGCCAGTTCCGCCCGCGCCTCCTCGGTGACTTCAACGATGTTGAAGGCCGGATCGATGTCACCGGTGACCACGGCCTCGTCGGGTCCCAGAATCACGGTGCCGGACACCGGGCTGCTTGTGTCCTCGTCGAATTTCAATCTTCGCGCGTGTTTCTTCTTCGGCCTCTGCAGAAGTTTGTCCGCGGGACCACCGCCGCCGGTTCTGGAACCGTTGCCGATCGTCGAATTGCTTCCCACCGACGACGGGCTGGCGTCCTCTTCCCTGATCTTCCTTCTGGGACACTGCGGGGGTGACGGCGTGCTCGGCGGTGTCATCGGCGCGTGTTGCATAGCGTGCAGGTGATGCTGCGGCGTCAGAAGTTGCTGCTGATGGTAATTCTGGACAGACTGTTGCAGCTGACTTGGACTGGTGAGCACGTTTAGCTTCTGGCTGTGCGCGTAATACGATTTCGAAGCGACTTCGCTGATCGTGCCGAACGGTACCAGACGCGCAGCTTCCTCGAGCGCGCAGAGCTTCTCTCCCGGCTCCTGAAGTTGCATCGTCTCCTTCTTCGACAACAACTCGTAGCTGGAGTGGCTGTTTACCGAGGAGCATCGCGGTACGATATCGAAATCGTCGACTACCAACGAGCCCGTGTCGTCGCCGCTGTATCCGACACAACTTTCCGATTCCCTCTGCAACTCGTCCGAAATCTTCTGGTCCTTCTTCGACCCGATCGGATCGTCGAGTTTCGCGTGTCGCGCGTTCGGCGTGTTTGGCGCAGGTGGTGGCTTCAACGACAAGTCCAGGGGGCAGGGGGTCGACGATCTCGACATGTCCCACGTTTGGAGAACGTGGTGGTCCGAAACCCTCGAGTACGCCGAAAGGTTCTCCATGGGAATGTGCCAAGTAGCGGGCGCAGCGTACGGATGCTGATGGATCTCGTCACCATAGTAGCCCATGTAATTCAGTCCGGGAGCCAGGAATGCCCTTGGCAAAGAATTGTGCAACATGTTGATACCGCTCGGTTCGAAATTCTTCTCGAACGGACAGGGCGATTCGAGGTCCGAATCTCAACGGTTTTCCATGGTTCCGACCTACCCGCGACACCTGCCGCAAATCACACCCCTCGCCGAAGATATTCCCCTTTCCTCGAACGACGATTCAAGCTGCCGTTCACTCACTGAAACCTCGATAGCGTCCGGATACTTCTCGAGGAAACAGGCGTACACTACCTACTCCCTCGACGGCCGAACGCCGTTTGACAGAAGGTCGCCAGCACCGTGTCGAGTATATTTGAAAGCTCCACCCGGGAACGCGTTATTATCCCGACTCCTATTGGTCGGCCGACCTCCGGCCCCCATCTCCCACCACCGAACGTAGCTGCCACCACTACTCTCGAATTCTGGCGCGTGCTCGTGTAAACGTTCGCCGCCCCGTCGCGTCGCGCGTCGCTCGTCCCGCGTTGCGTCGACCACCTAACTGTAATGAATGTAGCCGTGCCCACAGACGCTGCCGAGCAGCTATTCGTTGAGGGTTATTTAACGTCTCTGTCTCTGTGTCTCTGTCACTGTCTCTGTCGTTGTCGACTCTCACTTCCACAAAATATTCCCACCTCTATATTATTTACACCACGCAACAAAACTATAAGAAAATTCATGAAAAGTGTGTTCCAGTAAGAATTTTCTTCTTTCTTCGTTCCTATATTCATTCCTATGTTATTCTTTACACTTTATCATACCATAAATCGTATGGAAACACTCTATGTATACAATTACCTATACTTTTTGTAGGGCTTTTATAAAAGAAATTTATTATATTCTATTCGATTTACAGATGTTGATCAATTGACACACAGAGAAGTACTGCTATCTTCTGTCTAAATGCGTTACCCCTATTACCTTGGTAACAACCATCAACTATAAACTACTACAGTTTCGGCCAGCCTGACCCTTAGATCGTCCTCGATCTTTTGTTTGAACAATCTGTCTCTACTTGCAAGAACTCTTACAACAAATAATAACGTTATACAATTCAAACAATTACAAATGTAATATTTCTTACAATAATTATAGAACAATTATTACTAAATTAAACACACACATTATTGTAATCGTATTATCACGCTTATCGCACAGGGGTGTCTTTCAAGTATGAGATTTTCCACGGTCGCACACTTTTTGGTTCCCAAACACCTTGATATTTCCTTTGTGTTTGTTGGAAACCATCTATCTATATCTTCTACAATATATCGATCGTTTCGAAGTTCTTTTATAATAATATAAGGGCTTTTAAACTTCGGAATTATTTTTTTAGAAATACCAGTTGTATTATCAAAATTACGTAACATTACATGGTCGCCTATTTTATATTTCCAAGGTTTTTTTCGATTATTATTGAAATATTTTACATTATAATTTTGACACTTAACAATTTTATCGGATGTTTTAGACCTTAATTCTATTAAATTTCTATTATTATTATGTACATTTTCATCTAAATATTCCTTAATTTGTAGCTTTAATTCTTTTTTTACCGTTAGTTGTCTCGGACGTTCTGCTTGTACATATTCTATTTCAAACAATGTTTTCAATTTTGATACTTCTGCTTGAGATATATTCAGAATTTATCTCCAATAATTCCATTAAATTAATAACTGGTTCAAAAGTATCAATATTCATAATTTCATTATCAACATTCAGCGTCATGTCTATTTACGGTGTATCTAACATGAGTTTTAATGTATTTAGAATATCTCTACCAAACAAAACTGAAGTGAACATATAGTATTGTCTCGAACAACATATACGTATTCCAGTGTGATCGAACGATTTGTAATGAATACTAATTACAGTGGTTCCAATAATATTTAATTTACTACCATTAATTCCGAAAAAATTATCATTAATATTTTTCTTTTCAATTAAACAATCCGGTATAAACTTTTCTTTTATAAAGCTAATCGGACTTCCTGTATCAAAAAGTGTATCTAATTGTAACTTAAGTTTTATACTCTCATCATTTATCCCGAAGGTAACAATTTCTTTAAAGTCGTCTACAATGGACAATTCATCATTTATGGGACTGATCTGTGCTAATCCTTGTTTATTTTTACATTCTCCAACTACGCGACCTTGCTCGCCACATTTAAAGCAGGCACCCTTTCTTGTCTAGGCATTTTACAGTCCTTTGAAATGTGCCCGAAGTTGCTGCAATTGTAGTACCTCATCTTCACTTGTGCTGCATCTGGCAATACCAATGCCTTTGCTTCAAATTGAAATCTTCGCTCGTATCCCTTATACGTAGGGACGATTACTGATTTGAACGATCTTCCTTAATTCGACTGATATTTTCAAATGCATTCGATAACGCAGCTGCAGTTTGAAATTGTTGTTGAACATTGGGAATACCACCTATGACGTATTCTAACATTTCTTCTTCGTTAACTGGAACAAGATTTCCAAGAATGATCTTTTCATGGAAATATGTACTAAATTTTTCATCCAATTGCCACATTCTCTCTTCAAATTGCCTTCTCAGCTTTAATTTGCTCTGACGATGGTCGAACATCTTGCGCATTTCGAGTAGAATTTCATTCACACTCATTTGAATATGTTCTGGGCGAGAATGGAACCAATCAAACGCTTTCCCTTTCAAGCGTGCTCCAATTAAAATTTTCGATACTAGTTTACTCAACTGATACGTCGAAATTAACAAATTTACCTGTCTCTCCCAATTTTTAAACGAACCTTCAGACCCATTGAAATCATTCAGTAGTTCACAGACTGCTTTTACACCAATTAGGTTGTGTTCGTGAATAATTAACGTCTATTTCAGTTGCACGGCGAAGAACTTCAATTTCTCGCGCAGCGACTTGCAACTCCCTTTCCATTATCTGCTGCTCTCTTCTCATGAATTCAACTTCACGCAGCAAATCATTTGTACTATCGTTTCGATTAATTGCTGTATTTGCTTCAATCGTACCATCCAATCCAATCTTCTCGTTAAGGGGGATCTATACCCTCGGATTTTGGGGTATTTATCAATGTTATCAACCTCTGTGCAGAAAAAAAGTTTGGTAACATTGATAAACACGCAACTGCATAATGAACACGAGATGGAGTTGCTTGCTATTTCCATATTCTATTCATCTCGTCGCGAATGCCGTTATACAGGGCAGGTCGCACTAATATTAGTGCCACCGATGAGAATATGTACCTCGTCTGTGTCAGTTTTGCTATGATTCCACATTGACAGCAGTGAAATGTTGCACAATATCGCAGCACTGATTGACAGTCCTTCTGACTAGGCACCATCTCGTGTAAACTAACTGAAATGAAATTGGCTCTAGATTGGCTCTACATCAGAGATAACCTCTGTCTTCATGAACGTAATATGGGGAAATCTCTGCTAATGTGAATGAAATCACGCGCGGCGATTTTTTGTCCTTATTTGAGCGGATTTTGGACTGGGTGAGGAGTCATTCTATAGAGGAAGGTTAAATCCGGCGCGCTCTGCTATTGATTTAACGAGATTATGTTTATATCTAATAATATGAGTGCCCAAAGTAAAGAAAAAATCTAGAAAAATAACCGCAGATTTCAATGTATTTTCCTGTCTCAAAGAGATTTTTCTGACTGATATGATGAGCAGAGCGCGCCGTGATGAACCTTCCTCTATCAAATGAGCCTTTGTGTAGCTCAAAATATGCTCGTATAAGGACAAAAAATCGCCGCGCGTGATTTCATTCACATTAGCAGAGATTTCCCCATATTACGTTCATGAAGACAGAGGTTATCTCTGATGTAGAGCCAATCTAGAGCCAATTTCATTTCAGTTAGTTTACACGAGATGGTGCCTAGTCAGAAGGACTGTCAATCAGTGCTGCGATATTGTGCAACATTTCACTGCTGCACTGCTGTCAATGTGGAATCATAGCAAAACTGACACAGACGAGGTACATATTCTCATCGGTGGCACTAATATTAGTGCGACCTGCCCTGTATAACGGCATTCGCGACGAGATGAATAGAATATGGAAATAGCAAGCAACTCCATCTCGTGTTCATTATGCAGTTGCGTGTTTATCAATGTTACCAAACTTTTTTTCTGCACAGAGGTTGATAACATTGATAAATACCCCAAAATCCGAGGGTATAGATCCCCCTTAAGTATCTCCGAAACTAGTGCGCGGATAAAAAAAATACCCTACGAAAATTGCTGGTCTTTTTATGTACAATAAGATCCCATAATAAAAAAAATATAGGTTTGCATTTGAAAAAACAAAATTGACCTTCAAATGACCTTGACAACGCCACCCAAATAACAAAACTGATACTGCCCCCCTTTCCCCCTCGAAATCCTTGGACACGTGTTTTACACTTTTCTAATATCTTTCATACTTTTCGAGATATTAGGCTGTGCAATGTTTCAACATTAAAGGATTGCCAGCTCTTTACATTCTCCTCATTCGCCTCATTGCCAGTAAACTTGTACTCTCTGTAAACTCGTAGTGCGTGTGTATGATATTGTAAATAGTGCTAGAGCATATGTGTGGTTTGTTCCAGTGTATTAAGTACGGTGTTACGAATAATTATAGTGCAGGATAAGGATTTGTGAATATGTGTGGGAAGAATTTAAAATTGAAAGGGCATTGACCCCTTCTACTCGATAATTCCATAGGGCGGATATTAGAAATGCCCTTGTCGATTTTAACGAATAGGTAGGTTCAATGTCGTCCAACGATTTTTTAAACATTTTCACCTCGCAGGGGCCTCAAATCAGAACCAAGGTATGCATGCATTTGTCACTTGACACGAGACTGTTGAAAAGTTGCCGCATTTTGGGCAGATTTTTAATTGTTAATAACTAATTAACGAAGCCGAAATAGCAATTATTTTATTCTTCATTTTCGTCTTACATTATCGTCGAGAACCACCCCTTAAATTCCATTGAATTCCAAATAAATTCCATTCCATTGAAAACGCCGAAGGTCGCCATCGTTTCTCGGAACATAATGTAAATATAAAAAATCGATAAGTGTTATTGCCTGGACTGTATGCAGTGTTGTGCTAATTCAATTACGCAAATGAATTACATTGTACTTCAATTATACAGGGTGAGTCCGAAGAAACAGAACACTTAAATATCTCCGTTACTTTTCGTTATACAAAAAAACTTCTTAGGACAAAGTTACACTGTTTGAAGGGCCACATGTAACGGTGTAAGGGAAAAAATTTTCGAGGTCATTTTTCTATGGGATTTTAAGGTTATCGATATTTTTTTAAATGGAATGAGGTATTTTTTAATACATCAATCGATGAAACTGGACATTCGTTATAAAAAGTACTAACCTATGTATGTCGAAAAGTTAATAGTTCACGAGATATTTCAATTTAAATAACTCTAAAACACCATTACTGTCTTACTAAGACGTTACTAGCATCAATCTTAATTTCAATTTCAACTTCAATTTCAATATCAACTCTTGCTCTTCATTTTCAACTTCGATTTTTCAATTTCAACTTGAATTTCAACTCTTTCATTTCAACTTCAATTTCAACTCTTCCACTTCAACTTCAATTTCTATTCTTCCATCTCAACTTTAATTTCTACTCTTCCATTTCAACTTGAATTTTTCAATTTCATTTCGTTAATATCAACTTCAATTTCAATATCAACCATTCAACTTCCATTTGAATTTCAACTCTTCAATTTCAATTCGTTAATTTCAACTCTTCAATTTCAATTTCAACATCAATTTTTCCATTTCAACTTCGATTTAAATATCAACACTTCAACTTTATTTTCAATTGCAATTTTTCCATTTCAACTTTAATTTCAACTTCAATTTTAACTCTCCCATTTCAACTTCCATTTCAACTTCAATTTCTACTTCAATTTTCCAATGTCATTTCGTTAATTTCAACTTTTCAATTTCAACGTCAATTTTTCCATTTCAACTTCAATTTCCACTTCAATTTTAACTCTCCCATGTCAACTTCAATTTCAACTCTTCCTTTTCAACTTCAATTTCTACTCTTCCATTTCAACTTCAATTTTTCAATTTCGCTTCGTTAATTTCAACTCTTATTGACAATGTCACAACATGACACAACATGTTTAACGAATTTTCTCAACGATAAAAAACGTTCGTACCATAATTATGCAAAGCTTCTGCTTTAATTTTTTAAAATTTCATCGCTCTACCTCATTTCTATCGGAAGTTCTTGGATTTTGAATCGAGTTGTTCTAAATTTCCCACTGTGCGCCGTATGTCGCAATTTCAAAAAATTTCAGTTTATGCATTCATTGAGCTTCGTAGTATAGGATTAACGTTCCTACCAGAAAAAAGTAACGAAAACAAATTCGAAAGGCATCGAAAAAATAATACAATTTAACCGATGTCCTATTTCGAAGCATTAGTGATCAAAACTTCAAACGGCTATATGTATCTCGAAAGTGAAAGTGTGTGACATGAGGCGTTCTTCCTGGCAGACCACAAATATAACATCAGAGAGAATAGTGCGATCGATTTTTCTAATGTGAGATCACGCTCGCGTATAAGGCTGACGGAAGTGATATCGACTAGAATATTGAAAAGAGGAGGATCGAGCAACCGATGTACACATTGTTTTCGCAGAACAGCATGTCAGACGGAAACCCATAATTATTTTAAATGTCTGGCAGAATGTGACAGCGTGAGAACGTTTTCAACTTGAAATATACTGTTCGTGCGGCTATACGTGACAAACGTGCTGTTTAGCTGTGTTTCGGTGCAAAACGATTGCCCTCGTATTATACAATAGTTCTTATTTTTCAACTATGAAATTGTGAACGCAGGTCCCCCTAAACTTGTTCCGTTCCATGAAAAAATCAGTCTTAAAGGTCCATAAATGTTAATTAAATTAAAAGAAGGGAAGAGTAAAAATAGATGTCGACAAAAACGAGTTTAAAGTTAAACCTAGCTTTATCAGAATTGTGTAATAAAAAAGTAATAAAAAATGTAATAAAAATTACAATTGCAATTAAATCACTATAAAAATAATAAAAATTGAAGTTGAAATTGACGAGTTGAAATGGAAATTAAAGCCAGAGATTAAATTGAAAAGTTGAAGTTGAAATCGAAGAAGTTGAAATTGAAATTGAAATTGAGATCGAAATTGAAAAATTGAAGTTGAAAAATCGAAGAGTTGAAATGGAAATTGAAGTTGAAATGCAAATTGAATTTGAGATTTGAAAAATGCAAGAGTTGAAATTGACGTCCAAATTGAAAGATTGAAGTTGAAATCGAAGAGTTAAAATTGAAGTTAACTGCAAATTCGAAGAGTTGAAATTGAAGTTGTAATCGTAGAAGGTTGAAATTGAGGTCGAAATTGAAAAATTGTGGTTGAAATCGAAGAGTTGAAATTGAAATTCGAAGGAGTTGAAATTGAAGTTGAAATCGTAGAAGTTGAAATTGAGATCGAAAATGAAAAATTGAAGTTGAAATCAAAGAGTTGAAATGGAAATTGAAGACGAAGTTGAAATGGAAGAGTTGAAATTGAAGTTGAAATGGAAATTGAAGTTGAAATTTGAAAAATAGCCTCTAGTAATCCACTAACGCAACCCTTTCGTTTCAAATTCTTCAATTGGAACCATTCTTCGAAGAACTCTAAGCGGGTGATCGTAGATACGTTCACTAAAATATTAAAATAAAATGATAATGGATTGCGGGGGATCGCGTTTTTTCTTTGCCGTTTATGGAGATGAAGTAAGCTTTTAAATTAAATACTTCGCAACGCGTTCATATGCGTGGAAATTTTGTAAAACTTACGACATTCTAATAATTTTGTTTAAAAAGTATCAGTTCATAAAATATATCATAAAGTGTGTGAAGGAAGCGTAAACCTACCGTTTCCAATTACAGCCATACTGATAATATCATATATAACAAAATACTAACACAATTTATGCACACTTCAAGAAAGAACTCGATATTTTCAGGTTATAATTTGTAGCAATTGACTAACGCGGAAAAACGAAATGTGGTTACTGGAATGTTGACAGTCTTGCCAACAATAATACGGTGGTGTAATTTACTAATTTTGCTTTTGTTATTGTAGTATACATATCAAACTATCATACACGTATAAATTTTAACCGATTTATGTTAGTTGGTATTGTTACTTTATTCGCGCTAGAACTGACTTTTAGACCACAGTGCGTCGGGAAGACGTGGCACATCGAACACAAACTTTTGAAATAAAAATAACTGCACGCTAAATGTAAAGCGTACACTGACATATACAAATACTTATCTATGTGTACCTATGAAAATATTATAATCCCTTACATGCGTTCAAGCATAAATTTACTTTGTACTGAATTAAGATTATTTCACATTAATTGGCCGACCCAATTTCTGTCCGCCATCTTCCAACTAACAAGCCTGTTCTCGCGAAACGTAATACCGATGAGAACAACGCGTTCCAATTCGAGTAATAACTCTAATTCACCCACCCCAAATGGGGAAAGGCTGTATATTCTTTAAGAATATCCTTACTTAGAGATCAATTTACGTTATTAAAGAATGAAGCAAATCGAATCCGTCAAATTTGTATTTTTCTCGGTAAATCGTAAGTATTTAAAAGCATGGATCCAAGCTCGAATTGCTGCAGAAGTTCGAAGACAACATCATGAGTTTTTAAGTAGAAATCACTGATAATTACTATTTGTCTTTCACTGTTATTGCCATTTATTATAATTGACAGGACTTTATCGATAATGAGGCGAGTGATAATAGTTATTACAACGTACTATTACTTTATCAATTAACATATGTGTAGTGGACCAGTCAAATATCTCTGAGGAGGTACAATGAGAGACAAAAGTACAAGAAATTCGAAATCCATCAATACATTGGCAATGAAAGCCATTCATGAGTATATTTTGCATTTAAAATATAGATTAATTTAAAAAGCTTTCGTTTAATTAATGAATTTCATGTTATATTTATTTTTTAATCAAATTGTCTTCATATTATAAAAAATTGCAAGTGACTTTTATGAATAATTGTACCCTCTGATTGTAGCTATATTCAGTGGTCTACACTCTACACAGTTGTCGCGTTTCCATGCTAGTGAGAAGGACAACACGATAAACGTTTTGTAACAGATTATAATTTTTTGCTCTGCAACTGTTTAGTGAATCCTAATAACTTTTGAACATAATTAATTACATAATTTTTACTACATATAAAAACCACTGGAGTTTCTAATTGCGTTTTTCAAGGTTTAAATAGGGTTTGAAGTGGAATTTTATGAATTCTCCATAAGAAGACGTGTTAAAATGTGCAAACTTTAAGTTGCTATAATTCTTAAACGGTGCAGTGAATCGAACCCAAACTTTGGTAATTGCATCAATTTAGTAAGAATTATATCTTGTCAAATTTTCAAAAATTTCGTTGCGTTTTTATATACCTCCAGAACATCCTTAACTATTCTCTGCTACACTTTAACGGCACGGTTTAATTTGTTTAGAATTTCCTTCTGTAATACGAACTGTTGCAGGGCCCGCTCTAGGGGGGAGGGGGGGGGGGGGCAACCCGGACATTCGTCCAGGGCGCGAAAATTTAAGGGCGCCATTTTGGCTCTAACTGTGAGAAAAATATTGATGTGTTAAATACCAAATTGATAGAAAATTTGCTTGTATTAAAATAAATGCTTTCATTAAAATAATTGCTTTTATTAAAATTTAAATAAAATGCTTTGATTCTTATTGAAGATAAAAAATATGTACCTTTATTTTAAAAATATATATATTCTTAAGGGGCGGCAATTTGTCTTTTTGTCCGGAGCGACATAACCGCTACAGCCAGGGCCGGCGTGACCTTTTGCGGGGCCCGGTTCAAAAATTTTGCGGGGCCAGAATATACATTCAAATCCTATACTTCAATTTCATAATAAGTAATTATTTATTACAAATACAAAGAATGTAACATATATATATATATATTTTGTAAGTAATTTTGTAAGTAATTTTATATAATTTTTCTTGCTTTTTTCGCCGCAAATTCTTGATGACGTCATCAAAATTTATTGTGCTTGTTAGTTCGGATTCTATTGCCAGAATAGCCAGAGACGTAAATCGTTCTTGGCTGATTGTCGATCGAAGGTAATTTTTGATTAGTTTCAATCGCGAGAAACTTCTTTCCGCCGAAGCCACGGTTACTGGCGTAGTTAACATTATTTGTAATGCAATTAATAAATTTGGGTACGCTTCCGAAAGATTGCTTTTTATAATGTATCTCATCGCATCTAGAGCCGAATAATTGGCTTGCGTTATCGATCGGAACATCTTAATCTCTTCATACATTTCAGTTCCGTCGATATCTCCTTCCAAATGTAAGTGAAGATCTTGACAACATTTTAATAAATATTCGTCATCTAAATTCGTAATCTCATTCATATACAGAAAACCAAAAATATTCTGGTGATTTGCATATATTCTATATCCAACGAGAGAGCAGTACCGTTGCGCGCAGCTTGGAAGATGTTGGAGGGGCAGCGAGCCTATCATCTCTCACTCCACTATCCACTCCCCACTTTCTTGAATCAATTAGGGCGAAGGTGCGCAAATACGAACGAAAACTGGTCTTCACGTGGTACTGCTCTCTTGTTGGATAGAGTATAATTCAAATCTACTTTTAAATGATACTAACGCAGTATCTATTATTTTTAAAAAGTAATGTATACGGAAGTATTCTTCGTCGCTGATCGTCGACGATTCATCCTGTCCTTCGTAATCAAATAATTTCCGTTTTTTGCCCCTGTATGATGACTTGAAATCTGGTGCTATGTCTATTTCCTTTGCAACTTCATTTTCTGCGATCATGGCTTTGCTGAATCCTGCATTTCTGTATTCCGCAAAGAACACGTTCAGACCTTTTAGATGCTTCGTGGCCAAATCTATTTGCATCTTTTGATTTTGCAATACTTTGCTGACGATATTAATTTTTGACAATATTTCGTACCAAATGATGAGACTGGCAATAAATTCAAATTCATTTATCTTTCGCACTATAGACAAAATCTCAAGTTTTAATTTATTGTCAGATGCGTTGTTGGCAATTTCGTTTAAAGCATTTCGAAATTGGCGAACTTGAAAGCGAACAGCCCTTACACTATCAAAACGGCATTCCCACCTAGTTTCTGATAATGGTTTAGGTGTAATTTTTTCAACATGTTTTTTTAAAACATCCCAACGCGATGTTGATGCTGCAAATATCGTATAAATCTTTTGTAAAACACCAAAAAAATGTAGTGCTTGGGTTGATGATTTTGCTATATCTCCCAGTAACAAATTCAAGTATGACTACCGCATGGTACATAAAACGCTTTATGATTTTTACGTAATATATTTGCTTGTACTCCCTGATACATTCCCCTCATATTGGCACCGTTATCATATCCTTGTCCACAACAGTCAGATATGTTTAGTCCCAACTGATCCAGAATAAGCATTATTGTTTCGGATAATCCTTTTCCTGTTGTATCGTGAACTATTTCAAATTTGATAAAACGTTCTTTGATTTCAACGTCATCGTCTGTTATGTTAACATAACGAAGGACAACCGATAGTTGCTCTCGATGGCTCACATCTGGTGTACAATCCAAAATGGAATAATATTTTGCTCTCTTTATTGCATCGATAATTACTTTTTGTACTTTATTTGCCATTGCACTTATTAATTCGTTTTGAATTGAATGAGATAAATAATGATGCCCTTTTATGGCTGCTCTGTTTAAATGGTCATTTAGAACAGAATCAAATTTTGCAATTAACTGTATTAAACCCAAAAAATTACCATTGTGCGGTGTGTACAAAGTATCGGAACTTCCGCGGAAAGCTAAATTGTGTTGCGCCAAATATAAAATACTTGCAGATATTCTTTGGAAAACTTGTTCGCAACGTGCCGTTTCAAGTTTTAAAAGTTTTTCTAACTCTTTATCGATTAGATTGTTAGTGCGAAAATTTTGTTCAGTCTGAAGCCACATATTTATTGCTTGTAAATGTACCGCAGATTGTTCGTGCATTTTGACTCGCTGTGTTAAGTGACGCCAATCGCAAAATCCATCTGTCCCCAATGAAACATCAGTTGTTGAAAATAATTTACAAGCAAAACAGTACACCTTATCTTTAGATTTAGAATAAATTAGCCATCTTCGTGCTTTCCTTTGCCCATTCGCCAGTATTCTTGTAAAATATGTTGCAGAAAAACTCCTTTTATTTTCGTTCTTAGGGAAGTTAAATTGATTAACTTGTACAAAACTATGCTGAACTATTAAATTTACTGTTTGTTGTGTTTTTTTAATTGGCCACGTGCTAGGATCTTCAATGTCAAAATTCTTGTTTTCTTCTTTTTGTTCTTCAATTTCCATATCTTCAATGTCCTTTTCTCGACGAGTTTCACAATCGCTCGTTTTCCTATTGTTTTCATTTTCGTCCAATTCAGTTTCGTTGGTGTCTTCTTTTTTTTCCTTCACGGGTGTATTCAACTGTTGCTTTCCTTCTTCCAAAGGGATCTGATACATTGCCGAATGTTCTTCATCTTCGTTTGGCTGTCTTGAATGACCAGCAGTTTCAATTACGTATTTCATAATATTGTTTGTTTGCTGCTTAATATAACCGTCTCGCTGCTTCTTCCTTTTCAGTTTTTCAGCCCCACTCATGTATTTCCTTCCACGATCTCTATCTCTGCCAGCCATAACGGTTCTTAAAAAAAAACATATTTCTGTACATAAAACGTTTATGTCTGTTACAAAAATGAATAAAACCGCATGCCAAAAAAAAACAATTACTGTAAGATAGGATAAACTACATATTTCATTAGTTTGTATGTACTTAAAACATTTCTATGTTATTGCTTACTGTTCGGCGGCGACCGACGCGACGGTCGAATGCGCCTGAGGCCGGGACCGCTCAAAGGAGACCCCCGCGTATCGAAACACTCGGATCGCAACGAATTTTTGTGTGAACATAGCTTAAACATCCTCATGAACTATCCAATTGGTTTCAGCCTCCAATGCGAACCCGTTTTCGAGATAATCGATATTGAAATGCGACATGTGCGGTATTATCAAACATATATCTTGTCCATCGTAAAACTAGATTACTTGTCATTTATTATATTAGAAATAATATGTAGCACGTAGAAAAATAAAAAAGAAAGTGGAAAAAATATTTTTAATAAATGCCGACACGGGACGCGAACCACGACCAATCTCGTGGTAGATATTCGCTCAACCCACTCGGCCACGAACCGCTGCGCTGTGACAAGAAGCTTTCACTCATGGAATATATCGCACATGTCGCATTTCAATATTGATTATCTTGAAAACGGGTTCGCATTGGAGGCTAAAACCAATTGGATAGTTCATAAAGATGTCTAAGCTATGTTCACACTAAATTCGTTGCGATCCGGGTGTCTCGATACGCGGGGTCTCCTTGCCAGAGTTGAGCGCGCGAGGAAAGGAAGGATAAGAGATCGTGAGGAAAAGGGAGAGAGAATGATTTCAATTTAATAAATGAAGAGAGTGATATAATCGCCGACGGATCGAAATATCGCAATTTCAATTAGGATTGATTTTAAGTTAAAAGAGGGATAATAATTTTTAAAAAATACTTACCAGAAATCAAACGTTTTACAGCAGGTTACAGATCAAAATGTATATGACACGGTTTATACCACAATACTACTTTCAAAAATATTCGTCGTCTTAAATTCACCAGGACGTAATGATCAGAGATCTCGCCACGCGTCAAGAGATTGAGTAACGCCCAACGTCGAAGACGGCAGCAATGGGATAGCCTGATTCTTCTTTGTTTAAAACGTATGAAACGCGATTCATTTCAAACGTGTTCATTCGGACAACGAACATTAATAAATGTCCGTTGCTATGCAAGTTCGTAGGAGCTGCGACTCGTCGACAGACTTCCAAGAATTGGGAAGTCTTATGTCAATTTTTTTAAGAATGGCCACCACAACGTACGGCACACAGTCGGTAAAATCGATGAATTCTGTATCAAAATCAAAGAACTTAGAAATGACATAGAGCGATGAAATTTTTTTTTAATGAAAGCTGAAACTTTGTAAAATATATAATAATTGTGGAGATTGTGGTACGAATGTTTTTTAATCTTGACAAAAATTCGTTAAAATTGCACAATTTTAAGAAAATTGTGGTTTTTCCAATACCGCGCGCGGAAAATTTTTTTTTAACATGCTATACATCATTTCCCGTAGATTTTTTCACACTGATTTCAAATCTGGTGACCATCTCAGAATCCTCACATTAGAATCGTCGTTGTGAGGCAATTATTGCGGTAGCGGAGCATTTAGTAAAGAAGTCAATAAAGAACAGTACACTGTTCTCCCGAATCCTCTTACTGCTTTCGGCTTATTTGTTGATCACCCTAATTATTCATTTCCCTTACGATTATCCGCTGCTTATAATTGTATCATCAAACTAAATATAGTTCATCTGTGGGCGCCGCGCTGCACCGTGGTCATCCCAATCGCTTACATGGGACATTACTTGAAGACACCGATTTTACTGACATTCTCATAGAATATTGGTATCTTAAGGAAATGCAAGTCATATTTTTTCGTATCCATAATTCGCTTTCAAGGGGCAAAAAATTCAATGAAAGTACAAAATCTGTAATTATATATGACTTTTGCAAAAAACTATAGATATAGTTTAATTTCTCGTAAAAAGTACATTTCTCTGAAAGCGTTTGGATTTTTTTATCTGAAATAGTTTCCAGGATATAAGGACTTTATGGAGTTACACTAAACTTTGATGATTTTTGTCACGCCTTCAAACTGAATTATCGCTACTAAAAAAATGTCTTGCATCTATTTATGGTGTCATCATTCTATGTCAGAATTCTGTAAAAAGTTAATCAAAATCAGTGTTTTCTAATTGGGTAATTTACTTAACACCTAATGTCCTCCGCACCCGTGTTGCAGACGTGCCAACGTTTGATGTCAACATTTAATGTCAACGTCTGCAACACGTTGCAACGAAATATTTCAATGCAAAGACGGGAGAGAAAATTTTGCATCATGTCAGTGTACAGCAAGTTGTCATCGATTAGTGTATTATGCGATTGCATTTTCCACACACACCCGAATATTCAATCAACTATACAGGGGGTCCTGCAAAACGTCTGATGAGTTTTCGTAGACCGCGGGGCCTATCAAAACGCGAGGCCGGGTTCCGGCGAACGCACTGAACCCGCCTCGCGCCGGCCCTGGCTACAGCGGGCGCTGAGTATTGAATACAGTTTCTTTGATGCTTCTACTTTACGAAATAATATTTTTCGAGCAGTATTAGTCGTAATTTTGCTGAGAGGATTTCTTGCATTTCAACATTTTTCAAGGTCTTTTTTGTGTACTGAAAGAAATGAGTGCAAGTACGGCCGCCTTTTTATCTACATATAATGTATCGATATAATGTATGTGCTGGAAATTATGAATAAGGTATTGGTAATAGTAAATCAAAATTCTAAAAAACTTTTGTTTTTCATTTATTTTGTATTATATCGAATGATTTTAATATATCGTGGAAAATTGTTTTTAAATGTACATAAATTGTAATTTAAGGTAATGACTATCCGATTGAACCAATTTTATGCTACGTTTGTGTTGGTAATGATCGTTCGTTTTCTTTTCGTGCCGCTTGCGAAAAAGTAATTAGGTATTTTTCTATTATATATCATCAGACAGCGCAGCGGTTCGAAAATTATGTTTTTATGTGATAATTTATAATCTACTATATTAATTTAATGGATTTTATTGCAATAATTTACATAATAATAATAGAATATGAAAGTTTGGTGACTGAAGTCGTATTAAATACGTAATCAATTTTATCAGGGGAATAATAATAATAATAAGTGTACTTTATAGATATGTACATTACTACGAAATGCAACTAGAAATGCAGAAAATATAGAATTATTTTCAGTACACTTTGACACCAGGCTAAATGCGAAGGAGAAATGCATTCACACATTTCTATTCGCAATTCGAAGTAACTTGTAGAAAGAAATCAAAAAAGTTAACCATCGAAACAAAAGTTTCATCCGACATCATGGCGTGCAGTAGTCCGAATTAAAATAGTACTTACTCAAATAGTACTTACTTGTATATCGAGATATGTATAAATGTGCAGGAAACTTTTTCAAAATATTCTTTCAAAGTTCAAAGAATACTTTTGATGGTATCCGTTCGCTTATTTTCTGCATTTAGCTAAAATCGCACTACCTGAGAATGCACAATGAGATTTGTATGATTTACATGACAGTTTCCACTATTTGTAATTTTATGAGTTTAAAAGTATTTGATAGACAATTTATAAAATTTTTGATACACAATACAATTTTAAAAACTGAATAAAAACAAAGTATGCATATGTAGAATACGCAAAGATTATGTCCAAACACTTTCTAGTGGAAATTTCATGTCAAAATGTATTGCAGTTTCGGAAGAAAAGCCGAAATAGTATATGTATAAACGAATTTGGGAAGGACAATCTCATTAACATTATTTTCATACGAAATAAAACTACGTAACCGTTTGCTATAACATAGTTGTAGTGCAACTACATTTCATTATCCTGATATTTGAGTGGTATGATGTAATTATAATAAAACCAAGCTGGAGGGATTTTAAACAGTATAGTATAAACATTAAAAGAATTTCAGAACGTCAATATATTGTTTTCAACTTATTAAGATTTTTGAAACGATAGGAAAGGTCTATATGGATGCTGTCTCTTTTTCTACTACGATTTTGTGCATACCTATTTCGACCAAAAGGTGTCTTTTGACACCTGGGCGCTTGAATGCAAATAATAGCCAAAGTGTCGGGATTTCAAATTACCAGTTAAATATAGATAATTTGAACAATAGGTATACATATTTATTGATATATTGATGCGTGAAATATTTTCACCTGTCGTTTCTTTGTACATACAAAACCCATGCGTTTATTCCGACTAAATCGAGGATATTGTAATATAAATGCATAGGCCATCTACGGCGTTTACATTTCACCCAGATAGCACACGACGTCTTAAAGACGTCCATTTTACGTCTATTTTAGGTCTGAAAGTGTTACGTCCTAAACAGACGTCTTTAAAACGTCTTTAAGACCATAAACAGTGTGGTTTTTATATATGTATAGCTATGCTAGCAGTAAGTATTAGCATTGGTATTATTTGTTCGAGTTAGTGTTTTTGCTTCAATTTCAATTTCAATTCGAACTTCAATTCCAATACCAATCTCAATTCCAATTTCAATTCCAATCTCAATTTCAATTCCAATACCAATTTCAATTCCAATACCCATGTCAATTTCAATTCCAATTTCAATTTCAATTTGTATCGTGAATTTAATTGTAATTGTAATTTCAATTGCAATTGTTAATTTTATTACACTTTTTGTGTCAATTCCACATGCGTTATTCTAATAAAGCTATTTATTGGTTTAACTTTAAACTCGTTTTTGTCGTAATCTATTTGTACTCTTCCCTTCTTTCACTTTAATTAACATTCATGGAGTTTTGAGACTTCTTAGGGACGTCTTAAGGACCTCGAGAATGTCCCACGAACGTCTTCTGAACGTCTTCTAGACCTCAAACATACGTCTTAATGACGTACTGTTTTCTAACACAAGACGTTCTGGAGACGTTCGGAAGACGTTCGTAAAACATTCGGGACATCTTTAAGACGTCTGATTGTCCAACTGCCGACGTCTTAAAGACGTCTTTATGCTGCGTGAGGATGAAAGAAGTGTGTAATGAGTTTGTTTAGTTGTAACAGTTAACATGTAGTTCATCCGATCGGTATGTCTAAAACGGGTAATGTACAGCCAGGGTTTGAGCGAAAGGGATTCGTCCAAATGATATTTCTTTGTAATTCTAAAAATCGGGAGCAGTTGATTCGGTCGATGTTGTGACTAGGCAAATTTGAACTGCAGCGATGCAACGCAGAGATACTGTGCATGTTCTCGAAATTGATTTCCAAGCAGGTTCTACACAAACCTGGAGATTAGGAAGCAAATCGAAGTGCTTACAAGTTACCGAGTCCGCACCCACTGCATCGTAATCTCTTGATCTGCTTACTTAAGTAGTTGCGGGGTATGTCCGATTAATCGTCATAAATAATTTGGTAGCACTGATGGACTTGCAGTGGAACAGGGGCATGCTCCGTCGGCAATGTCAGCGGCCCAAAACGTGTGAACATGTAGAGGCGGCGGCCGATTTCCGCGGTTAATCTTCACCCTTGGGAGCTCTTCCGACCGGACAATCTCTCTGACCGCGTAATTGGACGAGAGGTCCTTCAGGTCTCTTCAAGACGTTCGGCCGTTCCGTTAGAGTCGGACTAACGACAATCAACAATCAAGAAAACCGCCGATAAGTTGCCCCAATCTTTACCGATCAAATGTCACCGAAACAATGACCGCTTGTCTGTTCTGCTAAGCTAAGAGATTACTCACTTATTTCCGTTATTCGTAATCGTGTGAAAAAATAATATACATATGCGAAACTTGCAAGGTATAGAGAGGGGAAGGAGGAATATTGTGGCGCAAACATTTTTCAAATGGATGAAGGCGTTCAGGTTTAGGAGATTTCAAGGCCATCTTGATTTCTCAATTTCAATTCCAATTTCAATACCAATTTCAATACCAATCTCAATTTGAATTCTTATTTCAATTAATTCCAATTTCAATCTCAATTCCAATTTCAATTTTAATTCCAATTTCAATCTCAATTCCAATTTCAATTTTAATTCCAATTTCAATTCCAATTTCAATTTTAATTCCAATTTCAATCTCAATTTCAATTCCAATCTCAATTTCAATTCCACTATCAATCTCCATTTCAATTCCAATTTCAATTCCAATACCTGTCTCAATTGCAATTTCAATCTCAATTTCAATTCCAATACCAACCTCAATTTCAATTTCAATTTCAATTCCGATACCTGTCTCAATTGCAATTTCAATCTCAATTTCAATTCCAATTTCAATTCCAATACCAATCTCAATTTCAATTCCAATTTCAATTCCAATACCTGTTTCAATTGCAATTTTAAACTCAATTTCAATTCCAATTTCAATTCCAATACCAATCTCAATTTCAATTCCAATTTCAATTCCAATACCAATCTCAATTTCAATTCCAATTTCAATTCCAATACCTGTCTCAATTGCAATTTCAATCTCAATTTCAATTCCAATACCAATCTCAATTTCAATTTCAATTCCAATTTCAATTCCGATACCTGTCTCAATTGCAATTTCAATCTCAATTTCAATTCCAATACTAATCTCAATTTCAGTTCTTATTTCAATTCCAATTTTAATTCCAATTTCAATTTCATTTCCAATTTGAATTCCAATACCAGTCTCAATTTTGTTACGAATGACAAACAGGTGTTCAACATCATCTCTGGCAGGAACCGTTCTAGATAAACGAACAGAGCTACTCTAGATAAATCTACATAGCTGTTTAGTTTAGTTTAGGGCCCAAACATACGCACGACCAACTGGTCATTGACAAAATACGAATGTTCACTTGAAGGGTACTGACAAGTACCACCCGTCATTGCAGGGATATACAGGGTGAGTCACCAAACGTTAGCACCTCAAATATCTTTGTTGTTTCTAAAGATACGTAAAATATGGTAAGGACAAAGTTGAATGGTACAGTGGGGCTGACACGATGCCAAAACAAAATTTTGTTTTTATGTCATTTTTTTATAGATATGAAGGTCACCTTCATTTTTTTAAATGGAATGAGGTATTTTTTAATAGATCAACCGATGCAGCTGGATATTCGTTATAAAAAAAGTACTAACCTATGTATGTCGAAAAGTTAGTAGTTCACGACATATTTCGATTTAAATAACTCTAAAACATCATTATTGTCGTACTAAAACGTTACACAAGTAAGTAAACGCTAACGTCTTAGTACGACAGTAATGGTATTTTAGAGTTATTTGAATTGAAATATCTCCTGAACTACTAACTTTTCGACATACATAGGTTAGTACTTTTTTTATAACGAATATCCAGCTGCATCGGTTGATCTATTAAAAAATACCTCATTCCATTTAAAAAAATGAAGGTGACCTTCATATCTATAAAAAAATGACATAAAAACAAAATTTTGTTTTGGCATCGTGTCAGCCCCACTGTACCATTCAACTTTGTCTTTACCATATTTTACGTATCTTTAGAAACAACAAAGATATTTGAGGTGCTAACGTTTGGTGACTCACCCTGTATACAGGGTGTCCCAAAATTCCTTCAACAGCCGGAAATAGGAGGTTCCTGACGTCATTTAAAGCGACATTTTCCTTAGCAAAAATGTTATCCTCGGCTTTGTTTAGGAGTTATTAACGAAAAACACGGACCAATCACAGCGCGACCTAGACGCGAGTTGGCACAGTCGGCCCGGCGCGCTAACTGTCTATTGGCCGACTGTGCCAACTCGCGTCTAGGTCGCGCTGTGATTGGTCCGTGTTTTTCGTTGATAACTCCTAAACAAAGCCGCGGATAACATTTTTGCTAAGGAAAATGTCGCTTTAAATGACGTCAGGAACCTCCCATTTCCGGCTGTTGAAGGAATTTTGAGACACCCTGTATAAGCCCTTGCATTTCTACTCTCGTGGGCTAGTACTGTCGTAATCACGAATCGTGTCGCGTCGTGCTGCATCTCGGAAGTCAACTACCAATAAGATCGGGCTAAAGTTCCCTTCGAATCAAAGTGTAACCGTATAGATTCCGCGAGTTCGATGTAAAATCTATTAGGCAGTGATAAGGTTGCTCCGAGACACCCACATTGCCAGTGCGTCAACACCGTGCATCTTAGTTTAGGTAATATCTTATTTCAATTCTTTCTATTCTAAATTCAATCCATTCGCAACAATTACGCGATTGTAATACGAATTCTTATAGTAAGAATATATTTGTTTTCTTTGATAATTAACGCAAATTCATTAAACCCATAATTATTGTCCAATTTCCTAATCGAGTAATTGAACGTCCCCACACGATACAATCTTACCGCTCGGATTGTATCAATTAAATTATACTAGTTACGAGGCTTACTAATTATCCTAGCGACTCCCTGATTTCGCATCAGGTTCATTCGCGACATTCTAATTGTCCAAAAAGAGATTTATCCAACCTAATGGCTCCCCAATTTCGCATTAGGTTCGTCCACGAAAACTATATTATCCTAGCGGCTCCCCAATTCGCATTGGGTTCGTCCGCATCCTAACAGCTCCCTGATTTCGCATCAGGTTCGTCTGTGCTCTTATCCAACCTCCCAGCGGCTCTTCAATTTCGAATTGGGTTCGTTCACGAAGTTTCACCTTCCGAGCAGCTCCCTGATTTCGCATCAGGTTCGTCTGCATTTGACTCCATTCCTAGAGGCTCCCTGACTTCGCGTCAGGTCCGTCCTCGCTGTCTATAATCCTAGCGGCTCCCCAATTTCGCATTGGGTTCATCCGCGTACCTTTAACTAACAAATTGATATCATATTCCTAGGGTAACGACCCTTCGCCGGCCATTCGTGCTGCTCGCGGCCCTGGCTCGTAACACGTGAATCGATAGGGTAACAAAAATGTATCCATCTTCGTATGTTCTAAACTTCTAAATCGAATAGTTAACCAAATATCATCGAAATAATTTCCATATGCCCTCACCATATTCAAGCTGAGGAACATCGGTTCAAGCACCTATACTGGCTTCCAGGTAGTAGGTACGTATTGAACATGATTTCGATAATATCTTGTTAACTGTTACGTATGGGACATATGGAGGGTGACATACTTTCACGCGGAATCTGATACTCTATCGATTTACGCTACACAATGTATGTTATTCCATTTAAAGAAATCAAGGTGGCCTTGAATACCCTGGAACGCATTTATCCATGTAAAAAATGTTTACAACATGTTCACAACATACCGTGCAAGTTTTGCGTATATAATTTTCTTGTATGGGTCTGTCTGTCGGGAGACAAGTGGGTCGCATAATCAGGTGGTTCATATAATACAAATCCACCTGTCTCAAACCACTGACTATGATCTTCCGTTCATTTAATAGGAGTTTACGTTTATACATATGTATAAGAGGATTTTGCTCAGCTAGAGTTCAGCCATTAACTGTGCCACTCTAAGTGTTTTACATTTTACCAAAGTTTCTGCATCTAGTTCTGTCCAAGAATAGAAAAAATGTATAATGTCGTGACAGTGTCACAGGTTCTTATTGGCAACGCTCAAAGCACGCTCAGAGAGCCAATCTACACTCCTCAAAAGAATTAAGGGATCACTTGTGCGAACCCGAAAAATTGGTCCCACTTTACGTGATCATAACTCCGTGAAAAATTGTCGTATCGGTATCATTATACAACGGTTTGAAAGCGTGAAACCTCCAGCTTCAAAATTCTCTATTTCAAATAGTTGCTATGTTGGTTTTTTACAAAGTCATAGCGAGATGAAGACAACATTGATGGTCAACAAAAATTTTGTGCAACTTTGGAACATCACACGGGGAGCAACAAATTTGTTTGATAAATCCGCGTTAATATCATTTGGAAGGGCTATCTTTCCTGTGTAAATTGTATGGTTGTTGAATATTGTGCGATTTTTTTTATTCGAGTCATTCAACATTGATGTAAATATGGGCTTTTTAACTTTAACTGACTCCAGAAAGCGAAAAAATTATCGATTTTGCAAAATCCTGAGGTCGTAGACAAATTTTGAGACCATATTTAAAATCGGCGTGAAAAAGTCTACGGGAAATGATCTATAGAATGTTAAAAAAAAATGTTCTGTGCGTGGTACTGGAGAAACCACATTTTCTTGAAATTCTACATGTTTAACGAATTTTCTCAACGTTAAAAAACGTTCGTACCATAATCTCCCTATTTTTCCCATTTTCTGCAAAGTTTCAGCATTAATTTCATCCCTCTACCTCATTTCTATCGAAAGTTCTTTGATTCTGAATCGAGTATGGTCCTTTTCCACTGTGGGCTGACGCGGCGGTAGCATATTCAGAGATGTCAGGCGGCCGCTGTACGTGGCGCGCTAATTTCTGCGAAGCACTAACTTCAAACACAGCTGCCATAGGTAAAAAATTATCGCAGCGAGTTCATGGGGTACTCAATCGAATCGGCAGAATCTCTGCTTCAATCTCACGTTCGGATCATGGTATTACGATAATTTCTCGCCGAGATATAGCGAGTTAAAGAAAAAATGGAAATTGTGCAGTTTTTAAGCATATTTTCAGAAACACTTGGTATATCGAAATGTTATTGTAATTGAAAAAACAAAAGGAGTGCCTTGAAGAGAAAGAAACGCTCATTCTATTCTACGATAATTTTTTCGCTTTCTGGAGCCAGTTAAAGTTAAAAAGCCCATATTTACTTCAATGTTGAATAACTCGAATAAAAAAGATCGCACAATATTGAACAACCACACAATTTACACAAGAAAGATAGCCCATCCAAATGATATTAACGTGAGTTATCAAAAAAATTTTTTGCTCCCCGTGTGATGTTCCAAAGTTGCACAAAATTTTTGTTAATCGTCAATGTTGTCTTCATCTCGCTATAACTTTGTAAAAACCAACATAGCAACAATTTGAAACAGAGCATTTTGAAACTAGAGGTTTCAGGCTTTCAAACCATTGTTTAACGATATCGATACGATGATTTTTGACGGAGTGATCCCTTAATTCTTTTGAGAAGTGTATAAATAACGTTCCATATGATTGCTTAAGACTAACACGAGAAGACTAGGGAAAACTTGTTAGTTGATAATCGAATGAATTGTTTAGAGGCCAGAATGATATTCTCTCTTTTCGTTGTTAGTATTCTGGACCAACACTTCTTCAATTGGAAAGAGAATTGATGTTGTTCCACTTGGTCGGTTTTTCTTTGGCGGATCACTTTTAGTCGCTTGGTTATGCGAGTAAAATTATTCCTATTTCCTGAGAACGATAGGTTCTTATCTGTATAGAAAATTGAAAAGGCACGTGTAATATATCGTAGCTTTCACGCTGCGCTTCGCATAATTACCCGTAGCTTGACGGCATGGCAGCGCGGTACGCGGTGCGGCGCGGCGGTTCAAAATTTCATACCCAACGTAATCAGTCTATCGACGAAAGGAACGAAAACAAACGGTGAATGATCCATTATTACGTCCAAACATCGCGCGGACTAATACCGCTTGCGGTGGACGTAAAATATAGGTATTAACGTGGGATAAGTCGGTCGATACGGATTTGCCATGATTATTTGATGCTCCGTGAAACATTTTACCACGCATTGCACTCTCCGCTTCCGGCTACGTGTGCATGAACACCTGAAAACACCGCGTTACGTGTTCGATCCTCGAATTACAAAACCCTAGAACCTCGATTCACCATAACATTTCGCTCGATATCGCGAACCGGTGGTGATGGTGATGGCGATGGCGATGCTGCACGAAACACTGTACGTACAACGAACAAGAAACGCATCGATCAACGTTACAAAACGGTCTAGCTTTAACTTCCCGCGAATGAAAATGAAAAGCATTTTTTAACATCGGTTCCTTCTAAATTCGTTCGAAAGAGAGAAGCGAGGCAAGGCGAAGCGAAGCGACTTCCAGTTCCAGGACCAACAAGCTTTTTGCTTGCGCGGATGTCGACGAGTACTCCCGCATCCGCTGGTATGGAGGGAGCGAGTGGGTGGCTCTCTACATATTTGATGCGATTTTAATGTCTCTGCCCGGCATATCCGCGTCCCGTGCACCAATAGCACCAGGAACACTAGCCTGCCGCACGAAGCAGGAGTGACTGCCGTGATGCTCTAATCGGCTTACGCAACAAGCCACCCTTATCCCGAGTTCCCATCACAGCCCCGAGCGCCCTCGCCTCGCCTCGAATCCACTGCCTCCAATCCTCCACCTCAACGGCGGCTGTTACTTTGCGGTTAGGTTGGACACTACTTTGCTGCCTGCATTTTTTCTTTCTCCGCGCCCTTCCACCATGCTGTCACTGTCGGCCGAAACCTTCGCTTAGGTTCGCTCACCACGTTTTATTCAAATCACAACTGCCACGCGCGGTCACTTAGCCTTTCCACTTTCCTTCTCCTCCTTATTATTATTATTACTATTGTTTTTATTATTACTACTATTGATAAATGTTGACAAAAACGGACCCAGCTCTGATCACCTTTGAACAACTTTTTCCTATCTTATCAGAGATTTGAGGCTTTCACGGTCCGGCATCATACAGTTATTTCTGTTGAGGCTTCCCAACGTTTCGCAAGCATTGCAGCTAGCTTCATCAGGGGGTCGGAAGACACACTGATACTGGTGTGTGCCTGATTTGTGCTCCACTTATATAGTGGAGGTTGCTCATGTTCTGGTTCAGTGAGCACCAATCAAAGTAGACTTTTAATTGGGCGGCCGAACAATTAAAAAATTTTTCCTATCTTATACACTCTCGTCACATAAATCACAGGGCACACTTACTTATCTTCAACAAAATGCGGTAATTAAAGAATAAAAGCTTCCAGCTTGATTTTATTGTTTTATTTGATTGGATATACTATAGTGGATAACAAAAGTAAGTTAATACTCATATTTTCAATAATGAAATCACGATAACAGTAATATTGATTCACTTGTAAAAATAAACAAGTTGATTAGATATTTAATGGTAATGTTGAAAACAAACTTTATCACGATTATCACAGTGATTTGAAGATTTATCAAGATATTGATCTTTCGATACTAAATATACAAAATTTGGTTTGGCAAAAGTAAGTTAAAGTATCGTTTAATAACACTGTCCAACACCAAATTTGTTTCACAATTAAGGACACCTTGGCAGTCTTCTTGGATGTCCAAGGTGCTTTTGACAACGTGATATTTTGTTGAACAAACTGGCCTCTGTGGGTTGCACTAACCGTTTAATCCGATTTATCAAATTTTTAACATATAAAAGAGAAATATTCACAAGTTTGACAGGCGATGAAGTTAGATTTGTCTCCAAAGGTGTCCCTCAAGGAGATGTATTAAATCCACTTCTCTATTTAATATATGTTTCAAAAATTACTGACAATTTGCCCAAAAATATTTGTATATCTCAATTCGCAGACGACATTCCATCATAAAGTGTAATTAGGTTTGGAACTAAGCCCACAAAAAACAGCTCTCGTTCACTTTAACAACAAAAAGATCCTCCCTGTACAAACCGAAATTACAGTAAATGATTGCCTCATCAAATCTAGCTGCTCCACTCGACTCTTAAGAATAATTTTTGATTGTGAACTGTCTTTCAAAATTCATTTATCCCATGTTCAAAACAAATGTACGGGAACCTTAAATATCGTTAAATTTCTATGCGGAACATTAGTCTAGTCAATGAATGCTTATAAGGAGGGCGTAGAGGGAAATGGAAGGAACACAATTTTTAACTTTGTGACTTTGTTTGGACTAGTTAGGAAGTAAACATACTAAAAGTCCCTACTCCTAGGAGGTGAGCGGTGTACAGGGGGCACGTAGAAGGTCCCCTTTTCCGGTTTTTCGCTTATATGTATCTCGGAAACTATGTGTCCTAGAAATAATACCATTCCATAAAAAATTAAACCTGACAAAATGTGCTATAAGATTGTTAGTTTCCGAGATATCCGAGCTTAAAGTTCACTAATTGTGAAAAAGAAATTTTTGCCTCACGTGTTTTGCCTTACTTGACTAGTTAACTCTTCAGCACAATTAGTGAACTTTGAGCGCGGATATCTCTGAAACTATGCGAGATAACGAAAAACTGAATTCAATCAATCGTGTGGCACATTTTGTCAGCTTTAATTTTGTATAAAATGGTCTTATCGCTAGGACGCATAGTTTCCGAGATATCCGCGCTCAAAGTTCGCGAATTGTGAAAAAGAAATGTTTGCCTTATTTGGCTAACTAACTCTTCAGCACAATTCGTGAACTTTAAGCGCGGATATCGATCCTCACTAGTTCAAACAAAGACCCAAAGTTCAAAATTGTGTTCCTTGCATTTCCCTCTACAAATTTTCGTTAACTGGACTACATGGTGGGGTTCAGACCCAACAACATTATTAATTCTATACAAAAGTTCCATTCGTTCACATATCGACTATGGGTGCTTTATCTATTTTCCTTCATGTAAAGATCTAAAATACAAACTAGACAAAATTCAATTTTCTGCCATCAGATCGGCTTTAGGTTATCGTATATCTACTCCTGCCAACATTTTATTGGCTAAGTCAAAACTCCCGTTAATAAGAGATCGTGTTGAATTTTTATGTAATAGCTACTTGAGTAAAGTTATTTTCAATACTTCCACCTTGGTCAACAATGCAATACATCAATATTATTTCAAGACCAGAAATTTTAAACGCAAGAGGAAAAGACTTGTACATCAATGTATTGATGATATCCCTATCGTAAAAAGAAATTTAAGAATTAGTAACTGTTATAATATTTACCGTCTGGATTTTGATATTATTAGTAACTCGATCCCAATAAATACTGAACTTGGTCATGATCTTACAATATGTAGTCATCCAAACTCCATATTACATAATTCGCTTTCAAACTGTGACTCATACGCAATTTTTACTGATGGCAGTAAAATTCCAGGCTCTAATTCTGTTGGATCTAGATGCATTTGTAAATATTTAAATATATCTACCAAAAAAAAGCATCCCATCTATTTCTTCTATATTCACGGCTGAATGCATTGCTTTAATTGATGCTCTTGACATTGTTCTTTTGGACACAAACCATAATTATAAAATACTTACCGACTCTCTCAGTGCCCTGCTATGTCTACAAAACTCAAAGATAAATATACCGACCAACTTCTACATTTACGAAATTAAGGAAAAATACTTGAAGTTCAAGAAAACCACATCGAACAACAGCAGTATAAAATTTGTTTGGATTCCGTCCCATTCAGGCATTGTTGGAAGCGATGAGGCTGACGCCTTAGCTAAGTCGGCAGCACTAGAACAAACTAATAAGCGTATTGTCATTTCTTTCTCTGATTTACGGAAATCTTTTAAACACAAATGTAGACAAAGTACCAGCGATTTCACAATGCAACAGGGTCAGTTTAAAGGCAAGGAATACTTTCAGTATTATATTAGAGCGGGGTTGCAGCATGGTTCTCGGGTAGAGGTTTATCACGACAATTTATTGTAACATTCAATCGTTGTAGAGCAGATCATTATCATCTTGCACCATCTCTTTCACGACTACATATAATAGATGATTCCAAATGTAACCGCGGCAATGAAGTTCAAGATCTTAACCATATCATTTGGCAATGTACCTTGTTGGAATCACAAAGAGTTGATCTCATGAAAAAATTAAGGAAGCTCAATTTGTTTCCACCATTAAATATCAGATCGTTACTTCATGAACCGAATATTCAGGCATGTTGTCTTCTTTTCAATTTTTTTCAGGCAATGTAATTTAAAGATTTAAAGTTATGTACTTAAATGTGTTATATACCTAATGTGTTCTGCTGTACCTACATTACCAATGTTTAACTGTAAGATGTATACTACTAATGTATAGCTTTATAACCTCCTATGGGGAGTTCCAATTAAGCTTTCAATAAAAAAAAAATTACATTGTGATGGTTGTTCTTATAGAGTTTTATGCGCTGATTCCGAATCTGGCCTTAATTGTTTGCAAGTTTGCAACGTTGACGTTTTTCCCGAACTAGAAAGCAAAATATCTTCGCCACAGGCAATGTAATTTAAAGATTTAAAGTTATGTAGGGTAACTGCACCAGTGAATGAACATTTAAGAAATTGTTAAGGAAAATATTGTATTTAAAAAAAAAATATGTGAATTAAAGGAATCTCATATATGCCAAATGGCTCCCTATACTTCATTTTTCAAAAATAAATGAACACAAATAAAATGAAATTATTATTATTTATCTTTATTAAACGTTAAATAAAAAATATAGAAAATACCAGTCAATGAACACTACATTCTAGTAATTGAACAATGATGGTCCGATGAATGAACAAAATTATTAAACAATATTCTCCTATTTATTTAACTCTTTAATCACAAAAAATCCCCTAGAATTAATTTTCTTTGGCTCCGTTATCTTTGTTAAAACATCCTGTCTCTTGTACCAAACCGTATCTGGAATTTCTGGCCATTTCCATACCTTTCCTTTTTCACATTCTACCATTGTTGTCACTTCATACTCTTCGTCTTCTTCATCGATTATTTTGCCAGGAAAGTATTTCTTGTTGTATCTCACAATAACGAAATCATTTACTTCGTATTGGGTTTGATTTTCCGGATTCTGAATTTTTTTGTCTTCCAGAGTTTCGTGATGTTCGCTGTCAGAATCACTTTCTTTAGAACTGGAATTAGGAATTTTTCTCTGTTTCTTTTTCGGTAATGTCACCCGTGCTTTCTTTTTCTCTTCCGCTTTTCTTTTTCTGCATTGTTTTCTTTCCTCTTTTAATATAATCTGCTCAGTCTTTTTTTTTCTCTTTTTCGTTATGATATTCTTTCCATTCTCTAGAAACCAAAGCGAAAGGTATTAAGTTTTTAACTTTTTTGCTATTTTTTTTCTCTTCAATCTTTGGCCAATGCAAGTGTTTCTTCCATATATCTTCAACAGATTGACAGTTGCTTGGACTAGGTGTCAATGTTATATCTGACAAAATGTTTATTTTCAATTCTCTTCTTCCAGAGTTTTGTAATATATCACTTTTAGGGTCATTAATACTGTTACTATTCTTAATATCACAATTGGTCGGAACAGTATCACAGTCAGTTTTTAAAAATCTATTTGGTAGTGTATTGTTGTCATCGCCAGTCTTAAGATTACATATATCACTATCTTTAAATTGTCCAGGGGAACTCTATTCTTTCTCCAAGTCATTTTCTTGGTCAATTAGAGCTTCTTTATCTATGTCTGTAGTTTCAAAGGGAGTGTTGTCTGCCATTTTAGAACAATTTCCATCTGACAATGTATCTTCTCGCAAATCGTCATCCATCTTTGAATTAGGTGTAATAATTTGTGTAATATTTGTGACAGTTGTAGAAATACTGTTTTTAGTCTCGAGATCATTTTTTTGTTCAATTGAATCTTCTGTTCTGCTAATCAACAGGCTATTTATGTCTTCCAAATTGAAAATATCACTTGTACTGTATCTTGCAAATTGCCATCATCATGAATTTTCACGGTAAGAGTATTATTTTCTTTGACTATTTCAGTTTCTCTCTTCAAGTTGTTTTCTTCGGTCAAAACTTCCTTATCCATCGGTATATTGTCCAATGGGGGATTGTCGAGGTAATCCTTATTTTCTGGAAACAAGATCAAATCATCAAATTCAATTGGCAATCCATCTATGCTTGAATTCGTTAATGGTACAGGGTCTTCCTCGCCATTTTCATTATGATCATCATCACCAGTTACAGTCAGGTTTTCATCTTTGCATCTTTGGTAAATTCGGTAAATTTCGGAGTTTTTGTCAATAACTTGATCCTTGCAATAATAATTTAGAACTTTTAACGTTGCTTGTAAATCATGTGATGTAGATTTTTCATGTTGTTGATGTTGCTCTGTAAATATTTCATTTCGTCGAAAGGACATCGTTTTATTGTAGTTTACCGCGTCTGGATCTAATGGATATAATCCACAACATCTAAAGCCATTCTTGATGATATTTTCATTTATTGCTTGATCGAAAGCTTTTTGGAATAGAGGAGCAAAAGTAGATTTCGTTATGTATTTGTTAGTTGTTTGTTTATGATTTTGAACTACCTGCTTCCACGCAGTTTTAAGAGGTTTGAAGATAGTGACGTCGCATGGTTGGATGATATGAGTCGCATTGGGCGGTAAACAGTAAAGAAGTATGGATTTTTCAATACAAAAATCAAACAATTCCACATTAATATGTGATTTATGACCGTCCAAAAACAGGAGAACTGGAAATTTTATGTTATTTTCCAATAACCAAGGGTAAAAACAGTTGGTTATGTATTCATTAAGGTCGTCGCTCACTAGAACGCACCGGCGCCCACCCGGCACCGCGCGGCCTCAGCTGTTTTGGATTTCTTCTATGTATTTTAAATGGATGTGCGCACATCAATTAAAATACATAGAAGAAATCCAAAACAGCTGAGGCCGCGCGGTGCCGGGTGGGCGCCGGTGCGTTCTAGTGAGCGACGACCTTAAAAAGTTTCGGATACCATCCAACCTGAATCCAATCTTCCAATGAAATAGGAGTCACAATTATCATCGGAGGCACTATTGTACCAGCTGCCGAAAAATTGCATAGGACGGTCATGCTTTCCTTTTCAGGGCCACTACTTACAACGTAGAAGTCTTTGTAATTTTTCGGTCCTAACAATTTACCAGTCTTAGGACAAAACTGCATGCCAGTCTCATCAGCATTGTATATCCTAGTCGGGTCAGAAGCAATCTCTTCGAGATCTTCTTTGCAAAGATATTCTCTCAAATTCTTAAACCAATCCCTAATTGTTTCTTCGGTAACTGCTGCTCGAGCTTTCGAAATAATTTCCGTATTCCGTTCCACTATAGATGGTCGTCTTTTTAAAAACAACTTCAACCATTTTCTACCAGGTTTGTCATCACGGAACAAATTTTCACGATGGCTAGCCTTAAGAATGTTTTGCACTGCTAGCTGAACTTCGTCGTGGTGCATAGGGAAACCTAATTTGGCTTTTGCGAGAATCCAATTTTCTAATCTTTTTTCCTCAGTTTCAGATAATATTGGTGGAGGTCCCATTTTTCGCTCCAGTGGCACAATATTTCTGATTTTATTGTTAAGTGTTGCTTTGGGAATTCCGTATTTTTTTGATGCGGCATTCTGACTGATTTTACCACTTCTAATTTCATCAACGGCCAACTTTAGCTCGTCTTCTGAATAACGAAATCTGATATATTGTTTTTTCTTGTACATCTATATTAGAAAAAATAAGAAAATTATTAGGTACTGAGGTAGGATTATAACTTATAATTAGTAAAAAGTGCTGTTCATTTACTTATTACTTATTAATGGCTGTATGCCAGTGAATGAACACGACTAAAACCCCCCGTTCATTTACTGTAAAGGTGCATCAAATACGTATTTTCAGGTTAAATCTGGTTCCAGTGAACAATTCTACACAATTTTAGTGTACTCTTGAATAATATATACGGTGCTGTCATAAAATCCAATGAATGAACACTCTGTTCATTTACTGGGCTATGAGTAATATCGTGGACGAGTGAATAGACACAACGAATTTTTAACGAAATATTCATTTTATAGCTATTTTTGTGATTTATATTCAATATTTAACCCTCGTACATCTATATTGTTAGTAACTTTTATCTCATGTGTAAAAGAAAAGTATAAAAACTCATGTGTAAAAGAAAAGGTCGTGTATACATACCTTACTAGTTTTAGCTCTGTTGCACAGACTCAACGCACTTGGTGAAAATAGGCTATCTTAGAAACTAATGGTTACGTGATTAATATAAAACAATATGAATACAGCTACGAAAAAGAGTCGATATTCCATTGGCCCAAGAGTCATTATCGACAGTATACCGTGCGGCTTAAAATTTGTTGAAATATACAAAAGCGTTCATTTACTGGTGCCCGTTAATTTACTGGTGCAGTTACCCTACTTAAATGTGTTCTGCTATACCTACATTACCAATGTTTAACGGTAAGATGTATACTAGGGTGGACCTTAGCTATACTTGATGAAAATTATTTTGCAAAATTTTTTCCCGTGCACCCCCCCCCCCCCCCGAATTGTGACAACTGTTGAAAAAATGATCTGGAAAAAATTTGGGGCCGATTGGATCATAGGAAACCAGCGCTCAACGAATTTGAAAATTTTTTTTTTTAAATCTTAACATAAATATACGTTGTAATATATCGTTGAATTTGTCTTTTTTTTCTCTGTAAGAATCCATATATAGCATAATCAGTTGTTAATAGAAAAAACATTCGTGACTTGAAAACTTGAACAAATGACCTTGACAAAATTTTTTTTCTTTGATGCTATATTCACCTCCTTATATACTACAACTTTTGTTTGAAGAGTTTTTTCATATATACATAACTGACAGAGATATAATAGAGTTTATTTTAAACGTTCGTAAATACTCTTGTAGAAGAAAGATGAACCAAAGTACCCAGGTGTTTAAGATACATTTTAAATTTGATCTAAAATATATAATAGTTGTATTTCTGATAATACTACAGTTTCTTAAATCGTTAATTCGTATATTTTTTAGAATTTTAACACCTCCCTTAGAATCATCGGTAGAAGACTTGAACAACTAAAGGTGTCCTGATTGGAAAATCCAAAATCCAGCAAACCAATCAGGGTATCTTCTGCTTATGACAATCGGTAAAAAGCCGCGCTCTCGATCCATAGAGGAGCCTCGAAAGTCAAGTTCACGTTCAGTTCAGTCCAAGCACTCGAACAAATTCGTGAACCGACGCGTCCGCGAGCAAACAGTTAAGAGAACAGTACGTTCTGGTTCTGAGTCTTCGGCGTGGTGACATTTAAATACGTGGTGAAAGTAAATTTCAAATGGAAGGTACGAGGAAAAAATTATTTTTACTCGGGCACGCAAAAACTCAAATTATAGGTGCAAAATTGCCATCCAACGGGCAAGTTTTAAGAGTGCTATTTCACAATTTGCGCAATGTGAAATTGAGTGTTCGCGGTAGTGCTAACTTAGTTATCCAGGAAGTTCAAGTGTTTTGGCAGGAAGCCAAAATTCCCATAAAATTATTTAAGAATTGCATCGAAAAATTGGAATCATTGTAAACGCCGTACTAAAATTCAAGAAGATCGTGAAAAGGAATTTGTCGACAAACTGGAGGATCTTTTTGATATTGCACATGCGGATGCATTAGAAACGATTCAAATAGAGGAAGACAAACTGTTTCTGTTAAGTCAACGGCAACGGGGACGTCCTGGTTCTATGATTGGAGCGGATCGTGCATTATATCGAAAAGAACTGAGAAAAGCGTTGCGACAGGAGCAAGAAGAATCTAGACTAGCAAAGTATAAGGCAGACTCTGTGCCAGGTAAATATTCTTTTGCAGTTTATTTTTAAAAGCCAAAATATTGATCATTATCTTAGATATAAATATTCTTTAATCTTTATTTATATGTTGATATCTTTTAAATGTAGGTGAAACAATGGAAATATCATCGTCCAGCGAAGAAGAGAACGTGTCAAGTCAGGATGACAATATTGAAATTGATATTCCTGTGGATGAACCTGGTCCAAGCAACCCTAAAAAGAGACGTGGTCAAAAAGAGTTCATTACGGATAAACTTGTTGCAACCCTTGACAAGTGCAAAGAAAGCGATCGTGATGCTGTTCGTATAATAACAGCAACAGCACAAGCTCTTAATCATGATCTAGACGACTTAATTATCAATCGAACATCTATTCGACGTCAACGCACGAGGATTCGAGAAAAACTTGCAGAGAAATATCGCGTAGCGTTCAAAAATTGTGAATTGTAGATTGGAGCGTATTAATGAATTTATTTAATATCTCTGTCAGTTATGTATATATGAAAAAACTCTTCAAACAAAAGTTGTAGTATATAACGAGGTGAATATAGCATGAGAGAAAAAAAAATTTTTCAAGGTCATTTTTTCAAGTTTTCAGGGTCACGGATGTTTTTTCTATTAACAACTGATTATGGTATATATGGATTCTTACAGAGAAAAAAAAAGACAAATTCAACGATATATTACAACGTATATTTATGTTAAGATTTTAAAAAAAAAATTTTCAAATTCGTTGAGCGCCGGTTTCCCATAATCCAATCGGCCCCAAATTTTTTCCAGATCATTTTTTCAACAGTTGTCACAATTCTGGGGGGTTCCCAGGAAAAAATTCTTTGGTCAAAAAATAAGGTCCACCCTAATGTATACTACTAATGTATAGCTTTATAACCCCCTATGGGGAGTTCCAATTAAGCTTTCAATAAAAAAAAAATTACATTGTGATGGTGGTTCTTATAGAGTTTTATGCGCTGATTCCGAATCTGGCCTTAATTGTTTGCAAGTTTGCAACGTTGACGTTTTTTCCCGAACTAGAAAGCAAAATATCTTCGCCATTGCAACATTAACAATAAGTTGCCGCCAGTGGCGTCACCACTAGCTCGATCTCAACATAAAGGCTCTATATCATAACGGCTCTATCGTGTGGTATAGTTCGATTTTCCGCTGAACCCTTATTTTTTTAAATAAATTCAAAAATATCCTCAAAAGGTGGTGCAAAAGTGCGGTGTCTCTCCGTCTTTAATGATTGTTTAAACATGTTTAAACATTCATAATGTATTAATATTGGATATCGCTGTATTCGGGAAAGTCTACAGAATCTTTTGTTGCAAAGAACAATTCAATATCATTTATAATAACATCACAATATTTGTTTAAAGTTGAAAAATATATTTGTTTTTCAAAGTCATGTTTCTCAAAATCTGTTCATCTAGGAGAACAATTGCGGGCAGATTCGGAATCAGCGCATAAAACTCTATAAGAATCACCATCGCAAACGTTTAAAAATTGCAGATTTTCAAGATTTTCGGCAATAAATCGTGAATCGTTTAAATCTTTAAACGTTTGTAGCTCATTTCAACGTCGACCGATTTTGACGAAATTTTCAGAATATGTTTAATTGACACAGATCTACAAAACGTATTTTTTAAATTTTCAATATAGGTCCACATAAAAAAGTTAAAAAATCAACTTTTAGTATTTTTTCAACAATTCCGATCAATTGCAATTTTTTAAAAAATTTCTTTTCACATCCTTTAGTAAACTAATTGCTCTAGCTTCTCAAAAAAGTTCAAATCGTATAATACAATATCAAAAAAGTTATCGTCTTCTTTAGAGCTGTCTTAAACTTTTGTCCGCTACTGTATGTACACTATACATATTTGACTAAATGTTGGAAAAAAGAGATGGAGAAATTGTGGGATTACCCCACTTAAATTTAAGAAATTGGGAAATATAATAAGAATAATAATTAAAATTTAGAAAATATAGGATATTTCGATCAGTACCATTTTTATATCATAATAGAGGACCTTTAATTATTAAAAAATCGTCTGCATCAAAATTTGAATAAGTATCCGGCGACTTATGAACGGAAGTGTACGTGTACCCGTCGCTCGGTCTTAGTTTTCAAGATGTTCGCGAAAAACTTTAAATAAATCGAAATTACGAGTACAGTTTATTCTGCAAGTTTTAATCCAGGATAGTCAAATGTAAAATATTAACATCCTGAATCAATTGTTTATTGGATAGGGTCTGTTCATTATTTGAAGAAATGCATACAGGGTGAGTCACCTAACGTTATCACCTCAAATATCTTTTTGTTCTCTTCAAAGATACTTTAAATGTCTTGAGGACAAACTTGAATGGTAAAATGGGGCTCATACGATACCAAAACGTTTTGTTTATACGTGCACGTCTGTGCTGTGCCTGTGCGTCAGCACGATGCGACCGCTCGTCAACTGTTTCTACACAAAAAAAAAAGTTCTAAAAAGTTCTTACGGTATATAGTCCGTTCAACGAACGTAGTAATATATTTGTAGAAACAGTTAACGAACGGTCGCATCGTGCTGACGACGCACAGGCACAGCACGGACGTGCACGTATACATAAAATTCAATGTGTAGTAACTGCAGTTTTTCACGAATATCTCGAAAACTATTCATTTCAGCCAAAAATGACACATACATTTCGTGTTCAGCATGTCAAAACGAATAGAATGACGTATGTCACATGTCGAAAGGAGGGGGGGGGTTTCTAAAGTTCAGCCACGAGTTCAATGATGTGGTACATTATGACCTCCAAATGACCTTGATCTTCGAAAATTTGGCGTTCCTTTGCGCGGTCCATCTCTTCAGACTATGGTGATGCAAAAAATATTCGTTACGTAACGTGCATATCATCAATGGACCAAATATCTGTCAAGAATTTTTTTTTCCAAAGGTCATCGATGTTTTTTGATATATAACTACATTTTTATTTTATTGCACCGTGTAACTGATCGAAAAATACATTCATATATATATAATAACATGACCTTGAAATTACCTTGATCTTCGAAAATGAAAGTTTTACCTTCAAATCAAGCTTAAGGTCATGTTATCATACATATCTGAATGTATTTTTCGATCAGTTACACGATGCAATAAAATAAAAATGTAGTTATGTATCAAAAAACATCGATGACCTTTGGAAAAAAATATTCTTTTTGTTTTTGTTTAAAAAATCGAAAGATTACATACGTCATGTGGTTGGGCATACCCCATATGCTTTTCGGTTGAGCCTTTTGAAAATTTCATTATTTTTGCGGTAGGATGCACCGTTCCCAAGATACAGCCATTTTCTATATGTTCTATCCTACGTACCTGTTTCGTAATTTTTTTATTTCAATACCACCCCTTTAAGGTGTAAAATTTCAAACTTTGACAATTATTCCTTTGAGGGTTTGTTATGGTGGACCTGTGTGCCAAATTTCAAGCTTATAGGTCAATGGGAAGTACCCAAAAGGTTTTGATGATCTGTCAGTCAGTCAGTCAGTCAGTGACAAATTTAGCGATTTTTGAGGTCCTATATCTCGGAACCTACTAATGTTGGAAGATTAATGTTTTGTAAATATTGAGATATGATAGCATTTAACAAATATACGAAATTACATCTCTCCATCTGCCTCCAGTGCCGAGTTATAAGCCTTTAAAAAACGTCTAAGTTGTTTCGTGTAAAAGGAGGTAGTGCAAGAACTTGGCTGGTGCACTACCGTGCACCTAGATAACTTGTAGATATTAGTAAAAGTCAGCCTAGAAGTCAGCCTGTTTCGCTTAGGATACCTTCCTCCATAAAGCAATCAGGCCTGCAATGCGTTTTGTCTACATTCACAGGAAACCGTTATCATGTCACACCTTTCAATCATTGAGTAAGACATAGCGGAATCGCGTTTGGAAACATACTGTTAGTAAATAAATCACAGCGTAATCGGCTAGAGAATGTTTGAAACTATTCCATAGCATTGAAGGACCTTATTACATAGCATGTTTACTACAAGTCTCGATGATAAACGTGTTCTGCTTCATACGTTTTTCTTGAGCGTAACCTTGAATGACCTTGAGTAATTGTACTCACTGAATCAAAGGTATTATCATTGTAGATGTTTAAAAAAGGGTGGTTCCGTTTTAAAAAATGAAGGTGACCTTGATATCTCTAAACAAAAATGACATAATAACAATTTTTTTCGTTGAGCCTCATTTTATACCATCCAACTTTGTCCTGAAGACATTTAATGTATCTTTGAAAACAACAAAGATATTTGAGGTGATAACGTTAGGTGACTCAGCCTGTGTATCGAAAATATTGGTCGGCACTGGACGGCAATTTCTCGTCGCCGAGGAATTACAGCATTTCTTCTTTTGCGAATTATTTATTAGTATTATTCACTTTTACAAAATTCAGCTGCCTTGTTTTGCTGAGACCCGTTTGCACTGTAATCTCCTTGTGCAGGTTTTCAATTTGACCGATTCTAACCCAAGATATAACAGAGAAACTTAGAGCGGTCGGTGGTGTACAACTCTCCCTGATATACAGTGTGTCTCTTTTTAATATCTCCACTGTTTTAAATTGTACGTACCCATCTTTGTCGTACATGCATAAAATCCGCAGTCTAGTTATTACTTATTGGTTATGGTCGATACAATGCTAAATTCCGAATAAAAAAGTACGGAGGTGCGTTTGTTCTAAAACTTACCGTTTCTTTGATAATTTGACTTTACTCGCCCTATTACTTTCGTTATGAAACATGTTCGAAGTGTAATCTTTTCTTATCTCATAAAGACAGCAGTAGGATGAATAAAGTCAAGTTATCGCAGACACGGTACGTTTTAGAGCAAATGTACCTCGGTAGTTTTTTATTCAGAATTTACCATTATGTCGAGATCGAGCACACATATATTCACTACATTCAAATTGATTTGCTCGTATCGAAACAATCAGCGAGATGTTATGGTACACGCGAAACAATTTGTCGATATTTAACATTTCAAGTCATCGGTACAGCAAGTATCCTATTTTTAGTATAATCGGGTACCGTGTATAGAGGTGTACTCGCAGCGTACGCATACACATGGTAACTGCACGGGAGAATCGCCCTAGGCAAGGACGCGCATTATTGGGTAGAATTACATTAAACAAACATCCAATATATCTGCCTCTCCCTTGTGTCGAATGTCCTTTTTATCAAAATTCACGTGTAGACACGCACGGTCGGTCGCTTCGTACAAAATTCGAATATATATATTTCAATTAACACTTTTTATCAATAAATATTAGCGAGTTCATAAAACTCTATTTTTATAAACATCTCTGTACAGCATACTTACATACATCTATCAAAGACTTTCATTTACCAATCAGTTATTCCACATTTATAATAGATGGATCTATGCAAGTATCAACATATGCGACCGATTTCAATCTTTAAATTACTTGAATACCAGATCTTATAAAAACAAATAGTTCAGATAAAAAGTCAATGATTTTGAGGGGTCCTCGATTTGGTATAGTTTACTCCTAAACGAACGCGTAGTTTACTTATGCTCCAGTCAATATAATAGCTCGATATTCTCTACAAAAACAATATTAAGCTATGTATGTCAAACAATTATTATTTCGGGAGATATGTACGTTGATTAGAATGCTGGAAAATGGTCATACACAGTATGAATGTTTACTGTACTGAAACAACAGAAGATTACATTGACATATTACATTTTTCGCGAGTGATCTAAATAAACACAATTAACTACGTTCAGCACGTAACTACAATCTTTTTGGGATTATGTATTATAAGAGAAAGTTTATGCCCAGAAACCAGCAACAGTAGATGGCACGAAACAGAGAATTACAGTGGCATTTAATAGTTTTACAATGGTTTCAGAAGTAAAATACATCTAAGCAGAGTTTTTGAATTAAGCAGTTTTTTTACGAAATAAACAAAAAGAGATCGTTACAGTCAACGTAATCTGTTGTTTCAAAGCAGTAAGTGTTTATGTGTACTGTGCATGAGCATTTGTTCGGCATACATTCTAATCAAACTACATTCTAAAATAATTTTTCGACGTATCAATATTTCTTGTCTTTTTCCTCTGGCCTCTACGCATCTGTCTACGAAGTAACTATTCCAGTTCGTGACTCCTTCCATAAGTCATGCACTTCTTATCTAAACTATTTTTTTGTAAATCTCACTTAAAAATTAAAACCGGTGACCCTGTATATGTACATATGAGTGTTGGGGGGGAGCTTTTCAAGCTTTTCGCTTTACTTTATAGCGTTGGGTTTCCGTTCTCAAAGCGGAAACTGTATTTGTGTCTCCTGCGGACGGATCAATATGCGTAAAAACAAAATTTTTTGCTTTCACCGACGATAATGGCACATCCTTTTGTCTTGCCAAAGCAGCTAAACGCGCCAGCGACTTTTCTCCCCTTGCGAGAATCGAACGCTTCTGTATTACATTCTGAAATTATAAAAAATTACAAACGTTTTATATCGTAAGAATTGTATACCAGTTTGGTCATCGGTAAACATTTTTTTAATATGAAAATTTACATGAATGACGCGCGATTTCCCTGTTAAATTTGAGGTATTCAACATGTCCGCTATAGTGTAAGGTATTCTTCTTTCAGTCTCAGAAACTGGCAAATCCAGCATTGTATTTTCTATTTGACTTTCGTTGGTTCGCCTCTTCTTCAGGATTTTCATGCCAAATTTAAATATTTGACTGTTGTTTAAATCATTCTCGATCTCGGTATCCACATTAATCTAGAAATATAACATTTAATGCATAGTTGTTAGCATTTACTTTGAAATCGTTCGAATGCAAGAAAGTTGAAAACATCCCACAGTGGGCTGTATGCCCGATTTCAGCGGCCACAGCTAGTTAAAAATTCGCTCAGTATTGAAACTGCTGTAACTTTGCTAAAATTTATCCAAATTTGATGAAAAAAAACAACCATTTTAAAGCTTGAGATTTCTACTTTTTTTACTGTATACCGTTTTTGCTGAAACGGATGTTTTGAGTGCAAAATTTGTCCATAAAGAGGAGCATATTAGATTGTAAAGTTTGTAGCTATTTTTCAATCAAGTACTGCGGATTATAATCAATATTTTAACGTTATTCGTCTATTTTATGTACACTATCGAAAAGTGTAATCATTTACATTTAAAATATCTTTTTAATACAGTTATTACAAAGAATAATCTCCGTTATTTATAATAATATGGAAAAATGTTATGAACAAAATTTGCACGGTTCGGAGGGGGACATGTAGCACAAACATTCTCTGCGTGGGTGGAGGCGTAGAGGAGATTTCAAGGTCACCTTGATTTTTTTAAACAGAATGTCCTTTTTTTACAACCTAGATCGATAGAGTATCAAATTCTGAGTATAAAAGCGTTGACCAGCGTATGTCCTAGACCTAATAGTTAACGAGATATTATCAAAAGAAGAAGGAAATTGGTTCGATAATATCTCGTTAACTATTAGATTTAGAACATATGGAGGCCAATACATTTTTTCTCAGAATTCGATAGTCTATCGATTCATGATACAGAAAGTAGGTCTTTCCTTTTAAAAAAATCAAGGTGACCTTGAAATCTCTATGCCTCCACCCACGCAGAAAATGTTTGTGTCACGATATGCCCCCCTCTATACGGTATAAGATTCGTATATAACATTTTATCATATCATTACAAATAACGGCAATATTTAATGGATTCGCTAGAAGTGAATCGATTGCAACATTACTCTGCTACAACAAGGAACCAAGCGAGCAACGAGCATACGATGTTGGTTTAATGTGACGCCATATAGCAAACATTTTGATAAGTAGAATACTATTGAATTTCCCTGAAAACGTATAATCTTCTTAAAACGTACACTTAATAATGATAATAATATACTACAACTAACGAATCGGGAAGTTCTTTGTGCAGCTCTTGGAGAGTCACACACCAAATCAAAAACATTAATAGCTGTTAGTCCAGTCAACGAAACGTTGTAGAGGGAAATGGAAGGAACACAATTTTTAACTTTGGGTCTTTGTTTGGACTAGTTATGAGGTAAACATATTAAAAGTCCCCGCTCCTAGGAGATGAGCCGGGTGCAGGGGGGCACGTAGAAGGTCCCTTTTTTCGATTTTCCGCATATATCTCGGAAACTAGGTGTCCTAGCGATAAGACAATTCTATACAAAATTAAAGCTCACAAAATGTGCCATAAGATTAATTTGATTCAATTTTTCGCTATCTCTCATAGTTTCCGAGATATCCGCGCTCAAAGTTTACTAATGGTGAAAAAGAAATGTTTGCCTCATGTTTTTTGTTTATTTGACTAGCTAACTCTTCAGCACAATTAGTGAACTTTGAGCGCGGATATGTCAGAAACTATGCGAGATAGCGAAAAACTGAATACCGTCAATCTTATGGCACACTTTGTTACCTTTAATTTTGTATCGAATGGTCTTAACACTAGGACGCATAATTTCCGAGATATAAGCGGAAAACCGAAAAGGGGGGCCTCTTACGTGCATTTGATGTTGAAACTGAAAAATTGAAGTTGAAATTGTAAATTGAAGTTGAATTTGAAAAAGTGATGTTGGAATTGAAGTGGCAATTGAACAAGTGAAGCGGAATTTGAAAAAGTGATGTTGAAATTGACGTTGAAACTGAAAAATTGAAGTTGAATTTGAAAAAGTGATGTTGGAATTGACGTGGAAATTGAAAAAGTGAAGCGGAATTTGAAGGAGTGATGTTGAAATTGAAGTTAAAATTGAGAAATTGACGTTGAAACTTAAAAATTGAAGTTGAATTTGAGAAATTGACGTTGAAACTGAAAAATTGATGTTGAAATTGAAGTGGAAATTGAAAAAGTGATGTTGAAATTGAAGTTGAAATTGAGAAATTGATGTTGAAACTGGATAATGGGTGCGGAAACTGGAAAAATGAAGTTGAAATTGGAGTGTTGAAATTGAAGTTGAAATTGAAAGTGAAGTTGAAGTTGAAATTGAAGCAAAATCACTAACTCGAACAAATAATACCAAAGTGAACTTTGAGCGCGGATATCTAGGAAACTATGCGAGATAGCGAAAAACTGAATACCGTCAATCTTATGGCACACTTTGTCAGCTTTAATTTTGTATAGAATTGTCTTATCGCTAGGACACCCAGTTTCCGGGATATAAGCGGAGAACCGAAAAAGGTGGACCTTCTACGTGCCCACCTGCACCCGGCTCATTTCCTAGGAGTGGGGACTTTTAGTATGTTTACCTCCTAAGTAGTCCAAACAAAGTCACAAAGTTAAAAATTGTGTTCCTTCCATTTCCCTCTACACCCCCCTTATAAGCATTCATTGGCTGGACTTATGTAGGCCCTACTAGCCATGCGCACCACTAACACGAGCGAGCAACAACAACCCTCTAGTTTTAAATGGAGACACCCTTTTTTAAACACCCAAGGAAACGTAGAAGATTTAAAATATGAGGGCAGAATATCTGTACAAGTAAGCTCTCGACTTACGTGGTTAATTTGCTCCAGAGCTTTCCGCGTAAGTCGAATAGTGCGTGAGCGCTATCGCTGAAAGATAATTAATACGGTCTACTTTGTACATACTATGTACTCATCCGAAAGGAAAATTCAAATAAACCAACTATATTCGTGGAAAATTGATCACTCTAAATAAATAACTGCCGACGCTGCACACAATCAAACACTTATCTTCGCTTCTAACACATATGTACCGACAAAGCTCCTTTTTGTAAACGGACTCTGAAGGAATGTTGAACTCTGACAAGTACTTCCGAGGTGACATTTGTACACGCTGTGGTGAGACGCTGATGCATATCTTTAACTTTTGTTGGAGCACTCACTGTCTTTCAGCCTATCGCACGTTATACATGTTATGTACGTTTACGTCGTTCACTGTTTGTTCAATTCAGTTCATAGTTCAAAGTATTTCCGCGCATAGAATACGCTGACAACGTTTGTACGAAAAACATCAGACTACATCAATCTTATAATCCAATGTGTCTCTTCATATTCATGCACAATGCGCAGGGCAGCTGGCATGTTTATACCACACGCCATAAGGATTTTATAAAGGGACATCCTCCAATAAAATTGGCAGACCTTGTAAAAATTGTTCATATTTTTTTCCTGTCATCGTTCCAGCAATGAAGCAAATCGCGATAAATTCTGCTCTCAGATTTTGAATCTTACACGTTTTCTCTGTCTGTGATCCTGAATGACCTGGACCTTCAAGTAATTATAGTCACTGAATTCCCAATGAGAGGTACTATCATCATGGGTGTTCAAAAAAGGGTGGTATTTTAATAATAATTCGTATGGCACAGTGCGAACCCCATGAAACCATTCAACTGTGTCTTCAAGACATTTAATGTATCTTTCAAAACAACAAAGATATTTGAGGTACAAACGTTAAGTGACTCACCTTGTATAACCTGACAATTATTAGGTAAATAATACGTTCCGGGGAGGTAGCTCGGATGACCTTCTGAGTAACCCCCAAAAGGTTTCAGCCGGCACTGGTTTTTTATTAAAAAGTTATGAACCAAAAAGGTTTGCAAAATGTAGCAGTTATTTGAAGTACATTCCTCAAAAAAATTAAGGGATCACTTGTGCGAACCCGAAAAATTGGTCCCACTTTACGTGATCATAACTCTGTGAAAAATTGTCGTATCGGTATCATTATACAACGGTTTGAAAGCGTGAAACCTCCAGCTTCAAAATTCTCTGTTTCAAATTGTTGCTATGTTGGTTTTTTACAAAGTCATAGCGAGATGAAGACAACATTGATGGTTAACAAAAATTTTGTGCAACTTTGGAACATCACACGGGGAGAAACAAATTTGTTTGATAAATCCGCGTTAATATCATTTGGATGGGCTATCTTTCCTGTGTAAATTGTGTGGTTGTTGAATATTGTGCGATTTTTTTATTCGAGTTATTCAACATTGAAGTAAATATAGGCTTTTTAGCTTTAACTGGCAAGAAATCGATTTCGCAAAATCCTGAGGTCGTAGACAATTCTTGAGACCAGACTTAAAATCGGCATGAAAAAGTCTACGGGAAATAATACATAGAATGTTAAAAAAAAAATTTCCGCGCGTGGTATTGGAGAAACCATATTTTCTTGAAATTGTACATGTTTAACGAATTTTCTCAACGTTAAAAAACGTTCGTACCATAATCTCCCTATTTTTCCCATATTCTGCAAAGTTTCAACTTTAATTTTTTTTAAATTTCATCCCTCTACCTCATTTCTATGGAAAGTTCTTTGATGTTTAATCGAGTTTGGTCCAAATTTTAGTAGCGTATTCGGAGATGTCAGGCAGCCGCTGTATTTTTTGTAATTTCTGCGAAGCACTAACTTCAAACACAGCTGCCATAGGTAAAAAATTATCGCAGCGAGTTCATGGGGTACTCAATCGAATCGGCAGAATCTCTGCTTCAATCTCACGTTCGGATCATGGTATTACGATCATTTCTCGCCGAGATATAGCGAGTTAAAGTAAAAATGGAAATTGTGCAATTTTTAAGCATATTTTCAGAAACACTTGGTATATCGAAATGTTATTGAAATTGAAAAAACAAAAGGAGTGCCTTGAAGAGAAAGAAACACTCATTCTATTGCTTTTTTGCACAAGATTCTACGATAATTTTTTCGCTTTCTGGAGCCAGTTAAAGTTAAAAAGCCCATATTTACTTCAATGTTGAATAACTCGAATAAAAAAAATCGCACAATATTTAACAACCACACAATTTACACGGGAAAGATAACCCTTCCAAATGATATTAACGTGAGTTATCAAAAAAATTTGTTGCTCCCCGTGTGATGTTCCAAAGTTGCACAAAATTTTTGTTAACCTTCAATGTTGTCTTCATCTCGCTATAACTTTGTAAAAAACCAACATAGCAACAATTTGAAGCAGAGCATGTGAAACTAAAGGTTTCGGACTTTCAAACCATTATTTAACCGTATCGATACGACAATTTTTCACGGAGTTATGATCAGTGGGATAAAATGGGACCAATTTTTCGGGTTCGCACAAGTGATCCCTTAATTCTTTTGAGGAGTGTATTAAAGGCTAATACGAGACTAATACTTTCTTGGCACGTCACACATGTTAGTGTATTATTATTGTGTATCGTGTATATCTCCAAGTTCTTATTTCAAATACAAGCTTTGGTCTGAGATTGAAATTTAAAGTTGTAAGAAGTGTCTATTATGTTACAATTCAATTAACAAGCACGTTGGTCTGTGTTAGGGCGCGATCACAGTGGATCCGATGTCGGACGATTCGGCCGACGTCCGACGTTGTGTCTCTTTTTCACACGCTCGAAAAAAGAGACAGATGCGTCGGACGTCGGCCGAATCGTCCGACATCGGATCCACTGTGATCGCGCCCTTAGGCGTGGTAATCCGGCCCCCATAAGATGACTGGGAACGTACGTGTGAAATAATAACAAATATACGAAAACTGAATGTAGAAAGTATTAGGAAAGTATTAATTATTTCAAAAATAATATTATTTCACGCGTAAGTGGCCGGCCGTCTTACGTGCTGTTAAATTTCGTAGTGTCCTCGGTAGCATGCATCAAAACCAAGATTCCGTGCACCTTTTAAAAACGAATAGTTTTTTCAATGTGCACCAAACGGCTCGAATTTTTCGAGTTTTTAGAAGAATTAGTTTACTAGCCAATGTGTAAATATTTCTTTTTTAATTGTTATTGGTCCCAATTGCGAAGAAATAAGTAAAGGTCACGATTTTCAAAGCTTTTATCCGTGCCTTTTGTATATCTATGTAATTTATACATATATACAAAGTTTCATTGAAACCGGTTAACCCATAAAAAAAGCTATAGGCATTGTAAGATGTAAAAATCTTTGAATTTAGGTTTTGCGGTTCATTTAATTCGCAGTTTCTTACAATTTGTGCTATTGTCAATCAATTATATTTCATAACAACTTTGATCTATTGCGACGAAACTTTGTGCATGTGTGTAACTTACAAGGGAACATATTCAGATGCGAAAATCCAATTTTAATGAAATTTATGCGAGCTATAGTTCTTCGAAAAATATTTGACATGTTTTTTTTTATCGGCAACCATCCACTTTGAAGAGGTGAAAACAGCCCTCAAAGTTGGGGGTCAAAACCATATTTTTTGAGATATCTCGGAAACCAGAGGTCGAAAAAATTTGAATTTTTTTTTAAATCGTGTGTTTTTCAATGGGAAATGTAGTCGTGCAAGCAAATTTTAACAGAAGTTTTTTGTTTAAACAATATATTAAAAATTTGATATTTTTTTGCAGTTTCTCTTATTTATTGTTAGTTCATTATAATGTAAACTCGGGTGTGATCTTTGATCCAAAATAGGGGATACATGTTTCAGGTTTTTTGTTTTTTTTGCCATTTAACAATAATTATGCATAATGGAAGATAGTCTTGCACCTGGCGTGTGGAGGAAGGAATTCTGGCTTGTTTTATCGAAATATAAGCATTTAGTATAAACGTGTATAGTATTTTAAACAATACTACTCGGTTATATGTCGTTTATTGTTTTATCAGTAGCTTCAGAAGGTGGCATAGGTAGCAGCGTGACGCGGTGCTAATTACCGCGGCGGAGTAAGGGTACCGGCTTGTATGTATAGCCAGCGAATTTCTCCGGTCGTTGGGTGTTTCCTTGTTATTATTGCTATGATATGTCTTCATCAAAATGTTTATAATGTTCATCGGATTGACCTTCATGTTTGTAAAAACGAATCTAATAATAAACGATCAGGAAAAGTAAAAATAATATAATTATCGGATGTTTACCTTGATTATTGCCAGAAATTAATTGTTATGTGGCACTGTTTTACAAATCCGGAAGCAGTCACCTTCACTTCTTAATATGCACGTTACTTTGATAACGAAATCCTACACAACTCAAACCGCAATGCAGAAAAACTATAGCACACAAAGCAAAGTGCCCATATTTATATGTACATTCTTAAGACTACTTTACCTTTTTCCCTCTTTCACCCTAATAACCAATAGAAATTTTTGGAAATATTCGTTTCCTTCTCAAATGCTATAAATAACCCAGATAAAACTGCAGTGTGCACGCTGCTACCTGCGCCACCTTCTTAAGCTACTAATAAAACAATAAACGACATATAACCGAGTGGTATTGTTTAAAATACTATACACGTTTATACTAAATGCTTATATTTCGATAAAACAAGCCAGAATTCCTTCCTCCACACGCCAGGTGCAAGACTATCTTCCATTATGCATAATTATAGTTAAATGGCAAAAAAAAAGAAAATCTTGAAACATGTATCCCCTATTTTGGATCAAAGATCACACTCCCGAGTTTACATTAAAATGAACTAACAATAAATAAGAGAAACTGCAAAAAAATATCAACTTTTTAATATATTGTTTAAACAAAAAGCTTTTGTTAAAATTTTTTTGCACGACTACATTTCTCATTAAAAAACACACGATTTAAAAAAAAATTCAAATTTTTTCGACCTCTGGTTTCCGAGATATCTCAAAAAATATGGTTTTGACCCCCAACTTTGAGGGCTGTTTTCACCCCTTCAAAGTGGATAGTTGCCGATAAAAAAAAACACGTGTCAAATATTTTTCGAAGAACTATAGCTCACATAAGTTTTATCAAAATCGGATTTTCGCATCTGAATATGTTCCCTTGTTAGATAAATCTACGCAGATGCGTCCAGTAACATTGTTTCAAAAATATTATTTCTACGCATTACTTAAAACATTAATATTTCCAACATCTCTATAAAACTGAAGGTGTTTGGTCCAATTTTTGAAAAGCTATTCGTTTTTAAAGGGTGTACGAACACCTTTTACAGTACCAGCAAATTGCAATGCAGTAACATAGACATATTTTTGTTCAAAACTTTTCAATGAAAAACGAACGAGAACTAAAACCTTTAGAAGGTTACCCCGACCCATATACGTAATATTTACCAATTATAATGAACAAAGCCATAATATTTCGAGGAAAGTATGCGCACACGTAAAGAACAAAGAAAATCCCAATGTTTTGACCGGCAAGGACAACACATTTTACCATTTTTTCTGCCAAGAACTTTTCCCTCTCGTGTCTCATTTTACGCCACTTTGCTTCATCTTCTTCATCGGACAAATCAACCCAACCATCTTTGTCTTCGGAAGGTTGAAACTGTTCGTTATCGTCTTGTTTATCTAAAACAGATTCATTTTGTTTAGTTTTGAGATTAGCTTCGTTTATCGAAGAACATGTTTACCAGTGAATAAATGTTTATATGTTCAACGTACTTATGTTTTTCCACTTGAACTTTCGTTCACGAGCGCTTTCACTGAACAAATCGCCCTCCTCGAATAACAATTCCTTGAGCATCCTCACTTCTTTCTGATCCTCATCTAATATCTGTTTCATATGAAGTTTACCCAACTGGTTTTTCACTTGTGTCTCATCGATGTCTTCGTCATCCCCATCTTCCAATTCTAAATTATCCAAATCATCTTCATCCTCGTCTGCAGATACGTCGCAGTCGCTCTCGCTGAGTTCAGCTTCATTTTCAAGAAATGTAGCAGCATATTGCTTTATGTTTTTCTTCGGGACAACAACTTCGTTCTCCTCCGAATCATAATCTATAAATTTATCTTCGTCGCCTTCGCTTTGGTCATCATCGTCGCTAGACACCAAACATTCGTTTTCTTCCTCCTCATCGGATAATTCTAGCCTCTTCACTTTTTTCTTCGATCGATTACTAACTTTTCGTACCATCTGATTTCCGTCCTCATTTTCGTCACTCGATAAAACACTTGATTTCTCCCGAGATTCATAATTTCCCTTTAGTCGTTCATGGATAGCATCCGTCTCGGTGAATATATAGTCCTTTATCGATACCGATTCTTGCGAATTTTTAATTAAAGGTACACTGTCCAGCAACTGTGATCCAGTTGCATTCGAAAAATCAAGACTATTTTTGTTGGTGATGAATTTACCGGAGCATAGTTCCATAAGCTCATCCTCCATTATATCGTTTTGATCGGTAAAAAGTAATTTCTTGTGTACGCTTGCTCGACTTATCGAATCGCTTCCTTGCGATAAGTCCCCGATTCGTGGACTTTCCATCAGATTCAAATCAGGCTCAACCGATTCCTGTTCAATCGGAACAATCTCTTTTTTATCCTCTAGACGAGTACTCAACGCTGTTAATTGCGTCGCGGGAGAAACGAAACTATAATGTTCTCTTTTTTTGGTTAGTGGTGTTTGATTCAGTTTATGTTCTAAATCGCTTTTAATATGTGTTTGAGAGACTGGAATGTCTCTTTCATTGTCGCTATGAAACATGTCCGAATGTATTGTTGTTGGCGATGAACATATCTTATTGCCTCTATTCGCAGCATCTTCATTATTCAACGTATCGCATGATCGTGAATCGTCTTCCACCGGTTCTACAATTCGTTTAAACGGTTTTCGTTTTACGTCGACGCTATCGCAAGTACTGTTCTCATCGTCTTCCAAAATTAGTCTTTCCTCTTCTGATTCAGAATTTTCATCTTCACCTTCGTCTATGATTCCATCCTCGTCGTCTACTTCGTTATCACTGACGTCCGCTTCATCGTCTAAAAATTCACATTTACTTCTCTTCTTTTCCTTCTTCTCGCATATATCATCCTCGCTGAATTCATCCTCCTCGCTTTCACATGTCGCAATACTTGGCGAGTACAGTTTGCTACAGTGATCCCCTTTGTCCAAAGTTTCATTCCATTCTATATCATATTCCTTCATCTCCTGTTCCTTTTCTTTCCACTCTTTCTCGCGCTTCAGCGCTATTTTTTCCTTCAACTCCTGCTTCAAACGCAACAACTTAGCTCCGGGTTTATTCAACTTAGAATCAACTTTCTCAAAATTCTGCAGTTTATATGGAAGCGTTTCTTCAATTTTAATCGATGATCCATCGGGAGATTCTATCATTTGTGTTACAGTCACTTTTGATGTACCTTTTATCTCATTATTAATTTTGGAATGTTTATATACAAACCTATCTATTAAGGCATTAATTACTTTTTTATTTGGTTTCATGTCATCCGTTAAATCGATCACTGTACCCGGTGTGCCACTTAATTTAGGTGTTACGTTTTGCATACTCAACAATGTTTTTTTCTTGTTAATGTTTGGAGTGATATCTAACTTGGGTGGAGGTAAACCATCCGTTAAATCGATCACTGTATCCGGTGTGCCACTTAATTTAGGTGTTACGTTTTGCATACTCAACAATGTTTTTTTCTCGCTAATGTTTGGAGTGATATCTAACTTGGGTGGAGGTAAACCATATTCGTTGTACTCATCCGACTCTTCTGCAACTATTCCTAATGATTGTTTCACCATTTTCGCATAATCGTTAATATTCGAACTAGAGCCATTCGAAGAATCGTCATCAGTCTGTAAATTATTTTTTTCATTGTCATAAATTCCATCGGAGCTTCTTTTCATCGTATTTCTATCTTCATCTTCATTTTCAATGATTGCTTCTTGTAACAAGGCATCGCCTTCCTTATTAACTACTTCAATCTCATTTGCATTAGCTATCGTCTCATCTATGTTAGCATTTTCTGTAGTAACAGTACCACGATTACTTTTTAATATTGCTAAATCATCTGATTTACCCATTTGTGATGCATCAATTTCCATTGATAAATTATTTTTGGTCTCATTCGTTTTAGTGATACTTTCATTTATTTCATGCACTAGATTTGTGTTATCTTCTTTATTATTTACACGCAAACTGTCGCAAGCGAACAATTTTTTTGGAACAATTTCTTTTTTAAATTTTTGTATATATTCTCTATTCGTGTTTTCTTTATCATTTTCTGAATGACTTCCTGTTGTTTCTTCTTCTGAATCGGAAGACTTATAAAACATTTCAGCTTCTTTCTCTTTTTCTTTCAGTATTTTGCTGTTCAATGAACAAATGCAACGTTTAGTAACTAATTATTCATTACAGAAAAATGTGAGAACACTTGATATCGATAAATTTACATTGCAGAATTACTTACTCGATAATAGCGGATGACATTTTTAGTTTAGCTGCCATTGTAGGAGCTTTCGGAAGAACCGACAGTATCTTTTTTCTACTTAAAAATTCTTGCAATGTCCTCTGCTTTGGCCTATGATAAGGAAGCGAGATTCCAGTTTCTCTTACTAACCGTTGAGTTTCGCTTTGTATTTGTTTCATAGCTTCCATTTTACTAGCCCTTATAGAAACCTAGAATTTATTAGAGGAATATATATTTAAAAGAATGTAATGTATCAAATTTATTTATCGGCACTATTTATTGACATACTTTTCGCTTTGGAAATTCACCATGTTCCTTTTGTTGTTTAGATACTTTATCCTTTACAGGACTCGACCGAGTTTCATTAACTTCTTCTTCGTCCGAGTCTGAATCTATTAGAGTTCGAAATCCAATTTCTACCTGTAATTTATTAGAGGAACACATATTTAAAAAAATGTAACACATCAAATTTATTTATCGTCACTATTTATTGACATACTTTTCGCTTTGGAGATTCACCATGTTCCTTTTGTTGTTTAGATACTTTATCCTTTACAGGACTCGACCGAGTTTCATTAACTTCTTCTTCGTCCGAGTCTGAATCTATTAGAGTTCGAAATCCAATTTCTACCTGTAATTTATTAGAGGAACACATATTTAAAAAAATGTAATACATCAAATTTATTTATCGTCACTATTTATTGACATACTTTTCGCTTTGGAGATTCACCATGTTCCTTTTGTTGTTCAGATACTTTATCCTTTATAGGACTCGACCAAGTTTTACTAACTTCTTCTTCTTTCGAGTCTAAATCTATTAGAGTTCGAAATCCAATTTCCACCTGTAATATAGATATCTGAATTATTATTTCCAATAATTATTATTATATAATAATAGAATAATACCTTGTTACTATGATCATTATTAACTTCAGTCAATGTTTTGGGTATCTCTTCCATAAAGTCTACTACCTCGTTCGCAGATGCCATTTCCATAGATTTATCTCCTGCATTAGGCTCCTCCTCAGTATTTCTGTCATCAAACCCACCACTTTCACTCATTTTCAACTATTTCAATTTATCAAAAACTTTAAAAAGCTATGTAAAATTCCACAATCATAACATGGTGTTCGTTAATATTTTAGGAAGTATTTTCAAAAATTGTAAATAAAATCAAATTGTGTGAATACTTCTCGAACACTTTTTAATAGATAGCAATCATGTTATTTTAAAATCTACAATATTACAAATCTTGCTTTCACAAAAGTCCACGATATGTCGACTGACAAATGACTGACAAATTTGGCGCGAAAATGTCATACCATCGATAATAAACTATAGTAGAGATCCTTCTCTACATGACACCAATGACACCTTAGACTTTAGACCATGGTGTATTATAGAGGTGTTCTGGCTACTCTCGGGAAAGTGAAAAAGATAGCGGTTGGTTCTCTGGTCGCCGCCAGATGGAATCCTAGTCATCTGCACAGTTTTCATGTACGTATGACGTATGTGAATGAGATTGTGTGTAGCAGCGTGTTCATGCAGCCCGTGCTAAGGTATATGTACGGTACATACCTTAGCACAGGCTACATGGACATGCTGAAAACTGCACAGATGACTAGGATTCCATCTGGCGGCGACCAGAGAACCAACCAGAACCAACCGCTATCTTTTTCAAAACTTCAGCCTCACAGAGGGCTTAGTCGGAACACCTCTATAATACACCCAGAGAGGATATGAGAGTGCTCACGCCCGGGTTTAACTTGTCACCACTTTGTGGCACGCTCACGCTTAGCATGGAACAGCTCCTACACCGAGGATAGAGCCCACTTTTACCACGAAACAGAGACCACAGCATGTATTAGCATGAGACAGGACCAGGCTAAGCGTCCGCTCTACCTTGGGACTAGGATCTGATCCAGGCTAAGAGTGGGAGGGGGGGAACCAGGGGAAACCGCTCTACCGTCGGTCTAGGATCTGATCCAGGCTAGGATTTGGAGGCATCGAAAACCCGGGCGTGAGCACTCTCATATCCTCTCTGATACACCGTGCTTTAGACCTATAGACACGGCTCAGATAATTTTCCTTGAAGCAAAGATAACACATTCCAACAAATTATGCGTGAAGGGAACGCACCCAAAATATATTTCCGTTATCAGATAAACGAAACATCCTGTATATAGTCTGTGTATAATAAAGCCGAGAATCCAGTGAAGCAAAGATAGTTGTGAAATGTGACGTCACAAGATATTTCTTAACATTTTCCTGTGCAAAAATGTTATTCGCGGCTTTGTTAGGAGTTATTATCGAAAAACACGGACCCATCAAAGCGCGACCTAGACGCGAGTTGGCAGTCAGCCAATGAGAGGCCTTCGATGGCGCACTTTAAATGGTCACAGCTCTTTTGCGCGCACGGCTCTTTGGCGCACAGTATGATTGCACACCACAGAATACGAATTCGCACATGAACGAGAATTCAGCTGTTGTTTACCATCTTGAGTTGTGCTGTGTGATTAGTTTATGGTACATACATATACATTTATTTATTTAATGTTGCTTCAACATCAAAAGTCATTAGCAACACGGTACATTTTCTTACAATATTTTATACATATTAGTATCTTTGATATACTGGACAAGACCAGCGATATACTCCTCAGAACCTAACAGAATGGGTAAGGATCCAGGCAACTTAGCATTTTTTCTTTCATTCTCATATTTTTTGCATTCTATTATTAGCTGGTATTTTATATATATCGCAGATCGTGTTTTCTTTTTTGTTTAACAAAAATGAATGAGTTATTTCAGAGTGCTCAATTCTGATTCTAGAAATTGAAGTTTGAATTTGACGGTCTACTGGTCTTGGAAATTTTTGCCACTCAATATCAGCTCCTTCATTATGATATTTTTGTATGTAATTGCTTTTAATTTTGTCAAATACCTGTTTTCTAAAGATTTCATTTAGGTAGTTTTTAAGATCGTTTAGTCTGGTATAATAAGTGATTTGTTTCATTTTTGTGTTGCAGCAGCCAAATATACTTTCTATGTAGTTATATTTTCTATATATGCAATATGTCTAATATATAGTATCAGAATTTTTCAGTGGTGTTAGTTTTATGAGTGATTGGTAAGATGTAATGAATATTATAAGATAAGTATATACCGATAACTCTTTAAAAAAGTATGATCGAAACAGATATTGAATTTTCAATTTGTGATATATTTAGTGTTGCAGAAATGATTGATTTGAAGACAGTGATTCTTGACGCTACCTATCATTATTGAAAAACTTGTAAATACAAGGTGTATCATCTAATTTATTTTAGAAATCCTTAAGTGATTTAATGTTTTTTTCAACATTAAAAGTGAATAATGCTTTCTTGTTTCACGTACTACTTACCATTTTACTAATGTTTAGTTTTGGAACAAGTCCGGTATATTTGTAATATATTTTAAAATAATTATACATATTGTTATATCCAAACATAATATAATAGTTACGTATATTAATTCTTGAAAAATTGTTTTAGGTCATCGTGTTGCCACTAAGATATGCTGCGATTTTTCTTCCGCCAAAAATGCTGGTCCGGTCTAGTCCAGGACATATTAGTACATATATATTGGCAACATGTGGGAGAAAATTTAATGGGCGATTCTTCAAGACAGTATGAGATGAAAATCAAGAAAAAAAATGGTGATGTTTGTTTTTGATGTATGAAAATCATCAATAGGATGCTAAAATCTGATTCAAATATTTTAGATAAGTAAATTCTGTCTACAAAAAGTTAGTTCAAAAGTAATGGACATGATACTTTGTGATTTCTTTAATTATATTTTACAGACAATGCAATCTGTGCCAATTATAATTCTCTGATATTGGGATACTGGTAAAAATTAAAATTTGGAAAAATGGTGCAAACTTGTTGCATAGAGAATTGTAAGAAACGACAAAACCATGATAAAAATATATCTTTTCACAAGTAAGTAAGTATTTTATACTTAATATTGCATAACCTATAGCAAACAAATTTATTTAAAGATTTCCGAAGCAGAGCAATGGTCATTGACCTGAATAAGATATAGTTTTAAGTTTTCTATTATATTGTAGTCAAATTTTGTCAATGAATTACACAATATCGATGTTTGTTTAGGTTATTAGATTGGTCATGATTAGGATCCAATGTGTATGAAAATGGATGATGTTCTCTATAAAATTGCTAAAAAGGTTAAAAACTTTGCTGTGATTTACTTAGTTGATATTACACAAGTACCTGACTTTAACAAAATTTAAGTTTTCAAAACTGAACTATTTATGCATCCAATAGTCTTTACGTAACAAAGTAACCGCACCGAATAACTTGTTTAAATAAAAATAATTTTACCGATATTTCATATTACCAAAATTAATGTAAATTTTGCTTTTTGTAGGTACGAATTGTACGATCCTTGTACAGTTATGTTTTTCTTTAGAAACAAACATATAATGATTGATTTGGGGACAGGAAATAATGATGCTAGAAGATAAACAAGAGATGATCGATATTATCAAAACAAGTCTATAGAGGTGCCAGAAAAGGAAGTTTTTGTTGTTTCAGCCAAATATTATTCCATAAAATATCGTTACTAATTTAATAAAGCGACGGAGTTTTACGAAGATTTTCATTTCAACAATGTTGATTCGTTCGTAACTATATCGTACATTATCCTGGTACGTATCGATAAATATTCTAATTCCGTGATACAAAATAAATATAAGAGATAAAATGTATAAAATATTCAGATAAAATGTATTCACAATTAATTATTACATATCGCGATATTCTTGACTAGGTTCTTTCTAGATGTATTTCCATTTAACGGATCGATAGGTGGAGGCTTATCTGCAAAAAATATGAAACTTTTACAAAATCAATGCTTAATTATAAAAAATCTATTCCATGTTACACAGCGAACTTACAAGATTTTAAACAATATACGGATTCTTCAAAACTTGCTTGATACAGTTATATATACAGGGTGTTCGACTACATGTAGGAGAAAATTTAAGGAGTGGTTCTCGACGATAATATAAGACGAAAATGAAGAATACAAAAAATGCGATTGCGGCTTCGTTATTTAGTTATTAACAATTAAAAATCCGCCTAACATGCTGCAACGCGACCAACAGAGATGTACATTGCGAACGTCATAGTCGTCATAGTATGACAGTCACGTATCAAGTGACAGATGCATGCATACCTTGGTTCTCATTTGGGGCCCCAGCGGGATGAAAATGTTTAATAAATCGTTGGACGACACTGATCCTACCTACTCGTTAAAATCCGCAAGGACATTTCTAATATCCGCCCTATGGAATTAAGGGGTAGAAGGGGTCAATGCCCTTCTTCTCACACGTATCCACAGTGTTCCGATATGGTGCATCTTTTCTCGCGCATGCGCGGCGATTTCAGCCACAGTAAAGTTAGATTTTCGATAAAATGGGGTACTTTAAGCACCCCGCAGAATTTTAAAAAATTGATATGATTTGATTATGAAAAAAACGTGGTAAAATGAATGTATAACATGTGTATTTCTGTATATTTTGTAACTCGTAACTCTTTTTGTCTGGAGCAGATTATTTCAGTACATTCCTGCCAATATAACTGCCTCAGGCCCTGAGTCAGGGCTGCTCAGAGCTCTGCTACCTCATCATCCTAATATACAGCGTGTCCCAAAATTCCTTCAACAGCTGGAAATGGGAGGTTCCTCAGATCATTTGAAGCAACATTTTCCTTAGCAAAAATGTTATCCGCGGCTTTGTTTAGGAATTATTAACGAAAAACACGGACGAATCAGAGCGCGACCTAGACGCGAGTTGGCACAGTCGACCAATAGACAGTTAGCGCGCCGGGCCGACTGTGCCAACTCGCGTCTGGGTCGCGCTCTGATTCGTCCGTGTTTTTCGTTAATAACTCCTAAACAAAGCCGCGGATAACATTTTTGCTAAGGAAAATGTTGCTTCACATGATCTGAGGAACCTCCCATTTCCGGCTGTTGAAGGAATTTTGAGACACCCTGTAGATACGTTACTGTTTTGGCCGCGCATGCGCGAGAAAAGATGCACCATATCGGAACACTGTATCCACAAATCCTTATCCTGCACTATAATTGTTCGTAACACCGTACATAATACACTGGTACAAACAACTATAAAATGGTATCCATTAGGTCCATAAATGTTGAATAAAATCCTCACAAATGCAAGTATCCACAAAAATGCACATGCGTACCGGAATCGTTCACAGCTGTGTAATTCACGTTTGATGCACGTCAATTTGACTTTCGCACATGAAAAATAAAATATCAGTACACTTCTGTGGTGTGCAATCACGCTGTGCGCAAAAGAGCTGTGACCAATTTAGCGTGCGTCATCTCGTCATGCGCCATCGAAGGCCTCTCTACCTATACATCCGTTTGCAAAGATGCTGGAGAACACGATTCGAAGAAAGTGGACCGACGTATAATATTCATTGACCGAAAAAATGCAAAAGTTTCATAAAACATTCACACAGATTCGTGCTCTGCGTCGCAATCGCATCTTGGTGACTTAGCATGCATAGTAATTCCTCCATAGAAAGTGATTTTTCCGCTGCCCGTTAAATGTTTTTCTTCTTTCCAATAAACCTCGGTAATGACATTTTGGACGTTTCGGTAAATTAAATTTCTCTGGTAAAGCGCTTGAGGCACGTGTTTACTCGAGAGATATATGATAATTAACGATTGTCCGTTGATGACATTTTCGGAAACAATTGTTCTCTTCGGCTTATAAGCTGGCCGTACACCGGCGTCGGACTCAGATGCGAGAAAATGCACATGGAAACAGGTGAGCACGCAAATCTGTCTGCAACTCACAGCATACACATACAGGTATGTGAATCCTTTATTAACCCCTTGTCCTACAATATCGTGTGAGACTCGTGTTGAAGATTCAGAACAGAGCCTAATAAATATGTACGTTATTCATTTCCTTTAACCCATTGTCGTATCATTTTCTTTACAGTTACAGTGATTAACACGTCTTTATTCCGAAAAATTTCATAGAAGAGAAAAGAAAATTTATATGTTTTATATAGCTACATTTGTTTTAATGCTTAGATATTGGTTACAAACGAATCAAATTTTATTTTAGTTAAAAAGAAACGCGTAACATTCATTCAATACCTTCATGACACGTGTGGTTCGTTAAAATACGGCAGGGGGTTAAACTGAGATAAAATTCTATTTTACCACGTTTTTATTAGCTCGCTTTCTTGTCTGTCTGTCTGTTCGGTACAAGTTTTGCAATTGATTTTAAACTAACTTCCCGATGAGCTAGAGACTTGAAATTTTAAAAATAGCTCAGAACTGGATGACAATGCAATATTTAAAAAAAATTTTTAGAAAAGCCTATAAGATACTGCGTATTATTATACTACATATAATGTTCGTTTACCAAGCGAAAGAACAATTACACCGAGATTCTCCGTCGAACCTTTATCTTTGACATTTTACCACGGCGTTTGTTTTCGGTATGACGCGGTCGCAATACCGTCTGAAATTTACTACATGTCTCTGTTATAATCTCATCAAAATGTTTAAAATCGATTAAAAAATTTCTCACGCAAGACTAAAGCGGCCCCTAAACGTTCAATAATATTGTCAATACGCCAATCAATAATACTGACGAGGCGCATTGAAAGGGCATATTGACCGTTTAGAAGGGGTTCAAACGCATTGATCAATATACTGAAGCATATTGATAGAAATTTTGATTGAAGCGCATTGACGGGAGCCATATTGATGCACGCATTGACATTTAGGAGGCTCATTGTCAATATTTCGTCAATCTCACTAGACAATGATGCGATATGGAGCAAGATATCTCGCGCATGCGCGGGCGAAGCAGTTAACGTATCTATATTACGATGATGAGATAGTAGAGCCCTGAGGCAATTATATTGGCAGGAATGTACCGAAACAATCTGTTCCGGACAAAAAGACTCCAAGACATGTCCTACGAGTTACAAAATATACAGAAATACACATGTTATACATTCATTTTTCAAAATCAAATCATACCAATTTTTTAAAATTCTGCGGGGGGCTCAACGTACCCCATGTTATTGAGAATCTTACTTTACTGAGACTGAAATCGCTGCGCATACGCGAGAAATCTTGCACAATATCGCATCATCGCGTACAGGCAAAATGGCTAGCGCACAGATTACGATTCCGACGCGGAACGAGAATTTACTCGTGAAATCGAAAGATCACTTTAACCACAGCAAGAATCAAATTTCCCAGCAGAAAATAGTTCACCGCAATAGAAACTTTTGCGAAGTTTTATGATCGCGACATTATAACAACCAAGGAAGAAAATTTTTCCAAAGCTATTCTTAACTTAAAATAAGGCGGATTAAAGTTATCTTTGTATTGAGGTTAAGCTGTTGTTTTTTAAGCAAAATATCACAATTCATTAAATCTTTTGCAAAACATTTAATTTCAAAAAAGCCAGCTAAGAGTTCTAAACTGTTAATATGTAATTGTTGATCCGTCTTATTCAAAAAACCATGAATTCTTTCTCCCTTACTGTACGCCCCCCATCCTGTTCGAGACCCATCCGAAAAAATTTCTAAGTGGAAAGACGTTTTTCTGATAGGATTGAATGTTGTCATAACCTTTGTTTTCCATCTCGTCTCAAATGTGTCATAGTGCGCAGTCGCCGTATTGATAGCTAGATTGATGAGATTATTGAAGCGTATTGACGGGAGCTTCAATATTATTGTTAACCTACATTGACAATATTATTGAACGTCTAGGGGCCGCTTAAAAAGCAGAAAATAATTATTTAAATAAAAATAGATTGTTTAAAAATACGCTTTTGGAAGACTATGATCAAATCGGAACGAAAGTACAAATGCTGAAACAATGAGTTAATCCTTGCAACGTTTCAGAATGCATCGTTCGCTGGCTATTCTCGTTCTCGTCTGTTGCGTGTGTACGAGGACTCGAGGAGATTCGGAAGAGCACGACGCAGTCTGCAGATATTGGTGCCGGACGAGCCATCATCAATACTATTGTTGCCCGTCGGGTAAACAGGAGGACTGGATCGAACACGGCTGGCAAAGGATGCTCTATCCGTGGCTCTGGATCGGTGCTGCTGCCATTGGCGTTACCGATCACCTTCCGCCGTTTCACTCGCGTTGGCCGGGGCCGGAAGTGTCCGTAACGGAGAGTGTAACCGAGAAACATTGCCCGCCGTTGAGAACCCATTGTCCACGTACTTACCACTGGTACACACCGCCGATTTCTTGCGACGCGGACAGCGACTGTGGCGAATTGAAGAAATGTTGTTACGACGTTTGTCTCGAGCACAAAACGTGTAAACTGTTCGAATGAGAGAAGTAGACCGTTCAATAGGTTAAAGTCGTTTAAGAATAATTTTAATATTTTAATATTGTATACTTTTACTTTTTTAATATTGTAATATACGATTTGAACTTTTTTGGGAAAGCCAGAGAAAATAGTTTACTAAAGGATGTAAAAAGAAATTTTTTCAAAAATTGTAATTGATCGGAATTGTTGAAAAATTACTAAAAGTTGAATTTTTAACTTTTTTATGTGGACCTATATTGAAAATTTAAAAAATACGTTTTGTAGATCTATGTCAATTAAACATATTCTGAAAATTTCGTCAAAATCGGTCGACGTTGCAATGAGCTACAAACGTTTGAAGATGGTAAAAATTGCAGATTTTCACGATTTATTGCCGACGATCGTAAAAATCTGCAATTTTTACCATCTATAAGTTCATCTTTAATTTCTTTAGCGCGGTCTTAAATTTTTGTCCGCTACTGTATATAAAGCAAAAAGAAAAACCGCCACGCATACGCGAGAAATCTTGCACCATATCGCATCACGTACAGGAAAAATGGCTAGCGCACTGGTCATAGACGATGTCGACGCGGAACGAGAATTTATTACTATGCTTATTGCGTCATACCGTGGTTGCCCAGAACAGATTACGCATCACGGTATCTTTTTTCCAAACATATTTAAAGGACGCTTCATCCATGTAGAGGAAATTTTTATAATCGTTTGGTTCTGTCACTCGGAGAAAATTTAATAAATGTTCATGAGTATAAAGTGTTCTCAGTTTATACCACTCTTTAGACCAGCGTCTACTTCATTTTCTTTTATTGTTTTATTTCGCACACTACCAACGTTAAAAGAAACCATTTTAAAAAGTAAACCTCCAATTTGAAAATCGCCGCGTCGCACAGTGGGCGAGAAACCGATCTTTTTGGACAAAAATCTGCCGACAATCCGGTTTTCATCGATTCAATTGGAACTTTTTAAAAATGTTCGCGAAGGACTATACTTTCATGATGTGTTGCGCGAAAATCGTTAACTGTCACAAGAAATCAAGAATCCTGATCTACAAAACCCAATAACTCCGATACTTCATCCGCCTATACCATTTTGCATGTCCCAGCTGAGTTGCCGACACTTCTCAACCCTAAACCCTAAACCGCAAAATTTTAAACTGTCAAAAAATAAAAAAAAAATTGTTATTAAAATTATTGAAAACTGAGTTGTCGGCAGATTTTTGTCCAAAAAGATCGGTTTCTCGCCCACTGCGCGTCGCGTCGTAACAAATGCATCACAAAGCTCAGTCGCCGTATTTATAGGTTGATTGACGAGATTATATTGAAGCGTATTGACGGGAGCTCCAATATTATTATCAATCTACATTGACAATATTATTGAACGTCTATGGTTAAGCGGCCCCTAGACGTTCCATAGTATTGTCAATGTAGGTTGACAATAATATTGAAGCTCCCGTCAATACGCTTCAATAATCTCGTCAATCTAGCTATCAATACGGCGACTGCGCACTGTGACGCATTTGTGACGAGGTGGAAAACAAAGGTTATGCCAATTAACATTCAATCCTATCAGGAAACCGTATTACCAGTTAGAATTTTTTTCGTTTTTGAAATGAGACGGATCAACAATTACATATTAACAGTTTAGATCTCTTAGCTGCCTTTTTTGAACTTAAATGCAAAAGATTGAATGGATCGTGATATTTTGCTTAGAGTAGATAACACCACGGCTATTGCTTATAAAAAAACAACAGCTTAACCTCAATACAAAGATAACTTTAATCCGCCTTATTTTAAGTTAAGAATAGCTTTGGAAAAATTTTCTTCCTTGGTTGTTATAATGTCGCGATCATAAAACTTCGCAAAAGTTTCTATTGCGGTGAACTATTTTCTGCTGGGAAATTTGATTCTTGCTGTGGTTAAAGTGATCTTTCGATTTCACGAGTAAATTCTCGTTCCGCGTCGGAATCGTAATCTGTGCGCTAGCCATTTTGCCTGTACGCGATGATGCGATATTGTGCAAGATTTCTCGCGTATGTGCAGCGATTTCAGCCTCAGTAAAGTAAGATTCTCAATAACATGGGGTACGTTGAGCCCCCCGCAGAATTTTAAAAAATTGGTATGATTTGATTTTGAAAAATGAATGTATAACATGTGTATTTCTGTATATTTTGTAACTCGTAGGACATGTCTTGGAGTCTTTTTGTCCGGAACAGATTGTTTCGGTACATTCCTGCCAATATAATTGCCTCAGGGCTCTGCTATCTCATCATCGTAATATAGATACGTTAACTGTTTCGCCCGCGCATGCGCGAGAAATCTTGCACCATATCGCATCATTGTCTAGTGAGATTGACGAAATATTGACAATGAACCTCCTAAATGTCAATGCGCGCATCAATATGGCTCCTGTCAATACGCTTCAATCAAAATTTCTATCAATGTGCTTCAATATATTGACCAATGCGTTTAAACCCCTTGTAAACGGTCAATATGCCCTTTCATTGCGGCTCGTCAATATTAGTGATGGGCATATTGACAATATTATTGAACGTCTAGGGACCGCGCCGCGTTAGGAATGCGCAGACAAAAACAAAGACCGCACTTGACGAGAGAAGGTGCAACGTATGAACGGTAAGGTACACACCTCGTCAAAAGTGCGTACTGTCCATTATTTCTTACAGCAGTAAACCTACAAAACAACTGTTTATATGTTTGTGTGACGATCTGTTTTTTATCGTTGCGAAGTTCCGCCTATTTACCATTGCGCAGGGGGGTCATTTCCCCGTGCGGGGGACATTCAGCCGCGCAGCTAGATTTGACAAGCTGTACCTAATTTTCTCGGTAAACGAATCTTTTTCCCGTTGTTTTCGTTTCTTTTTGCGCAGGATTCGCCGCGAAAGGTTCCCAAACATTATCCGTTTAATTGTCGTGAGACTCGATCTAATTAGAATGCCTCGTCACGATCAAGGTTACTTTATGTTCGTGTTAACAATTTCGACAGCAGCTTACCAATTAACGTGGGCGACGGGTTTCTTAACGAACAGTTATGTGATGGCGCGTTCTTCGCCGTGACCCTTTCGCCCATTACAATGTATGTAATTGGTACGTATCGCGTTTCGTATTAGCTTAATTAATAAGACCGCCTTTCCGCCGGACGAATTTTCTGTCGACTCGCCTACCGAATTTACACAGGAACCGTAGATTTATTTTCTCGATTACTTGTTTCAGTTACAGTTTAGAACAGATGCGTGCAACGGAAGAATTAATGTGTTCGTACAGTGCACGGAATTATGCGTTTCTGTGTTAACCAGTATCTGACCAGAGAAATTGTTTCGTCTCGCTGAGAACAACGCAGGGGCATAGAAAAATACGTTAATAATATAATGTTTAAAGTTTAAAGTCCCGTGTTGTAAATCCTTAGCGTCACAACGCGGTACGCGTGTAGAGCTCACGCGCCGACACAAAGAAGAAGAAATTTGAAATGCATCGAACGAGCACAATGGCAGGTTGCAACTTGTTGGAACAAGCTCCGAACACGTTCTCCCTTTTAAAATTCACAACAGTCAGTCAAAAGCCGGTACATAGACCCAATGAATATTGAACACATTGTTCCATTGGAAATGTTATTATAAATATGTATATTCTAATTAATTAATAATTATGTATATTCTTATTATTATAATATGTATATATATTTATAAATATGTATATAGATTACTCCATTAATATTGTTGCAGATACAATTCCACTTGTATGTCGCGAGAAACACGAGGGATTACACGGGTCCAAGGGGAGAGGTAACAACGCCACCCTCTTTCCAGAATTCCGGAGAACCATGTTTGTTTTGTACCGAAACGGTAACCGCGTCGTCCCAATTTAGTCGCCGGTCTGACTAAACAAATATTTTATAATAGCGATAATAATGTGCACTTTATTAACGTGCTCTCCTAGGCTAGATAAAGGTTCTACATGGGCAGATTCTGAGTTCCCCACAGAAAAAGAGTGGGGTAGGAGAGATGCGTTGTAGGAGAGAAGAGCGAGAAAGAGAGGGACAGAAAGACAAAGAGAGGGAGAGAGAGGGAGAGAGAGAACTGTAAAGGGATAAAGCAGCCGGAATAGCAGCGGGATGCGGGATCAGAATGGGAATGGAATCTGGTCGTGGCGCGCATGCGTCGACCACGTTCATTCACTCTACCGAATCATTCATAAATCGCGAGACCTACGCTCGGTAGGTGTAATTAACAACGAGACGTTGCGTTGCGCGCAGATTACACGGGACTCCATAGCTTCCATTATAACGTTTTCCTCCGGCCTTATGGAAGAGTTACGAGCCGCTTATTAAACCAGAAATTACCATGTTGCTAAATAATATTAGGTTGATGATAAAGGAACGACCTGATCGGAATGTACTTTATACCTGTAATGTCACAGGTATCGTTGTAGCACGACGCAGACAAGAGTTACATTTAATTTCTACGGTCGTTTTAATTGAAAAAAGAAAGAACAAAACGTGCAACTAATAATCGACGTTGTTCCTTAGTGGTCGACCGAGTAGTTCGAGTAACGCGAAACGTATCTCAGATTGTGGTATACAAACGAGTCGACGCCGCAGTTTGCGGCGCGTCGTTTACCGAACGACTCGGTTGGCAAGTGAATATGTAAACCACTTCGCTCGATCCATTGACGAACACCGGCATGCTTTCATATTTGCGGCAGAATCACAACGAGACCGTCGCCTTCGATTCAGATGTAATTGACGCGACGCGACGCGACGGGGCGACCGCACATGCGCTCAGCCGGATACAATGGGGATAAAGGAAGCGAGAAGCGAGGATACACCGGATCCCGAGACCGATGGAAAGTAGGGATGGAGACGAGCCGATCGCACGCATCCAAAACCACGTTGGATGAAGGACAAACATTCGTTTCCCAATCGAGGACGAGCAACGTTGATGATAGTTTAACACTAACTGTACCACGACCAGTTTCACATTTATTATTTCATAATTATTGAAGCTGATTCCACTAGAAATGATTACATAAATTTATTCATTCGATGCCGTATATAGCTATAAAAGTTGAAAGACATTTCAATAAATAGAGTCTTGTCATTTTTATAAAACAATGTATACCAGTCATACTTTGTGCTCGGTACGTTTAGTGTTATACTAAATACTAACACACGAATTTGAAGTGAAACTTCTTTGCTGAGGGGGCTACAATTTTCTAGCGTTACGGAAGTGACGCGGTCGAGCGTTACGGAAGTAACGAAATTTCGCGAATAACCTTGAATAGTTTGACAAGTAACATTTTCATAATTAATTTACTAACTTTAAAGACTTTATTGGTGAACTTTTAAGATTGTAGAATGCAAAATGTAGCCTTGACTACATTCCCATTTAAGTTTTATGCAGGTTTGATGCTTTGGTTGAAGGAAACAAAGTTTCAGTTTCCCAACTGATGAAAAAGTTTCCCAAATCATAACACTACCGCCATGAAAATTTCGGCCTAATCTAGAATCATTCTTTTGACGCAGATCATGTCAATACGATGAGCATCCATCTGGACCGTCCAAGTTAAACTTCTTTTCATAGGAAAAAAATGACTTTATGCCCTTCATCGGGCCAGTGCTATGTGATTTTCTGCGAATTGTAACCAGGTAGCCTTATGATGTTGTTTTAACATTGGCTTACTCGTCGATTTCCTGAAAACAACATTCGGTGCATTGTGCAAAATTTGTTGCACACGTCTCGACGTTATTAGTAATTGTAACTGCGCAACAATTCGACGTGCAACTAATTTTTTTTGTCGCTTATTATATTATTTTGTTCTCGTTCTGGGATTTTTGTATTTCCTTTTGTAGCACGTTTTTTGCCGTAATCTTCACCACTTTTCAAAGAATTTCGTACTACGGACTCTGAACGTTTAATTTCTTTGGCAATCTTTCGATTCGGTTCCCCCCTTGTTTAAAAGAAGATATTATTGCCTTTTCAGTTTCATTTAAATATTTTCCTTTCGCCACTCTGTTTTGTTACGTAAAGTCAAAAATATGACGAGACCACAATACCTTTATGATCAATCTTTAAATCAACTACTTTCCTTTATAATTTCTCTCAATATCTGGGAAAAAACACTGCGTTTAAACGAGTTTCGGTCACTGTATCACAGGTCAATTGTTTCAATGATAGAATCATAGAAAATCATAGAAAAAATAATGAACGATCAAAATTTGCGACGCAAAGAAGGAGAGCATATGGGAAAGAAAGAGACATAGTTCATAGCATGTTCTATGACTTTCTATGATTCTCTAATTGAAACAATTGGCTTGTGATAGCTAATAGTCCAGTCAATGAATGCTCGTAAAAGGAGCGTAGAGGGAAATGGAAGGAACACAATTTGTAACTTTGGGACTTTGTTTGGACTAGTTAGAAAGTAAACATACTAAAAGTCCCTACTCCTAGTTGGTGAGCGGTGTACAGGGGGACACGTAGAAGGTCCCCCTTTTTCGGTTTTCCGCTTATATCTCGGAAACTATACGTCCTAGCGACAAGACCATTCTATACAAAATTAATACTGACAAAACGTGCCATAAGATTGATTCTATGCAGTTTTTCGCTATTTCGCATAGTTTCCGAGATATCCGCGCTCAAAGTTCACTAATTGTGAAAAAGAAATTGATGCCTCACGTTCTTTGCCTTATTTGACTAGCTAACTCTTCCGCACAATTAGTGAACTTTGGGCGCGGATATCTCGGAAACTATGCGAGATAGCGAAAAACTGAATGCAGTCAATCTTATGGCACATTTTGTTGCCTTTAATTTTGCATAGAATGGTCTTATCGCTAGGACGCATAATTTCCGAGATATAAGCGGAAAACCGAAAAAGGGGATCTTCTACGTGCCCCCTGCACCCCGCTCACCTCCTAGGAGTGGGGACTTTTAATATGTTTACCTCATAACTAGTCCAAACAAAGACCCAAAGTTAAAAATTGTGTTCCTTCCATTTCCCTCTACAATTTTCCGTTGACTGGACTATAAAATATGATAGAAATATTCTTGATTCAATTTTGTCTAAATGTCTTGCAAATACTGCATCGAGAGTTGTTCCTGATCTTGTTGTCGCTTCGTTAGGATTATTTACCATTTTCAATCTTAATTTACTTCTAAACATTACTATTTTGTTTTTCCGTTTGTCGTTCATTGTTTTCCTCTTTCATTGGTTGTGTAAAAGTTTTAATACGGTGGATGTATCCAGAGGAAACTATGAAACGTAAACAGTTTCTTCCTTGAACGCGTTGTTCCTGCAAAAAAAGAAATTAGGATCGCGACCGTAGCTAATCGAATGCTGCACACTGCGCTCCGCGCAGCGCGCGACCGCATGCGGCATGGTGAGAATCAACGAAGGAGGGGATGGTACGCCGCGCGCAACTGATTGCGAGGTTGCGAGTCGAGCGAGAACCAGCGAGAACCTCGAGCCTCGAACGTAACGCGACAGTAGTGAGCGGGTGGGGGTAACGAAATTCATGAGTGGTAGGGGCGGCGGGGAAGGGATGGAAGCGCACGCACACCTATGCGGCTGCGGAATTCGGAAGAGTGCTGAGCTGAGCCGGCCAGAGCCGGCTGAGCGACTGCTTCACTGGCAATGCTGGCAATGGCTGGCATTCGTTTGCGAACCGCGGTGCGGTTCGGCTCGTCGATACTTCGTGCTCTCGATCGTCTTCGACCGGCTTCAACCCCTTACGATCGTCTGCTCTCTTGTCACCGTGCAAAGTGACCCGGTTTAGCAGCCGATCGGCAGGCCCAATCATCACGAAGAAGGAACAACTCAAAGATCTCTGGAGGAAATCGGAAGTTAACGTCCGGACCGGTCGGTGTGATCGCTCACGAATCTCACGATTAGGTAGTTGTGTGAAAGAGAGGATCTCGTACACACCGGTATCTTCTGGGTTCTGCGGTATTCCTTCTCGGGTAAAATCCGTGGAAAGTGCTGTGCACGGTCCGGTTCGCGGTGTGCTATTCAGAGGGACGGAACAAGAGGGAGGGAGAGAGGAAGAAGGGAGGAAGACGGAGAGAGAAGCGTTCGCCGAAGAAAGGCGTGCTCTCCGAGCCGAGCTTTTGGAACCTCGCGGTCGACACCGCGCTGCACCGGTCCTTCCTCATCCTTCGCCGGAACGTTAGAAACGATCTATACTTCGCTGGATCGATCGTCGACGGTTTTTTTTTCATATGTTGGCAACTCGATGGACATCGCGCACCCGTTCGAACCGTGTTGCGGTTGAAGTTTATTCTTCCAATTGCTGATCGTGAGTCGCCGGCGAGCGTGACAGATCCAAGAATGAAAAACACAAACCTTGGCAGAGCGCTGCTGCTATTGGCTGTCGCAAACGCGGTCTACGGTTTCAGTAAGTAACATTTACATTTCCATAATTCGCGGTAATAATCCGAGCGACATTAGAATTTACGATTCGCTTTTTTCCTATAACCTTTCATTGCGTAATCTTACCATTTTTAGTTGTCTATAACGCGGTTGGTTTTAAAGGCTGCATCGATAAGGCTTGAATTTGTTGGTCGTTTCTCAAAGACAGAATTTTTACAAAATTTAAGAGGCACGTTGTCGCTTAAACGGAATTTGGCTTTTAAAAATTTGAATCTGAAGAGACTCGCGCGCCTTTTTCACTGCGCGGCCCGCGGTTTGCAATTTTACACTAAACGTAACAAGACCGGTTCTAGATTTTATAGTTTACAATTATTGGGATTAGAACGATGACCTCGTAAGAAATGATTTAATAGATATCTTTACTAGAGCCACGTATTACAATACATAACAACCGCGTTAAATAAATTAAATCTTGTCGTTTTTATAAGGCAACTTGTGCCTGTTACTTTTATAGTGATTTTCGCACAGTTATCTTACATCCCAGCTAAACATTTTAGCGAATCGTTAGTTTAGAAAGAAAACAAACTATGTACATAGTCGTTGCAAAGATAAATAGATCGGAGAACCAAGCATTACTTTATCACGATAAAGATACTTTAATCCGTCAAAAGATACTGAATTTCGTCACGGAAACCAAACTTTTCAAAAATAACTAGACAGCAGATATCTTTATTCAAAATAAACATGTTCTACCTGATTTCGAACAAACTGGAATGAAATAGAAATTTATTTTCTTTTTTGATATATTTGATAGGTTGAAAATGTAATTAACTGTATCTTTAACTTCTCCTAATGTTTTTTTCTGTTCTAAATTACACCTACTCATTTTTATCATAAATGCATAATGCAGTGAAATTATAGAAAAAAATGGATTGGTAAAGAAACGCTGGGATTTGTACCATTGTTCGCGTAAATACCGTAAAAACCAGAATCCCGTAAAAGTGGTACTGAATGGAACAAAAATCTGCTTTGCGGCTAATCGTCGTTTACGGTTCGACGAGTTCTTCCTTCGCTGCCTAACCATTCTTTCGCGAATACTGTCGCGTTTCTGGCCATTGATCAAACAGCCTCTATTTATAACGGGGCAGCCTCCGAACTCTTAACCTTTCTCTTTCATTTATTGTCCATTGTTCAGTTGCTCAACTATTATGCGACATATTTTTTTCTACTACAATTTCTCTCACAAACCAGATGACTACAAACGTTGCAACTGTCCAACATCAAAGTTCCGTAATTACTGTTGGGTCCTTCTTAAAGAGTTCTTTGCGCTGATTCCAAATCTGTCCTTAATTTTTCTCCTATACGCACAGTTTTTGAAGAACATGGCTTTGAAAAAAAAACATATTTTTCAACTTTAAACAAATATTGTGATTAAACATGTTTAAACAATCATTAAATATGGAGAGACACCACTTCTGCACCAGTTTTTGAGGATATTTTTCAATATATCTCATAAAATAAGGGTCCAGCGAAAAATCGAACTATATCACGCGATAGAGCAAACTTTTATCTTGAGAAACCCCCTTTGAAGTTTGCAACATCGACATTTTTACCGAACAAGAAAGCACAAAATATCTTCGCCCAACATGAGTTGCCGCCAGTGACTCTCGGGACGGGATACGAAGCGGCGAACAACCGTTCTGGTGGTGAGCGCCACTGGTGACAACTCATATTTTGTTTTCTGGTTCGAAAAAAACGTCGGAAGTTCCAAACTTAACACTTTACCTACAGGGAGCTCTTCAGAATACAAATGTATGTAAAATTGACGTACAGATCCATTATACAAAATCTATTTTTTAAATTTTCGTCCAAGGCCCACATAAAGAAGTTGTAAACAATTTGTTAGTATTTTCCTTGTAATTCCAACAAATTGGAATTTTTCAACAATTTTTTTTCACGTTTTGTAATAAATTAGCCCTCAGCACGCGAGTGGTGACTCCGAGTCACCACTAAAGATTGCGGTACCATTATTTACAGTATTGTTTAGATTATTAAATAATTATATCGGTATAACTAAACATACCGTATGTATGTAAACATTTAAGTATATTACATATATAAGGTATCATATAACAATTTCATATCCATAAAATCTTCGAGTTAAATTAGCTCCGACTTTCAAAAGTGTCCGAATATTACTGGATTCGCTCGATTTATATGTTTAATGTCTAAAGTTTGATCGATTAAATCGAGTCCAGCATTCGAAATTTTGTATAAAGGTTGTACAAGTACAAACTAAAGGAAGTAAGCGGAAAATTGAAGTTGTGAGAATTGGCTGCGTCAGTCGGCAGATAAAATCACAGGTTTACCTGTGAATCAGATTTCGCTATCTCTCATCTCGAAGGAATTCGAGGTTCCGTGTTCTCAGGTAAACCGACCCAGACCTAACCGAACCATGGTCACCTTTTATACCAAATCCCAAGTTGTTGCGAGGGTTGACGAAGGCTGACGAGAGGCTACCGAAAGCCACTCGGCGCTCGCTTATTATTATTGTATATAGAAAATGCTCGTTACAGTTTGTCGCACTTTGTTGCGATTGCAATTGGAACAGTTGAGAAGAAACTGGGAGAAACGAAACGTCTATTAATTTTCATAAAACAGTGGGAGTAGGATAGGAACGGCTAGGGGGAACACGCGGTGATTCTCAGGCAACAATGCGAGAATCTCGGAAATCGCCAGCTCGCGCGCGGATCGATGTTGTAACGATGTTAACAGGCGCTTACTTAAATATTCATTGTTCCTCGACGGAAGGATTCCAGCGAAGTCAACGGACTCTAAATAGAAACGCGAAAGCTGCGGAGATAAGATTATGTAACGGGTAGCGTTATCCGATGAGCAAAGTCCTGACTCATCGGGGACCTTGCGTGTAAACGTTTCGAATCATTGTTCTATGTACATCTTTCGAAGCTCCTTTGTCATCGACGTCATCGAAATTAGGATGGTTCTCCGGCAATATGGGTTAGGTTTGATCGCTCTGTACAGCCTAAACCTGACTAGCTTTCCACACGATCACGCTATTCATCGAGTTAAGCCGACGAGAAATCACCTTCGACCTGGACGAACCGTTTGTAGCTTGTAGTCATTGCAGAAGAGACTCCTAGAGATCACTGGCCGAGATAATCGACGGTTAACTCGATTCTGAACTCTTTAAAATGCGTCTTCCTGCTTCTTTCTTCGATCTCTTCCGAGTTTTCGGGGTCCCGAATTCTTCCCCCGAAGACCAGAAGTGCATACTAATTTTCGTCGAAACGCGTCCTTAGAATCCTCTATTCCGTAGTTTTTGCGAAGCATACCGACGCGACGCACAGTGGGGTATTTGCCCGATTTCAGCGGCCACAGCTACAGTCAGCGGCAATATTAAGTGGACACCTTTAAAAATCGCATAACTTTTTAGAAATTGGTCCGAAGGACTTGAATTTTTTTAAGATGTTAAACCGGCTAGTTTGCTAGAGAATAATTAAACAAAAATTTATTGCGATTGCAATTGGTAGGAATCATACAAAATTTAAAAAAATGATGTTTTGTAAACTTTTTTAGCTGGGCCTGTAACGATAATTTAAAAAATGCGTTTTATAGATTTCGGTAACTTATATGCATACTGAAGATTTCATCGAAATCGGTCAACATTGCAATGGCCTACAAACGTTTAAAGATGATCACGTAAGGGCGAAATGCCCTGGCAAGGCTGAAAATCTGCAACTTTCACCCTTAAGCTCTCATCGTAGCTCACCGCAATGTTGACCGATTTCGATAAAATTTTCAGTATGCATATATAAATTATACTGTCCAACAAATTTCAACTTTTTTGATGTTCTCTCATTATTGTTGGGTCCTTCTTATAGAGTTTTTCGCGCTGATTCCGAATCTGTCCTTAATTTTTCTCCTATACGCACAGTTTATGAGGGACGTGGCTTTGAAAAAAAACATATTTTTCAACTTTAAACAAATATTGTGATGTTATTATACAAGATATTGAATTGTTCTTTGCAGCAAAAGATTCTGTAGACTTTCCCAAATACAGTGATATATCCAATATTAATACATTATGATTGTTTAAACATGTTTAAACCAGCAGTATATTGAAAACTACAGGCCCAGATAAAAAAGTTGACAAAACATCATTTTTTAAAATTTTGTACGATTCCTACCAATTGCAATCGCAATAAATTTTTGTTTACTTATTCTCTAGCGAACTAGTCGGTCTAACATCTTTAAAAAAATCAAGTCCTTTGGACCAATTTTTAAAAAGTTATGCGATTTTTAAGGGTGTCCACTTAATATTACCGCTGACTGTAGTTCAAAATTCGCTCAATATTGACACTGCTGTAACTTTGCTAAAAATCCGAATTTGATGAAAAAACAACCATTTTAAAGCTTAAGATTTCTACTTTTTGTACTGTGTGCCGTTTTTACTGAAACGGATCTTTTCAGTGCAAAATCTGTCCATAAAAAGGAGCGTATCAGATTGTAAAGTTTGTAGCTATTTTTCAATCAGATACTGCGGATTATAATTAATATTTTAATGTTATTCGTCTATTTTATGTACACTATCGAAAAGTGTAATCATTTACAATTAAAATATCTTTTTAAAATAGTTATTACAAAGAATAATCTCCGGTATTTGTAGTAGTATGGAAAAATGTTATGAACAAAATTTGCACGGTACAAAGGGGGACGTGTTGTGGCACAAACATTTTCTGCGTGGGTGGAGGCATAGAGGAGATTTCAAAGTCACCTTGATTTTTTAAAACAGAAAATCCTTTCTTATACCATAAATCGATAGAATATCAAATTCTGAGTATAAAAGTGTTAAACAAATGATGTACTAATGTTCTCGGCGCAACGGTTCGATCATACCGAACCGAGAACACTAGTACATCATTTGTTTAACAATCATACGATCGATAATTGGATGAATATTTATAAAAGTGTCACCTTTGTATGTCCTAAACCTAATAGTTAACGAGATATTATCCAAAGAAGAAAGATAATTATTTCGATAATATTTCGTTAACTATTAGATTTAAGATATATGGAGGTCAACACATTTTTACTCTGAATTCGATAGTCTATCGATTCATGATACAGAAAGTACGTATTTCCATTAAAAAAAATCAAGGTGATCTTGAAATCTCCTCTATGCTCCCACCCACGCAGGAAATGTTTATGTTCCAACATGCCCCCCTCTATACCGTGCAAATTTTGTTCATAGCATTTTTTCATATTATTACAAATAACGGCAATATTCAAAGTGGACATAGTTATTAACCCACTCTGTATATTATTTTATGTGTATACTGTTTCCTTATTTTAGTGTATATTTGTGTGTTTATTATTATTATTTAGTATTTACTTAAGTTAATATGAAGATATAGCGAATGCGAACATGCAGGATGTGAGAGATGACCATTTTTTCGTAAATCAACTATAAAACACGGAGTCAGTCGTGTAGTCAGAACCAATTTTTCTTGCATCGTAATCAGAAAACTTCAAAGAATACAGTGGCATAGAAATGAACACCAGGACTCACGCGGAAGTATAACAAATTCATTACCAAAGTCTTAGAATCATAAAAAAGGTGACTGAATCGTTGGTTATCTTTAAATATTAGTAACTGCAAAAATGTATATAGTACAATAGTGAATTTCCCTTAAAAGTATACCCTATACTACTTATAGTCCAGTCAACGAAAAGTTGTAGAGGCAAATGGAAGGAACACAATTTTTAACTTTGGGTCTTTGTTTGGACTAGTGAGGAGGTAAACATACTAAAAGTCCCCACTCCTAGAAGGTGTGCTGGGTGCAGGGGGGTGGGGAGGCACGTGGAAGGTCCCCTTCCTCGGTTTTCCGCGTATATCTCGGAAACTATGCGTCCTATCGATAAGACCATTCGATACAAAATTGAAGCTGACAAAATGTGCCACAGGATTGATTCAATTCAGTTTTTCGCTATCTCGCATAGTTACCGAGATATCTGCGCTCAAAATTCACTAATTGTGCTGAACAGTTAGCTAGTCACGTAAGGCAAAAAACGTGAGGCAAAAATTTCTTTTTCACAATTAGTGAACTTTAAGCGCGGATATCTCGGAAACTATGCGAGATTGCGAAAAACAGAATAGAATCAATCTTATGACACGTTTTGTCAGCTTTAATTTTGTATAGAATGGTCTTGTCGCTAGGACGCATAGTTTCTGAGATATAAGCGGAAAACCGAAAAAGATGACTTCTACGTGTCCCCCTGTAGATCGCTCACCTCCTAGGAGTAGGGACTTTTTAGTATGTTTACCTCCTAACTAGTCCAAACAAAGTCCCAAAGTTAAAAATTGTGTTCCTTCCATTTTCCTCTACGCTCCCCTTATGAGCATTCATTGACTGGACTATTAGCTAAAAAAACTTCTATAAAACAAAAATCTGTAAGTGTATGTAAATAAGGTAGAAATTACTAATAGGTGAATTCGTTGAGAAATGAAAGCGGGTTAACAGAAATTCAAACTTCCGACAAATTTCAGTGCTTAATGGATACATGAATGGGAATACGAATGATGGGAGGTTGTTCCTCAGATATTCAACTAACTCGAGCCACAAAAATTTTACAACTTATGACAAATTTTTAAAATTGAATTTTGACTGTTGAAATCGGGCAAATACTCCACTGTGCGACGCGTTTTCTCTCGGAATCAGGTAGAATCTCAAGTGGCAAAATGCGGCTTTCCGCTTTTGAGAATCGTCCGCGTTCAGGAGAAAGAGAGGGTCGGAACCTTGAAGAAATGCTTTTCATTCGATAACGGGTCCTCCTCTAATCTCGAAGCGTACCACAACGAGACGAAACCAGACCGAGGGACGAATAGAATGGAATCTTTTGGAAACTGGCAATTATACCAGCAAACAGTGGGGGAAGATGCATCGTACGCACGAAACGCATCGCGTGCGAGAAATCAGCTTGAATGGAAAAACGGACTTGGACGGGGTTTTACCGAAATCGCGTGAACTGGAACGGCTTCTCTCCCAACAAGTTCAGGCCCGATACTATGTAATTAACGAGTTCTACAATCGGTGTCGAATAACGTTCGCCTGAGACGTTCCGATGGTTCACGGGACGCAGAGGTCTGGACATCTAACCGAATCGCTGAATCTCGACACAACGTTGTTCTCGGAACTAACGCGACTTTAACGCTACTGCATTTCTTTCAAGAACTCGTTAATGTTCCTCTAATGTTCCGATTTCATTGTTTAATTATTTTTTTAATATACTCAAGGTTTATCAGTGCCTGATAGACTTACAGAATAAATAGGGCATAATAATTTTAAACGTCGAAAAAACGTCGAAAAAATCGGTTTTTATTTTTTTTAACAACAGTGCACCAAACCAAAAAATCTGAAAAAATTCATGAACAATACTTATAAGAATATACCGCTACTGTGAAAATATAATTGTTGTCACTCTAGAACTTCCATGTGAAATCTGCATTTTTTCGATTTTTTGTGGCTTTTGATTTTTTACAAGCAGGATTTTCACTTTAAAAATCTGAAACTAATTGCAAAGTATGTATTTGGGTTCGTGATATGTGTCAGATTTCTCTCAGAATTTCTAGACGTCATTAACTAGAGAAAATAGGCCAAAAACTGATTTTTCGATTTTACCCGATAACTACCCTCCCGATCGAGATACAGGGTTGAAATTTTGCACAGTATTGAAGAAATTGAAGTTGAAATACAAATTGAAGTTGGAATTCAAGTCGAAGTTGAAATTGAAGAGTTGAAGTCGAAATACCAGAGTAGAAATTGAACTTGAAATTGATGTTGAAATCGAAGAGTTGAAATGGATATTGAAGTCGAAGTTGAAATAGAAGAGTTGAAATGGAAATTGAAGACGAAGTTGAAATTGAAAAATTGAAATTAAAATCGAAAAGTTGAAATTGATGTTGAAATTGAAATTTGAAAAATTGAAGAGCACGTAGAAAAATAAAAAAGAAAGTGAAAAACAAATAGTTATATAAAATGCCGACACGGGATGCGAACACCCCGACTAATCTCGTGGTAGATATTCGCTCAACCCGCTCAGCCACCGACCGCTGCGCTGTGACAAGACGTTTTCACTCTTGGAATATAACGCACGTGTCGCATTTCAAAATCGATTTTCTCGAAAACTGATTCGCGTTGGCGGCTAAAACCAATTGGAGGGCTAAAACCAATTACGCACCCATTCATGAGGGTGCGTAAGCTATGTTCACACAAAAACTCGTTGCGATCCGGCGTTCTCGATACGCGAGGTCTCCTCGTTAGGCGTCTAGAGACAGAAGAAATTCTGGAGCGGCATGGATGTGCGCAGCAAAAAGCATGAAGCACTTTTTGGACGGGAAGCACCGTCTTGTCATAGCGTTCATCGATCACGAATCTCGAGCAAAACGTAGCACTCGAGCAAAGAACGTGAAAGGCTTGTCTTTGAGCCCGGCGCTCGGAAGAGGGAAGTCGTCTATCATCTGACCGGTGACAGTCGCGCTATCAAAATTGCCGCGATGCTTGGTCCTTTCTCTCGGCCGCGGCTTTCACCAAGGCATTAAAGCATATCAGGATAGGATCGTGAGCTTGTGGGATCCATTGGGAGCCGGGACGAGAGACTCGTCGAGGGTCTCGGCCCACCCATCAGGGGTGGGCGAGTCTGCTAGCGCCGACAGAAACCATCTTTCGTTTCCATAGGTTCTCTTTGTTGAACCGAGGGTCGAGGGGGATTCTCAAACATTTTCAACGGTGGTGTTGGTTCAGCGGGAGTCTCGGCGCACAAGAATCGACCGGAAACTGCAACTATTTAAAACAAATCTGCAACATCGAACGGAATCAACATTTATTTCGAGAATCGGACTATGTATCCCTGTAAGGAGCGTAGGAATATCGCATGCAGAAAAGAGAGAGCTCGCATGCTCGGATACTCGTATAGCATGTAGGCTTGACAAAAGGCGCAGAACAGCGCGTGAGCGAAACACGCGCGCAGGCGTGTCCGAGAGGCGGTCGAATTGACTTGTATTAAGTATTAAGGTATACACTTACCGTGTCTCGATCACGTTCGTTGGTAGCCCGACCGATTCGAGAGTCGCGCATCTGCCGTGCTCTTTTCCTGTTGTTCGGTCGGGTTAGATCGGGCCACCCTCGAGGACGCGAGACAACAGGCCCGATATCGCAATCTCTATCAGCCAGCGAAGAAAAGCCGGGCACGCCCGGCGAGATAATCGTGTTTATCAAGGAACCGATCCGATATGCATCAGTCTACAGGAAACGTTTCCGAAATCGGTCGCGTTGCAGTTCGCAAAGGCTTCGAACCTGGAAACGTCTTGTATGTACTTCGGGCCTCGTACTTCGCACCTCACCAATCACTGACGCAATCGCGCTCGTTAACGGTGCAATCGTTACGTAAAAGGTTCTATCGCAACGAAATGGAAAAAATTGTTGGTCTGTTCTGTTCGTGTCTCTGTTCGACGAAACGCTAAATATTAGCTTCGAGGGTAGCGAAACGATCTCATTTTTCCCTAAATGTACAACCCTTTAACGATTCGAGACAGAACTGTGGGGTCCTTGTCTCGTTGGTCCGACGAACTACTCTTCAGGAGTACAGTAAAGTCGCGCTTACTGTACAAAAGCCGTGTTCTGCGCGGAGAGTGATCGCATACCGACATCATTCTTTTATGACTCCGTCTACCGCGCCAAGAATTCAAAAGAAAACCAAACGTAGAGAAGAACAGCATAAAATACGGATCGCGTGGCCGAAGCGTATCGTTGTGAACCACTACATACTAATGGTACTAGTCGAATGTACAAAAACTTTTTTATTTTTCATTATTTTTGTTATGGGACTTTCACTAACTCATTTCTGGAATTTTTCTGATTAAAATAAGACCAAACACGATATAATTTCAACTGTATGTACTTAGTGATATAATCGACGATGAAAGTTCGCTGTCTTTCCTTGTGCCCGAAACTTTCATCTTCATGTAAGCTCATTATACATATATCGTTTTGTAAAGTTTCAAAAATGTTCTTGCTTTTACTTTTATTTTCGAAGAAGAAGAAGGTAAAGATCGTTCGCAGTTCGCAGCATGCGTCCGCGGCCGACGATAGACGATAGACGATAGACGTCGAGACGATGCAACAAAGGTGAAAAAACAAAAGCTAAGCGGCGGATGGCGGAAAATAAAAGAGGATGGAGGAGACAATTGGGATCGCAAGCTGCGGAACGGGAGCGAGAACGAGAACGAGAACGGGATAAGAAACCAGTGCAAGAAGGAGGAACGAGAAGGAAACGGCTGACCTCCTCGACCACAATGAGGTGTCCTGCGTGCGCGATACACGTACATACGCGTTTATACGGGCGCAGGATCTCGAAGCTAGAGAGAGAACAACGCAATGTTCCGGTAATGGAGGGCAACATCTGCCGCAGGCTCCGCGTACCACCTACTACTTCCGACTCGAAAACCTTTTCTTAGATCCTTTCGCACGAAACGGAACACAACAAGGAGACAAAACGTGTCCACGCGACACACGACACGCGACACGCGTCCACGGCAGATGTCTCGTCAAACTACATCCGCGGTCTGTTGCGAAAAACACTCCTCGCATTCTTCCTCGAGAAAGATCAAAGACTTTTTGTAAAAGTATCGCGAAGTGGACTTTTTGAAACGCCGTATGATATCTAATAAATTGGAAAAACCCCCTATAGTCGATGGAGCGAGGCACAGTAGGGTATTTGGCCCGGAAAGGTCGTTTTAATTCGTCTTAACGTCAGCCTGCTCAACTTTTGTTAGAAACATTTTTTCCTCGGATTATCGGAAGTCCTTCATTTTATAATCGTGAAAAAGCTTGTTGAATGATTGATTATGTTGAAACATTAATAACTATACTAATTTAGATAATAACGAAATGAAATCTGTGCGAAAGTGCCCTGCGCACCTACTGGAAAAGCTTCTGAATTTGAAACATTTGCAAATCGCTAATGAATGAACGTTGTTTCGGAGACTGTTTGAAAACGCAAAGCGCGCCATAAAGTCTCTTGACTTTCGATGAAGTAGGGTATGCACCTTACGGGCGTGCAAGTAAAAAAAATACTGAATCCGTATTCTTCAGACTTTGAACTACATCGGACAGTTGCGTCGTTGAAATCGACTTTTTACCGAATTTTTGGGCGAAACACCCCGCTGCGCTGTGAAAGGGTCGTACGTCGTACTGCGTAACGTAGAACCGCGCCGGCTAGGTACAGTTAATTAAAGTCATGTTTCCGACAAAGGATCACGGTATTCGGGGTTTACGGCCGAGGAAAGAATAACAGGTTGCGAAAGGCAAGGTTCTATCGAGATCTCGATCCCGATAGAGTCGCGTTCCCAGCCTCGGTTTCGATTAGGGCTCGGCTTTTACCTTTCACGTGGGATAGGCACACGGCACGGATACGGACTCTGCGTTACGTTGCCGCCACGTAGCAGCTTACCTTCGTGAACCGGAAACACGCTATTAGCCGGCACTCTTCTCTTGCCTCTCGATCCACGTGTTCCATTATAATTGCGCCTTGATGCGTTTTTTTGCGTACATCAGGATTTTTCTGCGCCTCGGCCCTAAAGACAACGCGACGCGCATTCTTTTCTTCCGAAAAGATCGTCCTCGCTTGCTTTATACTCCTCCGGCTAATTTCTTGATTCCGGGAGAAATTATACTGGCGGCAACGCGAAACACGGAGCTTCTTGTTCGTCCATTGAATAACTGGACGATCGATTGCAACGAGGCATAACGCACGGCTTCACGCTTTCTGAAGCCGGTCTACGAGGTGAGAATCGCGCACCGAGAGGAACGGGGTCTCCCGTTTCCTTTCCTACCGTTGCGAGTCCTCCTCGCCGATTCTAGCGATTCTAACGGGCGTCGAGGAAAATCGCGCCAGAAAACTTGTACGATCAAGAAGAAATTGTTCTGCTTCTTCTCCTCCTTGAGAAGATCATCGGATCGTTTCGAGAGGATCTTGTACGAGGAGAACGATGGGAGGATGGGAGGATGGGAGGATGAGAGGACGGGAGGAAGGCCTACAAAGCTGCGAGAGGCCATATGGCGCGCGAAACGGGTCCGATCCCGACTCGGAGGGAAGATCGTAGTCAGGATCGAGCAAGGCCGCTTTCTGCGGGCGCGTTCACCTCGAAAAACAAGACTCCGAGAAGAAGAAGAAGAGGAAGAGGAAGAAGAAAAAGAAGAACCAATGGACCACCGGATGTGGATCATCGGCGGATCCTCTTGGCGCACCGGGCCAGACGTTTATCGTTTATCGCGCAGATTAAAATCTCTCGACGCCGACGGGCGAGAAATGTTTTGCGATGCGCCTCTTTCAAAGGCTTCCGAGACCGATCGGGCCCCGTTCTCTACCGTCAATGCAGGATGCGAGTTTTATGGTACACATCGGAAAGTGAAAACGCGATCGAAATGTCCCGGGAATATTCAATTATCCGGAACTCGACGGGCGCTGTCTCGGCTAGTCGATACTTGAAATGATCTCGAAATTCGACTACATTCTGCACGATTGCTATTCTCCGTTTACAGTAACGAGCATAACAGATTCTACACACCTTAAGTCGGAACAACTTTTTTCTGAATGGACCGAACGACTTGAATTTCTTTGTAAGGCTAGAAGAATGAATTTAGTGAATGATGTGTAAAAAATATGTTGAAAAAATGCATTTAGACGGAATTGTGAAAACCAATAGTAAAAATTGATTTATACAACTTTTTTAGCTGGACCAATAACGAAAATTCAAAAGATGTGTCTGGTCAACTGGTATAAATTATATACGCTCTGAAAATTGCATTGGAAGTAGTTATTTGGTTTGCGAATTATAAACGATCAAAAGTGTTAAAAATTGCAATTTTTCAAGATGTTCGGCCGTTTTACCACTTTTGATCGTTTATAATTCGTAAACCAATTAACCAATCTCAATGAAATTTTCAGAGCGTATGTATACAATAATTTATACCAGTTGACGAAACACATTTTTTAAATTTTCGTTATTGGGCTAGCTAAAAAAGTTGTAAAAACCAATTTCTAGTATTATTCTTCACAATTCCGACCAAATGCAGTTTTTCAACTTATTCATTAGACGTCATTTACTAAACTAATTCTTCTAGCCTTACAGAGAAATTCAAGTCGTTTGGTCCATTCAGTTATGCACCTTACTGTATACATACAGGGTGTCCCACGCAACTGGAACAGGCTGTACCTCCTAAACGGTCGGGAATAGAGGAAGAAAATGTTATAAGAAAAAGTTGAATGGCATCAGACGGTGCATACTACGCAACTAATTTTATGCACTTTCGTGCATCGGTGCATCAGAAAAATGCAACTGCACTTTTTTTTAAAATGGAAACCTACATTTTTGACTGCACCAATCGATGCAGTTTGTTGTGCTCTACATAAAAGTACTAAAATTGAAAATTTTTTTGCGAGATTTTTTTCACGACTCCCCCTAAAATTGTTCCATTTGGTGAGACAATAATTCCTGCAAAAGATGAAGTTGATCGGACGACGGGAAGGTGTGCCTCATTGGAGTGGACCTCAGGTATACCAGGTGAAATTGTTTTTGCGAGATTTTTTTCACGTCACCACCTATAATTGCGCCATTGTGTAAGAGAATAATTCCTGCAAAAGATAAGCTTGATAAAATAAGGGGAAGACGTGCGACAGTGACGTTGAAGTTGCGAAAAACGTTAAATTTTATAGGAATGGGAATATTTGAAGGAAAGAATTTTACTTTTAGATTAAACAAGAAGAACGTTTAGTCATAATTAAAAGTCTTTCCTTCAAATATTCCTATTCCTATAACATTTAATGTTTTTTGCAACTTCAACGTCAATGTGGCACGTCTTCCCCTTATCCTATCAAGCTCATCTTTTGCAGGAATTATTTTCTTATCCAATATTATTTCTTCATGAAAAGGAACAATATGGGGGGGGGGAGAGCCGAAAATTTCATGGTCGAAAAATAAGGACCACTCTAAGGTACAGCCTGTTCCAGTTGCGTGGGACATCCTGTATACATACATTTCCTATAACGCGTAAACATTTTGATCGAAGATCTACAACGGGGAAAAACGATCGAGTTGTGCTACTCAAGAAATAGCGACGCTCGGTCAATCCATCCTCTCGGACAATTTCGATTTCTCGTGGCGCGTCATAGGGTTAGGCTCTTCCGTTTGGTTCCTCCTGATTGAAGGGACTCGGTCGCCTTCGTATCTCCGATACGCCTAATACAGTCTCCGTAATCAGGAGAATGTATTAGCTACGTTGAAACAGGATACACGGAATAAACGCAATCCGAACAATGACGAGGGTTTCCTCGTCTCGCTTTGAAACGGCTACGCTGCATGGCTTCTAGGCTACTTTGCAATGCCGATTCGTGGCGAATAGGAATTGTTATTCCACGTCCAGTCGCGTCTTTTTCTAAATATAATCGGTTGGTTTCCGGTCGCGCAGCCGGCAAGAAAAGTCCGAAACTATAAATACTTGCATGCGATGGCGCCGCGCGAACCTCCAAGCGAGCGGATCATCCTCGCGATGCGCGGTGAATCAACTACATATACCGGCTATACCCGGGTTTGGAGGTGAAATTCGCCCCCGACGGGATTTTAATCGAGCTTGGATCATTCGATAGCCTACCCAAAAAGACCCCTCTCTGCCAAGTTTCAGCCCCCTATCTCATCTGTAATGGTAGTTATTGAGAAAAATCGAAAAACCAGTTTTTGGCCCATTTTCCCTATTGACAATTAAAAATTCTGAAAAAGATCTGACATATTTCGGACACTAAGCCACATATGTATTAGGTATCATTTTCAGATTTTTCCGTTGCAAACTCTGCTTGTAAAAAATGAAAAACACGAAAAAAATCGAAAGAAATGCAGATTTCATATCGAAATCTAGAGACACTATCACAGATTTAATTTAGCAATGAGATATTACCGTAAGTATTATGCTCAATTTTTTTCAAGTTCTCTAAGAGTGGTGCGTCATAGTTAAAAAAAATGAAAACCACTTTTTTCGGCGTTTTTCTTAAGTTACACTTATCTTCTCTGAATCTTAAAATCATATTATGTAATATTAAACATTCTTACGTTCAGAGAAACATCTTCTACACTTTAAAACTTGCGTTATAAGAATATTTTTCTAAAAAATTATTTTGAAATTGTCTAAACACAGTTAAAAAATGTTTCTACAATGGTTTAACAACAATTATATGGTTAGAAACCAAAAAAACATCTGATTAACTTAGAAAAAAAAATTGATCTGACCGGAGATTCGTATCTGGTCCAAAAAGTCTTCAGCGGTTTCGCAGTCAGAGACCATAGCCGCTGCATCAAAAGTCACTGTTGAGATTACCTTCGATATATTCATATACAGGGTCATCCGTTTTTAAACGGACAAACGTAAACCAGCTATAAAGGACCCCAAATGAAACAATTTTTACCCCTACCACTTTTTTTGATTCGGCCTTGAATTTTAGATAATCGCAAAAAACCATAATTTTTCCACGACGTGCCCTATGCCAAAAAAACAAAGATCCGAAGGTCATACAAAAATATTTTGTTAACAAAAAAGATGCCCCTATTTATTTTAAACCAAATAAAGGAAAAATCATCAGAGATTCATCACTGGAGTCCCGAGATATTCAAGTTTATGTAAACTAAAAAAATTATGGTTTTTTGCAATTTTCTAGAAATCAAGACCGAAACAAAAAAAGTGGCAGGGGTAAAACTTGTTCCATTTGGGGTTCTTTATAGCTGGATAACGTTTGTCCGTTTAAAAACGGATGACCCTGTATATGTACATAGTTTAATAATTTCATTTCTTGTACTACGCAAGTTTTGAAATCTGGAAGATGTTTCTCTGAACGTAGGAACGTTTAATATTACATAATATATTTTTAAAATTCAGGAAAGATAAGTGTAACTCAGGAAAAACGCCGAAAAAAGTGGCTTTTATTCTTTTTTTAACTATGACGCACCACTCTTAGGAATTTGAAAAAAATAGAGCATAGTACTTACGGTAATATCTCATTACTAAATTAAATTTGTGATAGTGTCTCTAGATTTCAATATGAAATCTGCATTTTTTCGTGTTTTTCATTTTTTACAAGCAGAGTTTCTAACGCAAAAATCTGAAAATGATACCTTATATGTGGCTTAGTGTCCGAAATATGTCAGATTTTTTTCAGAATTTTTAATTGTCAATAAATAGGGACAATGGGCCAAAAACTGGTTTTTCGATTTCTCTCAATAACTACCCTCACAGATGAGATAGGGGGCTGAAACTTGGCAGGAGGGATCTTTTTGGGTAAGCTATTCGAATGGTTCAAGCTCGATTAAAATCACGACTGTATTTCTCTCTTCGACGCTACTCTTGTTCGTATCAAGATGTACGATAACCGGTCGAATTTTACAAGATCGAGGCCTAGTCGATAACCATACGAAAACTGAAATTTTTAGTCGGGAGTCGTCGGGGGACTCTTTCGAAGATAGTCGGAAGTCGTCCAGGTGGTGCGCTTGATAATGGACGATGATATTATCGGCTGGTTCTTCGACGACATTATCGTTAATTCTCGGTTAACGAGACACACGGCGCGGCGCGGCACGATGCAACACGAGAGGAGGAAGGGCGAAAGTGCTCGACGGATTTCTTCCTTCTTCATTATGAGAGCGAACATCCTGTCGACAGGGTTTCTAACGCACCGACCGCGGTAGGGCAGCGGCTGCCGGTTGTCGCGACTATTGCGCTCGGTCAGAATCAAGCAAAAGAGTTGAGCAGAAGAAACTTTCGAAAAAAGAATGTGAAAATGAATTGATTTCATAATGTTATAGCTGATGTTACGACGAATTCAATGACCTTACTACATATACTACGAACTTGAGTCCATAAATATCGCTAAAATAGTTTTCTCTTATTTTTCGGCGAAATGTCAAGTCTGTACGCAGCTTGAAGATTCATTTCCTGTACTCCCCGGATCGTCGCGTGTCGCGTCGACCGGACCTAAGACCAGAAATTAAGAGCACACCGATCGAACCTCGGATTCTGCGCAGAATCTTGTGGGAGTAGAACTCCGGCGGTAATATAATGGGACTCTCATACGATTTGCTGGCATCTGTCGCTGAGCATCGAGGTGACACGTGGTCGCACCTGCCTGCCTCTCGTGTTTGTCGAGTGGTGCGCGTGCCTGGCGACATTGGGCGACATCGGACGACACCGGGGAAGCCCGGACGAGGAGGAAAGAAGCACCGAAAAAGTGCACAGGCTACTTGGAAGAAGAATATCCGGGCGGCACGCGCTTTGCTCGCGACATATGGGCTCCGATCTCGGGACTCGCGACACGGCAGCTACCGAAACGCCCTTCGATCCTCTACGTATATGTCATCTGCGCTGTCGTCGTAATAACGGATGTCCACCGTAGCAACCGACAAAAGATATCTCGGCTTCGCGCCGGTTGTAGTGGTACGAAAATGTCGCAACGAGACGCTTCTAAAATATTGTTGGGTTCGTAACGTTACGGGATCGTAACCTGACGTTGTTCGCCTAGAATCGACCGAAGAGCTTTCGTCATTGACGAAACCGAAAACGATTTATTATTTCCTTCGTGAATAATCGACCCCGCATGAAGTTGCATCGTTCGAATACAATGGAAGAGAGGACGCCCACGAGAACTCCTGCGCCGCGAGCAGCAGCAACAACGGAGCGTGATCCTCGATGGAGGAACTCAGGCCTCGGAAGGAGGTTGACTAACCTCGTCGGAGAGACCACCCTAAAAAACAAATCTGTAGTCTTTGGGAACAGATGGAGTCTAGACACGGCTCGCGTAGTGTCCTAATGCTATGCAAATCGCGTAGTGTCTTGTTGCGAGTCCAGTCGAGACCACCCCGGTCCAGTCCGATCCGTTCCAATCCTTCGGCGAAGCAATAGCAACGAGAGGAACAAGGCCGAACTAATTACGGCCATAATCTCGACGAGACTAGCGTCGAACGAGAGCGATGGAGCTGCCGATTTATTTCCACGGATTTTCGTTCCAGCAAATTTTACTTCTCGTTAAACGATACTGCAACTTGAACTTAAACTCGTTAACTCGCGGGACAACCGTGTCGACGGAAGGAAACCACATTCTATTCTTGAAGTCCGCGCTCGCTAGTTAACCCGTTCGCTTTCCTCCGGGAACCGCGTACATATTCCGAATGTTTCCGAACCCTTCCGAATGCGGCATCGGTTTTCTTTGAAGTTACATTAATCGGATTGATGAATCTTCGCGGACACAATCGGATATTAGAATCAACGGTACGAGAACGCTTAGCCGAGCTGATCCGTTCCACTAGACGACTAGACACTTTCCCCCAGGCGCAGGCGGAGCGGCCATCGAGGGCGAAGATTGTTTGGGGTAGCTGCGAACCAGGAACTGCAGTTCGACGACCTTGAACAAGGGATCGACCACCTCGCTTCGATCCTCACACCGCCGCGTCGCGCCGTATAGGTTTTGATTGCGATTTCTTCCTCGATTTCGAGTAGATTTTGGATCTCGAAGCATTCGGATCACTGTACTCGAGCTTAGTCGAGGTAACTGACCGGAAACTGGTCTGCGCGACAGCATATCCAGTAACAATAGAAACCCGGTACACGGAAGCATCTAACGTTGCGTTGGTTGTCAACCTCGAGCGAGGAGTCTGGATGCCTGGTGCTCACGACACGGAACAGACATCCACCCTGTGCGCACGACACGTGAACACACGGTGCTCTCGAATCTCGAACAGTTAGCTGGACACGGACACGGATACGGATACAGACACGGGCACAGCGACGCACACCTTTCTACCCAGAACTGGGAACAGTCCGTGTTTCTTCATGGTCCGCTGATCCCCGAAGACGATCCTCCGTCTTCGGATCCAGGTGGTTCGCGACCGACGACAGCGACGTATGTGTCCACGAACATACAATATGCATCGTACATACTTTTCTTTTTTCTATACCGTACAAGCTTCAAGTTCCCTCTCAGCTTTTCGAGAGACAGCATGATTTTCTCGTCATTTCGTTTCGTTTCATCCCATCCCGCTCTTTGATTCGCAAACTTTATTAGCGCTTGGAGACCTAAACACAGACATTTTTTTATTTTTATTCACCGGCAGGCCCCCGGGCAGACGGTTCCGGCTGCACAAGACAGCAATAGGGCTAGTGTAGTGTCCCTATTCAACCTCGTAAAGAGATGGCGTATTATGTACCGGGGTATGTATACATACTGACCTTGTTGCGGTGTCCGAGACTTGTTAGGCGCGCGGGTCACATGCCTCGGTGCCGATGTTCGAGGGGATGCCAGTCATTGGGGGTCAGCCATGCTATCTGCAATTTCAGCTATGAAGTTACGTAATGTCGACCAATCCGGATAATCCTGCGTCCCTTTCTCGGTTAGAAATCGTACACCTTGGAGACTCTGCTAACCTCTAGCAAGACTAATGTGACAATTGCGAGCCTAAACCCAGTTTAAACCAACTACATTTTTTATTTTTATTTGAATAAGGTCTCCGGACAGTCGAATGATTCCAAACTAAAAGCTTTTCAGATATTTTCCGATATGTCCGCATTTTTGCGCCGTGGACAATACATATTTCGAAACGACGTCTATCATTTCGATTGCTACGGGATAGCCGGTGCCGAGGCGGTTTATGGAGGCTAATTACAGTGGCGAAGAATAGGAGCGGGACGATCGAGATTGCTGTAGACTGTAGGCTGTAGGCTGTAGGAGGACGCGAGGCCAGTCCGATCCGTCTGGATCCTCGATCTCTCGAGAAGAAAACCGAGAGGCAGGTGGTGTACCGCGCCCATCGCACCCACCTCAGCGACTCGCCAAGTTCCCAGCCGATTACCTGGACGATTTCAAACGAAAAGTAGAAAGACGGGAAACCGAGAAACGTGTCGTGGACGGAACACGGAGCAATCTCGACATCGGTGGCCTCGTTTCAAGGAAATTACGCGTTAGAACGTAATCGTGGCGCAAGGAAGAGGTGTCTCGGTAGTGGATCGAGGTTGCCGGGTCGTCACACTCCCTGGCAACGCAACAATGACCATCATCGGAACGAGCGGAGAACGAACGAGCGAGTGAACCGGAAGCGTCTTTAATTCGCGGACGCCTGCGTAGATCGCCGCCATTGTCTGCGAGGAGAGACCGTCGCGAGTCGTCCTGTCCGGTGAATCGCTATTTCCGACTCACAATTTCGCAACCTGCTTGTTACCTTAACCGCGACAAGACGAAAGGAGGATTTTCTAGGAGAAGATTATTTAGGCTTCGAGTATCGCGTTCTTAATCACCTGGTGCTCTCGCTCGATGGCGGATCGCGTGAGACCATCTCCGTCCGTTCCTCCGAATTCCCCCGGACGACGATTATCGGGTCGAACCGCGTTTGTCATATGAGAGCGACTATGTTCTTTTTTCTGCAGGCTCCGATTCCCCCCGGGTCTATTCTTACCGGATCGATCTATCCCTCGACGCTGCCCTGCACGACGATCATAGAAAATTCGGGCCCAAGTATGTATCGGATATCCCCGGAAATTCTTTCGGAACGATTGCTTTCGTCACGGTTCGCCAACTTGGTACATTTAGCGAAAGTTTACTGTTGAATCTGGCAAAGTTTGGCCGTTCGACCGTTCGCGTTTAAAGTGGGATCTGCTAAGCGTGTCTGGACGCAGCGTTTTGCGATCCATACTCCATTCATCATCTAGACGAAAGCGATCACTTCTGATGGAGTTTGACTAATGGAGTATGAGAGGCCCCAAGATCGCAAAACGCTCTGCGTTCAGGCGCGCTTCGGAGATCTCACCTTAACACCTCGCGAGTAGGGTTGTCATCCGTCCGGGTTTCCTCAGATTTGTCCTATTTACTTTTTAGTGCGTCCGGTGACGTCCGAGGATTTTCTTTAAGCACGTTTTACTATAACTCTTGAACCATAAGAGACACCGAAATATAGTAAATATAAATATAGTAAATAAAAGGGTATAGCCGGATTTAGTTATAAACTAAACTATTTTTATTGTTTCCACTTCAATATTCTATAAAACACACATAATTACTAATTGAATGTGTTAACGAAGGTGAAGATAGTTAAAAAAGTTCCCAAAAAATTAATTAATTATTTTCAACTCTAAATAATTAGCAAAAAATTCAGAAAAAATCTGGAATGTAGAGTGTATCTATATCTTTTGTTTGCCGTTTATCCCATGTCGATATCTTTTCTCGTTTTAGAGCAAATTGCATTTAAGTGCGAGGGAATTTACCTCGATATCACCCCTATCGGTGGAGGCAGACATTTGAAATTTTACATAATGTTTTTTTTAGATATAAAATGATGTTTTAAGACAGGAATCAGGAAAATCGGAGCGGGGACCGCTGGCCCATGCTTATCCGGCTATACCCATATTCATTAAAACATGATTCCTATCTACTGATAATTATCGTAATTATCGACCGAATTTCCCGTCCGAAACTTTATGCTATCATGTCTAACTTAAAAAAAAGTTAAAAGTGTCTGGGTTTCAGATGGAAAATTCAGGGGTTTTTCATGCCGTTCGTCCTGGGTTCGTGATTTTATAGATGGTAATACTACTCGCGAACCTACTCCGTCGAATTGATGCGCCATGTTGGCCATTTTGCGGGTGGAACAGGTCGTCCGACGACTGTCAAAGAGAAGACTTGCATGTACCTGCTCGCACTTTTCTCGTTGAGTCATTTACACTAATATCTATCCGGTTACGGGTTACACGGGTTACGGGTTCATGCTTTTAGTTTTCCAGGGTTCTCTCCTGCGGTTCTTAAGGTTTCGCACGGTGTCTCAGCTTACTCCGTGACAGGGGAGAGCTTCCCACCGTGGCCGAGCAAATATCTACGATCTCGAGAACAATGTAGTTCCTTTTTCCTTTCGGTACATTACGACCGACTATTTTTTAAGTGAAAACTTCTTTAGAAGCACCGTGTATACAATTTTCTGGGCAGTGAACGAGTCTGATCCGTCACACTCCGAGGTGAAACGATAGTCGGGTAAACGCGGCTTCCCAGAGTTTACCCGAGCGATCGAGAAAGAGACAGGTGTGCAATCGCCATACAAGTTTCCAAAGGATTGGCTATTTTACTACGCGGTTGAAAAGCTGATTTCACTTTGAAAAATTGCGGTACACGTAAATTGTAGCGAAGACCACCGCGCACCGGCACGACGAACAGAGGAGCGCGTTTCGCGTCCTCGCGTCCTCGTGTCCTCGTTGGGTCGTCAAAGGGAAAAGATTGGTTGCGAACGCGCGGCCACTTATGCTCATAATGCGTCGCCCGTGCGTAAGTTCGCATGCGTGTGCTCGCTCATTGTCCAGAATCGCGAGCCATGAAAAACCCGGAGTCTCTCACCGGTGCGGTGTGTGCGCCCGACGCTCGATACTCGACGCTCGTGCCAAACTCACTGGCTCGCCTGCGCTGCGTTTCCATGCGTCTCTGTCGTTGTCGGTTGCAATCGGTGCAACTAGGGTTGCCATCTACAAAATCGCGAATCCCGGACTTTTTCGTCTGAAACCCGGACACTTTTAACTACTTCAATACACTACAAAATATATATTTATTATGATAATCATCAGTAGATAGAATTGTAGTGCAAATTTCATCCCAATGTCTCTTATACAATATGTATAGTTCAAGAGTTATGCACCGTCCACTTGAAGTAATTTTAACTTCGTCAATTTCAAAGTGCTCGCTTTTTAAAAACAGTTCCGCTAAGGTCACTTGGTGCTATATCCTCGTTTATTTCAAATTTTTAAAAAGTTCCCTGCTATGAAAACACTGCATTTGTTTAAAACAATTGCAAAATAAATGGCGAAGAAAACATGTTTTCCCAATGACAACATTTTTAGTAGATACATATGTACTCTTATGTTTTCACTGTAACCTCCTAAAAACACATTTTCATCGGTCTATTAGTTCTAGACTTATAATTCGAAGAAGAAAGGGTGACACGTTTTTTTACGCGTCTTGTAAAATCAACAATTTTTAAGATATCGAAAAATCCTTTGAGACACGTCATAGGTTACTAAAGACTACAAGTCGAGCAAATGTGAGCGAGTGACATCGAGAAACCTGGACTCTCAACCCTTTGCACTCCGAATTATTTTTCAATTTTGTTGCCAACAGCTCCCTACTATCTTGAAGTGTTTTAAAATTTACTTCAAAGGACAGTTCATAGCTCGACTGCTACTTATATTATATTAATTATATTAACACTACCTACCGGAAGCCTATTAATAGGATATTCAATAAGTGTGCTGTACCAAAAGAAAGCATAGAAATTTTCTTTTACATTGCAATCTTAAATGAAACTATTAGATGACGTTATTGAGGGTGACTTGTTACTTCACAATGAAAATTGCTGTTGCTATTGAAGGTTCCATGAAAAAAGTTTTTAGCCATGTACCATAGATTTTTCAAAATTATGCAATAATCACCGGTCGGTAATGTGTTAAATATAGCTCTGAAACTTTGTTTTAATTTGTCTTTGTGGAACTTATATTTGTTTGAACTAACAAAATAAAACAATTAAATAAATAAAGGAAGAACCAAAGATACATATAAGAACCCGGTTTATTTACATTTTTCTTTTGTCTGATGTCGAGCCACAGTCGACATTGGAGCGCAAAGGGTTAACCCTTCCCCTGGACGTCCCTGGGCGCGCTAAAAAGTAGGAGAAATCTAGAAATCCTACAAAAAGTAGATTCAACGAATCCTTGAACACTCGGACCTTGTGCAAACGTGAATTTGTTCTCCCTTGGAGGATCGCTGCTGGGAACGTCGATACAATACGAACGATTCGCCTATGCCGGAGGACCGTGGGTGGCTGAGTGGCTGGCAAGGGGATAATACACACATGCCCGGAACAGTCGGAGCGCTATCGAAGCATAATATGTATTGCGCTATGCGCGTGTAGGCAGCTGACAATTGATATGCAAATGGGGATCTGTTATGCCTGACGCCGTAACTGTTACCGTCGAAGATTCCAACGTTGCTGTTTCACAGGACAATTGGCGAACGACTTACAGCTCGAAACGTTAAAGACAAAAAAATTTTGTGCCAAAGTCGGCTCAGCCTCCTCGACAGGTATCCTCGCGTTGGCTCGTTTTTGCTGGTTTCGAGGCGAGGCGAGGTGAAGCCCGATCTCCCCTTCCGTTCCTCCCGCCCGGCTAAATCAATTTCACGGCCGGTGAAAAGAAACAGAAGAAGGCGAATCTGGCAACTGGTCGTTGCGGTTTCCGAGGAATTCCTCGCCGGTTCCGTACCGAGACAATACCCCAAAGTTAACCGTGCGTTCGTTATTTTCCGAGCGATCGAACATTTGCGCAGCAAACGGAACGGAGGAGCTATGGGAATCGGCTCCGGGTCGTTCTCGACCTAGCCATTGCCAACGAATCTCTCATCGTTGCGTTGCGTTGCGTTGCGTTGCGTTGCGTTGCGTTGCGTTGCGTTGCGTTGCGTTGCGTTGCGTTGCGTTGCGTTGCGTTGCGTTGCGTTGCGTTGCGTTGCGTTGCGTTGGTTATCGAGGAATGCCCTCGAGATCGTGGACCTCCCTTTCCAGACGATCTAACGATCACGCTGTCCCACAGTGATCCAGACAACCTAGCAGTTCATTTGGGAAAAAATGACTTGTCTCATATCGGTATTTAATGCATCTACCTACATTACTTTCTAAATGTTTAGCAATACCGAAAATGAATTGATGACATTTAAAAATTATAATCAGCGAACAAGCATTTAAAAGTAAACATTTTGAGAATAAGATTTTCGATCAAAAAGATTACTAGTTTTATTTTGTGGACTCTGCCGAACCTATTTAATGTTTCTAACAAATGTTTGTTTTTAAATGAAGAGCAGTCTTCTACCTTGAGAATGCATACCTCTAGCAGACTAAGATTGGTCTAGCGGCCCCACCCACAATTTTTATTGATATTGTGTGGAAAACAATGGTTTTAGGTTGAAACTAAACCCATTAAAACGAAAACGAAAGCCTCTAAAATTTTAAGTCGCTAACCCTTCGTATAAGGATGATATGAGGGTAAATACCCTTAACTGTATCATTTTTTTTCTCGGTTGTTAAAATGAGTCTTGGCGAAATAATGTTTTCACTGTCTGCTTTTGGCATAACCCAGAAAGATGGCAAAAGATCATTGAACAAAGTGAAAAATATTTTATTGATTATAGTTCATTGCTTGCATAAAAAAAATTGGGCTATATTACACAGATAGTGAAAACATTATTTCGCCGAGACTCATTTTGAAGATTACATAAAGGACATAAAATGACATTTCTTGAAAAAATGTTTCAGACAAAAGTTTCTTGTTTTTTCGCATAAAATCCGAATCCGTAATAAAAAAAACACCATGTTCCATTGTTCTTGAATTTTTTGGATGTGGTCATTCGAAGGGTTGCTTGCAATTCCCAACCCTAAAAAATTAAATTATTTTTTTCTACCCTTAATAATTTGATCACAATGGTGAAAAAAATGTATGATGTGAAGGAGGTAAGTTCGAGTATTTTCGTTTTTTTATCTGAATATCATAATTAACAACCGAGAAAAAAAATGATACAGTTAAGGGTGTTTACCCTCATATCATCCTTATACGAAGGGTTAGCGACTTAAAATTTTAGGGGGTTATCTTTCAACCTAAAACCATTGTTTTCCACACAATATCAATAAAAATTGTGGGTGGGCCGCTGGACCAATCTTAGTCTAAAATAGTCTATAAATAACGGTAAACTAATTTTTTCCGACTTTTCGGGTGAAATGTTCCACCGTGGGACGGCAGGAACGAAACGAACGGAAGGAAGGAACTGTGGGAAGAGCACACATCGTGGGGGCTTCACGTATTGGCAGTTCTAGGACGCGAAATGCCGAAGCCATTGAATCGGCCGTAGACAAAAGAGCGGTGTTGAATCGAACCGAGTCCTCTGAAAATTGAGAGGGTCGGTTTGTCCCCCGATGAACCGGTATCGCACTTTGCTGCCCACCGGTGCGCCGCGCCGCGCCGCTCGCGCTCGTTCGAATTGAAATCGCACCCGGTCATTCTACTTCCCAACTAGTTTCCTCGCGATTCGAATTGTTCCGATATCCTGCTCTCGTCCGGCGATTCGAACGAGTCCCGAAATGCAAACGGCGCGGCGCGGCAACGACGGAAATGTCGTCGGAGGGTAGGCGCAACCCCTCGAGACAACCTCGTGACAATAGCACTCTCGCACGGTGCGTATAGTTTCTTTTTAAGCATAAGGGTTTCTATCGATTGGGTTGGGTCTTCGTCGAGAGGGTATCCGTGTCCGTGCCCGGCTGCGAGCTGATTTACAGGGGCCCCCCGTGACAGCCGAATCCAGAGCATTATGGTTTAACGCTGGCTCCTCGAGGGGCGAACGCTATCGATCTCTCCGACGAGATAAGCGTATCAGGATGCTCCCCCGGCGACGATAAATTATTCGTGAGTCCGGGGGGAGTACTTTTCTACTCATACGAACAAGTTAAGGGAGTCCGGGATCCCGTGATCTGTAAGAATCCTGAAGAGAAGAGGATTGCTATTGGTTGGACACCGACACACGGGGGTGGTAACCGAATATCGTGACGGAACAAGAGGAGCGTGGTTTAGTCCCCTTAGCCGTCGAACGGAATAAAAAGGGAAACCCGTGAACGAGGGACGGTCACGTTTTCGGATTGTGTTTGGCCGATGCGTCGCGGGGAAGCAGATGGACATCCAAGGAAAGAGGAAGAGGAAGAGGATAGCAGCATGGGATCGGCAATAACAATCCTCCTCGCGACTCTCGTTCTCAGGAACCTGAGACCAGGTATACTCGCGCTTATACGCGAGCATAATATGCTCGCACGAGAGAACGCGCCGCGTCGCGACAACGCGAGATGGAATGCGAGAAACAGCAACCGGGGCGTCCTTTTTTCTCCCCTTTGCGTCCTCCCCTCGTCCCTTTTCTCTTCCGTAGTCGGTTTTTCGACGCTTCTCGCTCCTTCGCTCTTTGCGTTCCGTCTCCCTTGTCATCGATCCGTGGACCGTTCCCTGCGTTCGTTTGTTTGCGGTCGCGAACGGAAATTGAAGGATAAAGTAAGAGAACTGCTGGGAACCGCTCGATCAGCCGGAGAATCCTCCGAGAGAAGCATGCGGTGAAACAGCTGCTCGCGTCGGTGTCGGGTGCCGGCTGGTGCCGACTGCCGACATGACACGATCTCACGACACGTGTCACAGTCTCCGCAGTCTCCGTCGCGTCGCACCGGCTAGACCGAAGACCGAATCAGTGGATGTACTTAATCGACACTGCGAGACAGGAACAACTCTGAGAACAAAGCGGCGCGGCGCGGCGACGCGCGATGCCGACGGCGGCATCTGCGCCATTCGATCGACGATGAGTCATAATTCGACGAGAAAAGAGATCCGCGAGACACGCGAGCAAGCATAATCCCTCGAAGAGGCAGGCGATAGCAGCTCGTATTATGTTTCGTTGCCGAGTTCCATGGTGGTCCACCTGCAGCGTCGCACCTGCCCTCGTAACCACTTAATGCCGACGTTAATGACCATTCATGGATCGTTGGGTGCGCGACATGTGGGCAGCAAGCTGGAACGCGATTTATTTTATGCCGCGCGTCGCGTTCCATCGAACTCGAAAGAAATTCTAGCATCGAATACTTTGTGCACTATCGACGTGAAAAATTAACCCCTTGCCACATACCTTCTCTTTTACAGTTACAGTGATTTAAACGTCTTTATCCCGGAAAATGTGGAAGAGAAGAGAAAATTTATACTTTTTGTATGGTTACCGTTGAAATTGTCTCGGAAAGGTGTATAAAGATCTACAAACTTCTGTACATGAAATTTCGAAAAAACTGTTTTTCGACGGAAAATAGAAATCAATTGATCATCAATTTGATTTGTTAAATGTTAAAATGCATTTTTGATTTAATAATGTTATAGCTGGCGTTAAGACGAATTCAACGAGCTACTCTATATTTATGACCTTGAGCCACAACGACATAAAGCTAAAATAGTTTTTCCGACTTTCCGGGCGAAATATTCGAGCTCACCGTACGAGATTGGATGACGGACTGGCGCCTAACCAGGTATCGTTATTTCATTTGCAGATGCGACCGTAATCACGAGCGACGATGGCCTTCGGGACTACGACCCTCGATTCATGGTCGGCTGTTACTTTCCCGCGGAATTTCAGGGTGAATTCGTGACACAGGTGAGCGGAAACGAAGCCGGCGAAACAACCGGCGCGCAGGCCATTCAGTACTCCACCATCGCCATCACGTTCAACGCTATACCGGTGTGGGGTTACTGCCACAGGAGGGTCGGCGATAACGTGTTACTGATGGACAGGTCGGTAGCTTCTCTTTTCCTCCGCGGGTAGCGAACGATAACCCGTTTCAATTAGTATTGGGTTGGCCAGAAAGTTTGTGTGGTTTCTAGTAAATTAAGACTTAAGACGGAGCAAATTGCTGCAAACGATTTTCTACGGTCCGCCCCAGAGCGTGGTACATTGTGAAGCGAAAAATCCCCGGAACGAAATCTTGCAAACCACTTTTGGCACACGCGTTCTTTGATGGTACTCTCTCCCCGTACACCTCACAGATCTTCTTACAAGGGAAAGACTAGTCCAGTCAACGAAAAGTTGTAGAGGGAAATGGAAAGAACACAATTTTTAACTTTGGGTCTTTGTTTGGACTAGTTAGGAGGTAAACATACTAGAAGTCCTCACTGCTACGAGATGAGCCGGGTGCAGGGGGCTCGTAGAAGGTCCTCTTTTTCGGCTTTCCGCTTATATCTCGGAAATTATGCGTCCTAGCGGTAACACCATTCTATACAAAATTAAAGCTGACAACATGTGCCACAACATTAATTCAATTCAGTTTTTCGCTATCTCGCACAGTTTCCGAAATATCCAAGCTCAAAGTTCACATTGGTATTATTTGTTCGAGTTAGTGTTTTTGCTTCAATTTCAATTTCAACACTTCAATTTCAACTTCACTTTTTCAGTTTCCGCTCCCATTTTCCAGTTTCAACATCAATTTCTCAATTTCAGACAATTTCTGACAAAATGTGCCATAAGATTGATTCGATTCAGTTTTTCGCTATCTCGCATAGTTTTCGAGATATCCGCGCTCAAAGTTCACTAACTCTTCAGCACAATTAGTGAACTTTGAGCGCGGATATCTCGGAAACTATGCATCCTAGCGATAAGACCATTCAATACAAAATTAAAACTGACAAAATGTGCCATAAGATTGATTCCATGCAGTTTTTCGCTATCTCGCATAGTTTTCGAGATATCCGCGCTCATAATTCACTTTGGTATTATTTGTTCGAGTTAGTGTTTTTGCCTCAATTTCAACACTTCAATTTCAAATTTACTTTCAATTTCAACTTCACTTTCAATTTCAACTTTAATTTCAACTTCACTTTTTCAATTTCCCCTCCCATTTTCCAGTTTCAATATCAATTTTTCAATTTCAACATCACTTTTTAAAATTCCACTTCACTTTCAACTTCACTTTTTCAATTTCCACTTCAATTCCAACATCAATTTTTTAATTTCAACTTCAATTTTTCAGTTTCAACATCAATTTCTCAATTTCAAGTTCAACTTCAATTTTCCAATTTCAACCTCAATTTTTTGATTTGAAAACTTCATTTTCAACTTCAATTTTTTAATTTCAACTTCAATTTTTCAGTTTCAACGTCAATTTCTCAAATTCAACTTCAATTTTTCAGTTTCAACGTGAATTTCTCAATTTCAACTTCAATTTTTCAGTTTCAACATCAATTGCTCAAAATCAACTTCAATTTTCCAATTTCAACCTCAAATGCACGTAGAAGGTCCCCCTTTTCGGTTTTCCGCTTATATCTCGGAAATTATGCGTCCTAGCGGTAACACCATTCTATACAAAATTAAAGGTCACAAAATGTGCCATAAGATTCACTATATTCAGTTTTTCGCTACCTCGCATAGTTTCCGAGATATCCGCGCTCAAAGTTCACTAATTGTGCTGAAGAGAAAACGTGAGGCAAAAATTTCTTTTTCACAATTAGTGAACTTTAAGCGCGGATATCTCAGAAACTATGCGAGATAACGAAAATCTTATGGCACGTTTTGTCAGCATTAATTTCGTATAGAATGGTCTTGTCGCTAGGACGCATAGTTTCCGAGATACATATAAGCGGAAAACCGAAAAAGCGGACCTTCTACGTGCCCCCCTGTACACCGCTCACCTACTAGGAGTAGGGACTTTTAGTATGTTTACTTTCTAACTAGTCCAAACAAAGTCCCAAAGTTAAAAATTGTGTTCCTTCCATTTCCCTCTACGCCCCTCTTACGAGCATTCATTGACTGGAGTGTATGTACCGGCTACTTTTACAGCTTGGTGGGTTTAGCGTTAACAAACTTTGTAGATATAATTTAAGGTTTTAGTAGCACTTGAAATTAGTAGAATTTTGGAACGCCTAAAGCGAAGCACATATGTAGAACCAGAAACCACACAAACTTTCTGGCCAGCCCAACATAAACCGAATTTCCGTCTCCTGTGTTTGGTCAGCGTTCTCCGAACGTTTGCGCAGAATTTATTAGCCGAGATCCGTTTCGATACCTCTCGAGAGATCCTCGAGAATTCGAGGCGGATCCTCGCATACCGTTTTGGCACGCGACCGTTTTAATGCATCCTCGAGGATGCTCCGACGCGACGCGACGTCTACAGCGTGTCCGAGACGGAAATAGTCCAGACATCGCACCACGTCGACTACGTATTCCAACTAACGGTGCCTCATTCTAAATTTAATAGACCGGTAATTATAATACAGTTGCAGACTGCTGCGCGCACGCTAGACGCGACCGGAAATTTGAAATTGATCCTCGAGATTACGTTCCCGACTTTTCGGTAGATCCAACCTCGATCGAAACTAGCGTCGTCTCTATTCCAGATACGGCGATGGCGAGTGCATTAGATGCTTCCGATTGCTGAGGAGATCAAGAAATGTTATCGAGGTGTTCTCGGAGAACTTAAACAGGTGTTACACTACCATATCCACCGCTTTAGCTTCCTGCGAGGCGCTCAACTCTACGTCTATTTTGTATCGTGAGTCTTCTGTTCGTTGTATGTACTGCTGGAACGGGTGTGGGCGTGAGCACCGAGCGCTCTTTGCCCCTGGAGCTTTGCTCAAACGACTTCGAATACGATCGTACGGCCAGTGATCCAGCCGTAATCTATGTATCCGTGCCCACGCCCACACCTAATCTAGAATATCCTGATAAAAGTCCACACGAACGTTTGTTCAAAATGCAGGTACCAAAGAGATTGGGAACGTTCCTATTAGAAACGAATATTGTCCCATAACTGGACAGTACCATTTCAAGTACAATCTGAACAATGGATCTGAACATGCCATCGAGTGCAACAGCTTCTCCTCGTCGTTTAACAACTGTCCCGACGGCTCGGTGCTCAGGTTGCATTTGAATCGTTGCAACTTCGAACCACAAAGTAAGTTTCTCGTTCGATTCTCAAGACAATACAGAGAGATGATTCTAATTGCAAGGTGTCTTTACGATGTTTGATCGTCGTTTCAGCGAATCTCACGTTCAATTGCTTGGGCAATTGGCCCGGTCCGAACGGGTCCACTTATTTCGCTCTGTTGGAGAATAACGCGATCAGCGAGGACAGGCCACGGTACAGATGCGGGGTGAGTCGAAAATAATGCTCTCTGCGAACGGTTCTACGCGATCCGCGTGTTTATGTGTTGTTCACTCGCGTGCGTAATCGTTTATAGCTGTTTCATGTTGATAATGTAAAAGGAAAGACCTACATGGCACTCGGCAGCGACTCGAGTTGCATCCAGAATCTGGATAACTCGACCAGCGGGTACGAGACCTTGGTTCTCAGCAAGGTACCCAACCAGAAAAAAATGCCGAACTACGTGAAAACCCACGTGGCTACGTAAGTTTTCATTGATCGCCCTTATCGCCGATTCCACTCAACTTTTTTTCATGGATTGCTCCGAACTTTTTCCAGATTTCCAAAATGGGCCCAAGGCTTGTGGGAGGAGTCGCTGATCGTGAACGGTACGATGACTTTCACCGATTTGAACGGCTACAATAGTTACACGTTCATTACGGTGGACTCGAACGAGGAAACTGGTCGTTACATCGTCTACTCGAAGGATCAGTGGTAAGTAGCTTGCGATTAGGACATCTGAACAGTCTCATTGTACAACGCTAGGGCAATGGCGCCAGTTACCGCGTGGCCCGCCCGGTTATCGGACATGAAACAAACTTTTTCGAAATTAATACATAGAAATAACATGAAGTATCTATTATTACTTTATCTTGAAAAATGAAATTGATGTTTCCCCTTTGTGTATAAATCAAAAGTATTGCAATAATTTTTGTTGAAGATATATTATACATATTGGGTCTGGGAAAAGGTTCGTGGCGTTTTTTAAGTAACATTCAACTGGTTTTCTTATAGTGTGAAAATGAATTTCTTTAAACCAAATATGCTCCATTATTATCGACAATGTTTCACCATTTTTCGGGTGGAGCCATGATGCCATCGGTGAAGAACTTCTGTGGTTCCTGGTTGATAAACTGAATCCAGTGGTTTTCAAAAGCTTCTTTTGAAAGTAGCTTAATTCCATCGATAGTTCTGCAGAGATCAAAACAAGTGATAGTCAGAGGGTGCTATGTCTGGACTATACGGTGGATACGACATAACTTCCCAACCAAGCTCTCGCAATTTTTGACGGGTCGCCAAAGATGTCGAACCATTAAATTTTTCAATGTTAACTCACGAGGCATCCATACAACGAGCTTCTTTTTGTAGCCAGCTTTGTGTAAATGGTTCGAAACAGTTTTGGGGTCAATGCCTAGCTCTATGCCAATATCGACACTGCTGATATGCTTATCTTGCTGGACTTTTTCAAGAATTTCTTCAGATTTTCAGTGATTGGACGACCAGAGCGTGACTCGTCTTTCACATCAAAATTACCAGAACGAAAGCGAGCGAACCATTTCCGCGCAGTAGATTTTGATAAAGTACCTTCGCCGTACACAGGACAAATTTTTTCGCAAGCCTGCGCAGCATTCTTCCCTTTGTCGTAATAATATTGCAAAATCTAGCGCAATTTCTCATTACTTTCCTCCATTTTCAAACGCAAACAACTTTCCAACCACTGCACCAATTTCGATGTTTACACACTCAAAGTAACGTTTGAAGTGTCACCTTTCCAACGAGCGTTTAGTGGTATCGCTGCGATCTGTGTTTCCTGAGTTATCTGCAATTGATGTCACCTATCGGGAAAAACGCCACGAACTTTTTCCCAGACCCAATATAAGATACAAGACATTAGTCAACAAATTTTTTGTTCCCGATTACAGAAAATGCTAAGAACCTGTGATATAATACACCGGAGGATAATAAAATAATGATTTTATTGTGCTACGGCATAAAAAAGAATTAATCAATTAATTTATCACAAATTTCTTGTATCCGGTAAATATGTAGGACCGAAACTTCGGATTAAAACTTGGTCAATGTAACTGGTAGCTTTACCCTAAAGAAAGATTTTCAATTTTCAGCGAACAAGCGGCTTACCTGTGCTTGATGATGAGACAACGGAGCGAAAACGTGCTGGAATTCACGATAGGGATGGTGTTGAGTCCGAGTTACCAAACATACTTGTGCGACGATCCCAATTTGGATAAACCAGTTTGGATGACACAAGCGAGTTAGTCGGAACGATCGATTTATAACGCGTTGCATTCGTTTCGTTGGCCCCTAGACGTTCAATAATATTGTCAATGTAAATTGACAATAATATAGAAGCTCCCGTCAATACACTTCAATATAATCTCGTCAATCTAGCTATCAATACGGCTACTGCGCATTGTGACGCATTTGTTACGACGTGGCGATTTACAAAATAAAGGTTTACTTTTAAAAATGGTTTCTAATACAGACGTGTCGTTTCTTTTAACTTTGGCAGTGTGTGAAATAAAAAAGGAAGTAGACGCTGGTCTAAAGAGTGGTATAAACTGAGCACACTTTATACGCATGAACATTTATTAAATTTTCTCCGAGTGACAGAACTAAACGATTATAAAAATTTCCTCCGCATGGATGAAGCGTCCTTTAATTATCTATTTGGAGCTCGTTAGGCCCAACATTGAAAAAAAAGATACCGTGATGCGTAATCTGTTCTGGGCAATCACGGTATAACGCAATAAGCATAGTAGTAAATTTTCGTTCCGCGTCGGAATCGTCTATAACCAGTGCGCTAGCCATTTTGCCTGTACGTGATGCGATCAGTGTTGGGATATTGTACGGTTTTTTCGCGCATGCGCGACCAAATACGGGAACGTATGTATTGCGTCCTAAGTTTGTGGGGAATGTAGTGGGGAACTATTACCGGTAGGAAAGTACCGGAAGAGTTCAAAAGTTTATATATTACATACTATATGTACTACATACGCATTAAATTTTAGTATAACATACGCATATGTTAAACATCTATATTTGAAAATCGGAAAACAAAATTTTGCGAAATTATGCAGGGTGACTAAGGTACCCCATTTTAGCCCCACTTTGTACTTTACTGTGCAATATCCCAACACTGGATACTGAATGCGATATGGTGCAAGATTTCTCGCGTATTCGCGGCGTTTTTTTTTTCTTTATATATATTTAGTAAAGTAGATAAAATGGGATACCTTGATCACCCCGCAGAATTTTAAAAAATTGGTATGATCTGATTCTGAAAAATGAATGTACAACATGTATATTTCTGTATATTTTGTAACTCGTAGAACATGTCCTGGAGTCTTTTTGTCCGGAACAGATTGTCTCGGTACATTCTTGCCAATATAATTGCCTCAGGGCTCCGCTACCTCATCATCGTAATATAGATACGATAACTGTTTCGCCCGCGCATGCGCGAGAAATTTTGCACCATATCGCATCATTGTCTAGTGAGATTGACGAAATATTGACAATAAACCTCCTAAACGTCAACGCGCGCATCAAAATTTCTATCAATATGCTTCAATATATTGATCAATGCCTCGTCAATATTATTGAACGTCTAGGGGCCGCTATATTACACTTCCACTTTCCACTTCCCACCTGTACTCATGCATAATGAATAATATCGTTGGAACAGGGATTGAACGCGCCGTGGAATCGCCTTGTCCAATTACCGGTCAGTACATGGGGATGATCACAGACTTGTCGGGAATGTGCGCCGAATTGAGTAGCAATTGCAACACGCGCGAGATAATGTACTTCAAGGTCACCGACTGCGAGTCCGGAGAACTTTACGAGGGTAAAACATTCGATCCGACACGAACCGACACGGTTTTATAAAATGTGCTCCTATTAATATGGTTCTATTTTAGAACGAACGTACTTGTGCTTGGGACAGTGGGAAGAAAAAGGTGTCATGTACACGTACACCATGAGGAACGACACCGGCACGAACGAATGCTTCGTCGGATTAATCGTGAACGACGAGGAAATCTACATCAAGGAAGCTGGGGACCATTGCATTCGAAACATCGACCCGAAAAAGGAAGGAATGCGTCTCTACAAAAAGGGTAAAATTCCCAGTTGCGAAAAGATTGTTGAATACGAAGAGAGACACGTATCGATATGAATTATACAATCATTCAATATTTCTAGGTCAGTGTTATGGAAACTCGCCCAGTCCTGCTCCAACGCCGATGAAACCAATTTCTCACAATCCAATCATGAGGATTACAACAACTCCACGATCTAGGATATTGGGTACAACCTTCGTTCCAATATCTACAATATTAACCCTCGGCACTCGAGTGGTGACTCGGAGTCACCATTCAAAATTGCTATACCATTATTCAAAATATTCTTTACATTATCAAATATATCTTGGGATCTAACCAATTGCTAAACATTTAAATATTGCATGAAATATCATATTAGATGATTGCATTAGTTCGTGCTCGATTTGAAAATAAAATTCAATAGTTCAATTTTAAAGAATATAGCTTCATTTATCAATTATACAGGGTGTCCCACCCGATTTCGACATCTTGATTTTCTCGCTATTGTTACTCGTAGCAAAAAATGTTTCATCAGAGGCTTGAATGGTATCGAGTGGAGCATATTTTGATGTTATTAGTTTTTTCGTGAGTGAACGCGTAAAGGTCATATAAAGGTCAACTTTGTTTTTTTAAACGGAATGAGGTATTTTTTAATACATCAATCGATGCAGCTGGACATTCGTTATAAAAAAGTACTAACCTATGTATGTCGAAAAGTTAGTAGTTCAGAAGATGTTTCAATTTAGATAACTCTAAAATACCATCAATTTTTAAATTTCAATTTCAATTTTTCAATTTCATTTCGTTAATTTCAACGACAATTTTTCAATTTCAAGTTTAATTCGTTAATTTCAACCTTTCAATTTTTACTCTTCCATTTCAACTTCAATTTTCCAATTTCATTTCGTTAATTTCAACTCTTCAATTTCAACGTCAATTTTTCAATTTCAATTCGTTAATTTCAACTCTTCAATTTCTACTTTTCCATTTCAACTTCAATTTTTCAATTTCATTTCGTTAATTTCAACTCTTCAATTTCAACATCAATTTTTCAATTTCAATATCAACCCTTTAACTTCAATTTCAATTTTTCAATTTCAACGTCAATGTCAATATCAACCCTTCAACTTCAACTCTTCAATTTCAATTTTTCAATTTCAACGTCAATTTCAATATCAACCCTTCAACTTCAACTCTTCAATTTCAATTTTCCAATTTCAACGTCAATTTCAATATCAACCCTTCAACTTCAACTCTTCAATTTCAATTTTTCAATTTCAATATCAACCCTTCAACTTCAACTCTTCAATTTCAATTTTTCAATTTCAACTTCAATTTTTCAAGTTCAATTCGTTAATTTCATTTTCAACGTCAATTTTTTAATTTCAATTTTAACTCTTCAATTTACACTAGCAAGTAAACGCTAACGTCTTAGTACGACAATAATGGTATTTTAGAGTTATTTAAATTGAAATTGAATCTCCTGAACTATTAACTTTTCGACATATATGTTACAGAGGTTAGTACTTTTTTATAACGAATGTCCAGCTGCATCGATTGATGTATTAAAAAATACCTCATTCCATTAAAAAAAACAAAGTTGACTTTTACATAACCTTTTCGCGTCCACTCACGAAGAAACTAATAACATCAAAATATGCTCCACTCGATACCATTCAAGCCTCTGCTGAAACATTTTTTGCTACGAGTAACAATAGCGAGAAAATCAAGATGTCGAAATCGGGTGGGACACTCTGTGTAGTCACTATTCTTTTCTACAATTAGAATTTTTTCGAAAATTTAATCAATGAATTTTATTTTTAAATCAGGGACGAACTTATGCAATCATCTGATATTCATTTCATATCCATAAAATGAAAAAAAATCATACATATACAATGGAATTATTCTGGGTTGGAAGAGATATTTAATTTTCGAGATGAAATAGCTCCGCGAGTGCGAAGGGTTAATACACGTTGCTTGCACGCACACGGATTCTCTGAACGTATATTGATTATGTTGTAGAAACTGGCGGTATACCGGGGAACAATATTCCATCTGTGTCATCGAGTAACGCCAGTGTGTCCAACAGCTTTCTGATATTGGTAGCCATAGCTGCTCTCGCCAAAAGCATTTTTATACAAGTTTGAGCAGCGAGGTATACCTGTAACTGCCTTCATCGACGAACTAGCGAACTAACAAACTAGCAAAATAGCGAATTCAATGTATGTAATAATCGCGACTCTTTGGAATGGGTTCGCAAAATTCGAGTGTAGAGTACAAACGCGTTGAACGCGTCGAACGCGTCGAACCTGTATTATGTAACAGGAAGCTTTCTACCATCCGTACTGGTTCTTAACGATGCATGACAATGATACATCTTTGTAGATAAATAGTTCTCACCAACCACTGCCTTGTAAGATACAAGTATTAGGAAATTGAAAACTATATGTCGCTAAGAGAATCCAAAGAACTCGACATTCAGTATCGTCGTTCATATTTTCCTTTTAAGATATTCTGTGGAATTTTGTTAGTTGAACTGCCAACTTTTTACGATCGCAACACGATTACTGCGACAACAGCAACGGCAAGACCATCGATACTGTAACACACACAGAAGACCTCGCGTTTACTTAGAATTTTGTACTTTTCATATTAGACGGGCTGTGCACGATCGTTCGCAGTTGTTTCACGGACAGTCAATTATACAACTTTCGTATACTTTACATATTTCTTTTAGCAATTAAAAGATTAGCGCCAATAGAGAATATTGAAACGTTTTCTAAGGATAATACGAGGATACGGAATTCAATAGGACAATTGAGTACACGTAATTATTACTGTTAATCGATAAATGAGACTGACTCTATTAACCGCGCTCTACACCTTAGAGTTTAGAGGATAGCCGGCATCAAAAACGTTACTTGATTAAACACACTCAAACTGTACACCTACAAGACGAGTATTGTTTTTGATGACGCTATTCGACGTATTAACGACTATATCGTTCTACTTTTAAATGCATATGAATTTATATTGTTACTTACATAGCAAAGAAACAAGACTATTTTATGACGGATCGTCTGTTACTATTTAATACCGAGCTCTGCGGAGTAACGAATATTTACAGTAAATACCATACGATAAAGATCTATTTTATGATACGCAAAGTTTTTACAATCGCAGCGATGCATATACAAGAAAAGAAGAGCAGGCAAGTTAATTCTAGCGCGGATAGTTAAGATTACATGTAACTAGTTCTCTGTGATTATTTTTCAGACAGTTTTTAAAGGTAACGCCACGTTACACAATACGTTACGGCATTAAATTTATTAAGAAATATCTATACACCGATGTAAACAAATATCGTATTTATATGATGCGAATAGAACTTTTCTGTATAATTATCGCGCAGAGCGGCACTTTATTCAAATACTTCATCTACGACTCGCTTTTATATTTATTTATAAATGTATATACACGTATTTGTAAACTCGATGCTTCGCTTATTAGCGTTACGATGTAGATAACATCTTCGTCTTCAGTCACAATCTAATGTTGTTTTAGGTCGATGTAAAGTGCTACCAAGTAATTACTTTGTCTACATACGCTGTTACTTTTACGCAACGCTCTTATATCAGTTGTCGTCTAACTATACATATAAATAGAAATATAAAAGTATGTGGTTTTGTCGTGGATATATACATATGTACAGTTCTATGTTATTGCTATTTCATTGTTTCCAGCAAATTTCATGAATCTTACAAACGCCATACGCTTTATACCAGGCCTGGGCAATGCTGGCTCGTGGAACAAATGTGGTCCCCAAGGTAGAGTCGTAGTGGACGCCGTGGAGTCTGACTCTACAAGCAGGTGAAGAGAAGTAGCAGCAATATCTGTTCCGCAAGCTAACGTGCTCAGGCCTACTTTACACGATACCCGATAAACAATGCTAGAGGGACTACTCAGGCACCCTTAATTTATATTCATAGAACATGATAGCCTCTTTAATTTTTATACCCCATTTGTACTTGTTAGTGCCATACTTCCCTTTGACCCTATGACAAGGTATAAGATACCCAACTTTATTTCTCATTATAGCATTACCAACAGAACGCGCAGCCTTTGGATTATTTATATCAATTGCAACTTGCTCGTACGTAACAGTCATACCAATCGGTATACCAAGTAAATATTGCCAAACTTTTATTTGAAATTCTGAACCCATCAAAAGCAGTGTCAGAGAATCTCTAATCTCTGCGTGAGGAGAAAAAATACTATATACAACTTGATTCGTTTCGTTGTTGGTATCTTCAACCAATTCGGACAGAGGCCAGTCATTCTTCAACTCTGTAAACACTTTTTCATAGTCTCCATCCGCAAACGCTAAAAACGTTATAGCCTTGTCCGTGTTCGTCAGGCCAAGCAAACATCCTCCAAACGGCGATGGGTGAAAACCGTAAATTATCTTAAATTTGGCATGATCTCGTTTATATTCATGCTGGGTCATAGTACGCGAACGAACCATTGCCATTTATTAATAATGTCGAAACCTTACGCTTTACAATTTCCTGAAAAAAAAATCGAGGAAAATGAAAGTATTAGTTTTGAACGTAAATGTAACGCTTAAAAAGATTAACTTTCTCACGTCAAATATTCCGAATCAGATTGTGTATCACATATCACATATAACCTTGACATTCACTCTCCAAACTCCAAACAGTGATGGGATATTGCGCGCTTTTTTCGCACATGCGCGCAGTGTTCCGATCAGTTCCGATATTGTCCAGCATTTTTCGTACGATGAATGGCCGCTAGAGGCGCTTGCAGCCTTAGTAAAGTAAGCTTCTCGATAAAATGGGGTACCTTGAGCACCCCGCAGAATTTGAAAAGATTTCTATGATTTGATTCTGAAAAATGGATGTATAACATGTGCATTTGTGTATATTTTGTGACTTGTAGGACACGTCCTGAAGTTCTTTTGTCCGGAACAGATTGTTTTGGTACTTTCGCGCCAATATAACTGTCTCAAGGCGCAGGGCGCCAGGGCTCCACTACCTCGTCATCATAGATACGTTACTGTTTTTTCCGCGCAGCGCCACCAGCGGCCATCCATCGTACGAAAAATTTTGGACGATATGGGAACGGAACACTGCATCAGAGATATACTCTCTGGTACAGCCAGTACAGACATTTCACAACTCGATGCCTGATCTAACACCATCAAAGAATATATTCAAATTTTCATACTTTACAATTTGAGAAACTAAGTGAACACCTATGTAGTTTGGTCACGTAAGCGTATTTATTTACATAAGTATATAAATACATATGTACATGAATATCAGATACATACATATACATATCAGATACCAAGAAAAAATCGATTTCAACGCCCTCTTGACAGTTCATAGGTGTTCGATATGGTTGCACGTTCTGCAACTTGTTGCGGTTCCTCGGAGGTGTGCCGAATAAATAAAAAATAAGGAAACGACAGCATTAGCCTTGATAATACAAAATTCCCAAGTTATTTCATACAAATTACTGTGTAAATTGACTCCGAATAGTTTTCGTTTCTTTTTTTCGTTGATGGATTGAACAGAATTTTTAAATTATAATTTTCGACTGTTCATTTATCTACGTTTAATCTCCCACAATTGTACGCGATTTCTAGTAAAGGTAATTACAGTTTTATTTGTGGAAGACGAAATTCATTTGAGACTGTTTCATAACGTTGTACAAATTGCTGTTTATTCTAAATACGGGAATGTTTACGCCACAAAGATAAAAGTTTTCTTCGATTATAGACGATGGCTTGTCACATCGGAATATATACCTAGTGAAAGTTTATTTAGTGTGTAGTCTACGATAAGTAACACAAGGACGTCGTCACAGTTGAAATGAACTTTAACGAGGCTGCTACAGATACATACTTGTAGATTAAAGGAAATCAAAGTTATAGATAACTCGATACCGTTTGTATGAATCAATATTTCCGAGTGATAAGTGTCATTACATAGAATGGGTGCCAATAACTGTAAAGGACTTGTTCCGGGAAGTTCAAGGGTCGTACCAAGATCCTCGAGTACAGGTTCGAAATTATATATATACTTATTATACGCGCGAACGCATTATCCAACTTTATATATTGTTATCGATATGTGAAATCATCGATGTGATATGCATACTGCAGACGCTTTTAGAGACCGCGATCGTGATTAGTGTTATTTATCGCGCTATATTTCAGGGAAACATGACAAGAATGATTTTATATAATTCCATCAAGGAAATATTGGGATGGAACGAAAGTTCGTAACGTTTTTAAATTAAAACTCAGATAAAATTAGGATATTTATACATAGATTTGTTTTATTACTTTTTGCCATTTTTTAGGTGACTTCATCATGTTATTCAATAGACCTATCAATAAATATCTTAATTTTATCTTTGAATTTTGATTTAAAAATGCTACGAACTTTAGTTATTCCAACCTAATATATATATAATACACACTGCACAAACGGGTTTTTCTACCGATCGATTCTTGTAATATTAGATTGATGATGATTCAGAACGAGACGTAATCGCTAAAAAATTTTTCTGTTTACATTACCGTGTCCTTTCACATTTATGAAATGATTAACCACGACTTTATACAATTTATTGAATAAAATGATTCGTACTATTTAGACTAAATAAACACACGTGCACGTAGTTTGATATCATTTGATATATGTACAGGTCATCTATGTAGGTACTTACATATATATGTACATACTCATACATGTACGATGTACTTATTACGAACACGTAGATAGATACGTATATCTACATACTCTAAATACGATAACTGTGATCGATATACATGCTGTGTGTATGTATATCAATGTATGTATGCACTGGCATGCACGTTGCACGTATTTATATTTACGTATAACCTCGCTACAATTCCACGTTAATTCCACCTATGTAGGTATGGTAATGGATTTTCTTTAACAAGAAACTGGATGCTAGATCTCCAAATGAGTATGTTTGACGAAATAAGGACTTGAAACAGCAGGATGATTCATTGTAACGATTCGATATGTGCCTCTACTACGGTGTGAAACATTTGACACGACTGTCGTATAACGCCATTTCTCATGTTCGATCGAAGATACACAAAACTAAAATGTCAGATTTGAATTCCGAAAGGAAGTTTTACATTTGCAGTGAGTGTAATAAGCCGAAAGAGGATATTCGGTCGCGTAATAGTTTGAAATGTTGTTGTAGTTGTGAGTTTTGATCGTTGATTCATGTGCCAATCATATTGTACATAGACAATATGTTTATGATTATTCGCAATTAATAATCAATAGACAACGGATCTTTATGCAAAATAAAAATTGCGTATTTACCTGGATTACAACAAACTGGTGTGAAACAAGAATTTATTTTCCATCTTAATATGTTTAATATATATTGCAAATAATATAAGAGTATTTTAAAATTCTTCTAAAGTTTTTACCGTTTTAAATGACCCCTACTCATTTTTGTCATAAATGCATAAAATCCGCTGTCTAATAATCAACAATACATGTATTTCTTACGATTTATAATCACTGCATTGTTTGTCCATTTAGGTAAACCAGAGAAATATGATTACATTGAAGATGTGGTGTGCAAGGAATCCGACATTAAAGAGAATGAAATGAAATTGTTGCCGCTGGGAGATGCTGGCGAGAAAATCTTGTTGATTAAACAAAAGGGAGAGTTGCATGCGATAGGCACAAAATGTACTCACTACGGAGCTCTCCTTCATACAGGAGCATTGGGAGATGGAAGAGTCAGGTGTCCGTGGCACGGCGCTTGTTTCAATATCAAAACAGGAGACATAGAAGACTATCCGGGCTTGGATTCTCTGCCGTGTTACAAAGTACTCTATCGTCGATAAAAAGTTATCGAGAAACTATTAGATAATTGCATAAGATCGTGCTTGATTTGAAAATGAAATTCAATGGTTAAATTTTAAAGAATACAGCTTTAGAATCATAGAAAAGAATGAAGACCAGAGAGCTGTATTCTTTAACATGTTCCGTGCCACGTGTGCCTCAGATGGTCCAGGCTAAACTATCCATGAACTATCCATTCATGACATATATCTGCTAAAAACATATATTTTCTAACAAGTTTAACGTTGTAGAATATATTTCCACCAAGAGAAGGTGGCATTATAAAAATTTAGTATAGAACACAGCACATAAGTTTGCTTAATTGTCAAGGAAAAGCGACTCGGCACGGAACGTGTTAAAATTTAGCTATTGAATTTTATTTTTAGACTGTGGACGGAGAGAGAAAAATTCCAGAATATATCCTCCAACTGAATTTAGTCAAATTTTGATATATTTCAGATTTACAAGGGCTACTATGTACCACTGAAAATAATATTTTATTTGGTTCCCCCTTCTTAAAAATCGTCTCGGAAAATTGCAAATTGCATGAACTTCCACAGTATATTCATTTTGAAATCGAGCACGAACTTATGCGATCATCTAATAGTTTCGTAAATGTTGCAAATTGTACTGCACGGCTGAGTGTAAAAAAATTATATTACAGCTTGTCAAATCTAGCTGTGCGGCTGAATGTCCCCCGCAAGGGGAAGTGTACCCGCTGCGCAATGGTAAATAGGCGGAACCTCGCAATGATGGTGAACTGATCGTCACCTGTCAAACGATGCACGTGGCGACAGTTCAGTTATAAAGTAAAGTGACACAAGTGTATTCACACAATCATATAAACAGTTGTTTTGTATGCTTACTGCTGTAAGAAATAATGGACAGTACATACTTTTGACGAGGTGTGTACCTTACCGTTCATATGTTGCATCCTTCTCTCGTCAAGTGCGGTCTTTGTTTTGTCTACGCATTCCTAAATTTTGGTCAACCGCACCAGATTTGACAAGCTGTACATATTCTCGTTTGCGACATTTATGCGAATTGGGCAGGAATTCATGTAATCATCTGATACTATCGGCAAGACAATAACTTGTTATTATAACAGATTTTGTTTTGTAAAATAGGTAAAAGTAGATGACGGCGGTCTTGTCCGCGTGAGGGCGGACCGTAAACTATTGGGATTAAATAGGCGTACGAAAGAAATGTGTGCCCACGACAGTAGCAATCCAAATACCGTCGTAATAGTCGGAGGAGGACCAGCTGGGGCAACTTGCGCGGAAACTTTGAGACAAGAAAATTTTACGGGCAACATAGTCATGGTCTGCAGAGAACATGTAGTTCCGTACGACCGAGTCAAAGTATCCAAAGCTTTGGATTTCGATGTGGAGCTGTCGGTTTTGAGACCACTATCGTTTTATAAGAATCACAGTATCGAAGTGAAACTGGGCACAGTAGCAACAGGTATCTCGAATACATCAGAATAATGAAACGTATCTAATTGAATTCAAATATAGAAATAACCTTTTATCGTCTGCTACAGGTTTGAATACAGACGAAAAAGTAATCCAGTTAAGTCACCATGAAAAATTACATTATAATTACTTGTTCATTTGCACTGGAAGCAAGCCTAGGATGCCTGATTTACCCGGCATAAATCTCGGCAATATTTACACGCTAAGAGATTATACCGATGCTCATAGTATACTATCACAATTATCACCAGAGAAACACATTGTAATACTTGGACTAGGATTTATTGGTATGGAAGCTGCTGCTTATTGCGTGAATAAATCCGCGTCCGTGACTGTTATAGGAAAAGGTGCAGCACCTCTACAATCTGTTTTTGGTACGGAGATCGGAAACAGAGTTAGACAAGAGTTCGAGGAAAAAGGTACCGTTGTTGTTCTTCTTCTCTTTTTCGCACTGTTCGACTCGTACAAAGCGAAATCACCGACGAGGTATAAGGATAGACCTATCATCCAATGTATTTTTGCGGCCCAGTTTTGTGGGGTCACGTAATTCCATCACCATTTTCATTTCGCCTATTTACATGGAAATTAACAACGATTCAGAACAGAGATAGACTTATTAATTTATTTGTGGCACGAAGATTCTGGCATAAACTCGTCTAAATCGCGTGAAATGAAAATGTGGTAGTGGGTCTATCCTTACTATCCCGACCTATAATAGGTCTATCCTTAACGAAATGTGTTGTTCAAGGTGTTAAGTTTCTATTTGGAAATAATATTGCACAGTTCGTTGCGAAGGAGGCCCACCCAAATAGTATAGGCACAGTTGTGCTTACCGATGGTACAGTACTTACAGCCGATGTTGCTATTATTGGAATTGGATCTACGTTGTATACTGATTGGATAAAAGATTCTCCGATCGAAATGTTAGAAGACGGCAGCATAAAAGTGGACAAGGTAAAGCGCGAACGCGGATATTTGCACCGTGTACGAAGTACAGAGTAATCGTAAAATAACGAGTAATCGATTTTTAGTATTTGAAAACGAATGTGGAGAACGTGTATGCAGGCGGTGACATTGCGTATGCCCCACTGTTTGGTTCTGACAGCATATCGGCGGCAGTGGGCCACTATCCCCTGGCACATTATCATGGCAAAATAGCGGCATTAAACATATGCGATCGAAATGCACCGTTAAACACAATTCCATTTTTCTGGACAACTCTATTTGGTAGAAGTTATCGATACGCCGGTAAGTTTACCGTTCGCTGGCCGTACAGTAAGTCCTCGACTTACGCAGTTGATTCCATCGCTGAAAGGTTATTAAGGCGGTAGACTCGTTTCCAGGATTGCAAGCATTGCGCCTTCTCATTTCTCAATAATGCAAAGATCTAGATCAGGCATGGGCAGAAATAGCATGCGTGCTAGGGAATTCAAAGAATACTCGTGGAATACCCCCACTTCTCCCGGCCGCGCGTCTCGCTCCCCGTGGCGGCCCTAGTGCTCGGTGCAACTACGGCTGCCAAGGGGATTGAGACGAGCGGCCGGGAAAAGTAGGGGTATTCCTTGAGAATCACTAACACGCGAGATATTTCTACCCATGTCTGAACTAGGTGCACGGTAGTGCACCAGTCAAGTTCCTCACACTACCTCCTTTTACACGAAACAACTTAGCCGTGTTTTAGAGGCTTATAACTCGGCACTGGAGGCAGATGGAGAGATGTAATTTCGTACACTTGTTAAATGCTATCATGTCTAATATTGACAAAACATTAATCTTCCAACATTAGTAGGTTCCGAGATCAGTGTGCCCAGATGGGACGCTTTTTTTCGCGCATGCGCGTCCAAAACAGTAACGTAGCTATGATGCGGCCGAGGCGATGATGTAGCAGAGCCCTGAGGCAGCTACAGTCAGCGGCGATAAGTGGACACGCTTAAAAATCGCATAACTTTTTAGAAATTGGTCCAAAGGACTTGAATTTTTTTAAGATGTTAGACCGGCTAGTTTGCTAGAGAATAAGTAAACCAAAATTTATTACGATTGCAATTGGTAGGAATTATACAAAATTTTTAAATATGATGTTTTGCCAACTTTTTTATCTGGGCCTGTAACGATAATTTAAAATTATATATAATAATTAATAATATTTCAATATTTCATATGTATATACGGATATATATACAAATACACTTGTCATTAATTCGTTTTTCATAATCAGTTCATATCAACTTCTTAACATTCGGCATGGCGCTCAAGGTGCCACATTTCCTCGCGTAGCGTACTTTACTGAGGCTGAAAAAGTCGCGCATGCGCGAAAAAAAGCGTCCCATCTGGGCACACTGTCCGAGATATAGGACCCCAAAAACCGCTAAATTTGGCACTGACTGACTGACAGATCATTAAAACCTTTTGGGTACTTCCCATTGACCTACAAGCTTGTTACATAGGTCTACCATAACAAACACTCAAAGAAATAATTATCAAAGTTTGAAATTTTACACCTTAAAGGCGTTGCATTTGAAAAAAAACATTACGTAAGGAAAATTAGGTTTTATGGAGAAAATGAAATATGCCGCTTTTCCCATAAGGAACCTTGTAAATTCCGGAAAGAATCATCTGCTCTCTTCAAACGTCCGTACAGCGCCATTCGAGGTAGTGGCAAAAAGCTCAAACTGTTAGATTACAATAAGGTAGAAAATGACACTAAAATTATAACAAAAAAAATCTAGGTAAAGTTGGGTTCTAATTCGCCGACAGAGTGTTAATCTTTGATACCTACTTGATAATTGATTCAACAAAAATTGACGAAATCCCAACAAAAACATCCTGTAAACAGGAGCCAAGTTCCTATGGCTGTAAAAAGTTGTGAGATCAAACAAAATACGGCCAAGTTCGTTAGCTTAGAAATACCTCTTGCAATACCGAAAAAAGCGTTTGTAAAAATTAGTTTAAAAGAACGCTATTTAATTTTTAAAGAGTTACATGGAGGGCTAAATTATTCAAACTTGGCCGCTATCTAACACCTTTTATGGCCATTGGTTTAAAAAGTAACGGCCAAGTTTAAATAATTTAACACTCCATGTAATTCATTAAAAATTAAATAGCGTTTTTTAAAACAAATTTTTACAAGCGCTTTTTTCAGTATTGCAAGAAGTATTTCTAAACTAACGATCTTGGCCGTATTTTGTTTGATCTCACAACTTTTTACGCCCATAGGAACTTGGCTCCTGTTTACAGGATGTTTTTGTTGGTGGGGTTTTACAGTAGTCAAAAGCGCTAGATATATGTGCCTTCTCATTATCCGGCAGAATGTAGCTGTCGCAGTTTTATGAAAATAGCTGCGACAGCTGCACACCTCGTAAACATAAAAATAGGACTTTCGAGGGTGATTGTGACCTAGATTGATCTTTTATCCAGCGCTTTTGACTACTGAAAAACCCCATTGCATAGATTATCGAGAAATGAGAGGGCGTATCCTACACACTTGCAATCCTAGAAATGAGTCTACCCCCTTCTGGCAATCAAGAAACGAATTTCACAGTTTGGAATTGGTTTTCTGATTCGCTTATAAGTAGACAGCAGATCTTTACTTGTATTGCAACAAACTCCAGTAAAACGGAAATTTATTTTCTTTCTTAATATGTTTACTATTTAGGTTGAAAATTATACAAGGATATTTTTAAATTCTTCTAACATTTTTACTGCTTTAAATTACACCAACTGATTTTCGCGATAAATGCATCAAATCCGCTGTCTGCTTACAAGACTCTGCATAAGTCGAGGACTTACTGTACATAAAGATAAGTTAAGCTTACAAAGAGCTGTACGAATTTCCATTGATACTCTTCGCACGTTTCAGGTCACGGAAAACCGGACAAAATCAAAATTTATGGTTCTTTGGAAAAATTCGAGTTTTTCGCATATTACCTTAAAGACGGCAAAGTTATCGCAATGAGTAGCGTCGGGGCGGACCCTGTTGTATCCGACTTTGCAAATTATCTATACGAAGGAAAATCGTTAACGGAGATCATGGTTAACCATAATCCTTTCGGTTGGATTAGGAATAAACCAAAGGATTTGGTCGAACGCTTTCAGAATGAGATTACAACGAACTAATGAACGGACACTTGCTAAGAAGAAGTCACTCTTTACTACGGTACATTCTAAAATGCATTTCCAGTATTGTATACTGTGATCCGTTAACAACAAACGAAGCTATATGTCGCTATATTTGTATAATTATTGTACAACTTACCAACTGTGTACCAAGCTTACGTCTAGTGTAAAATTATTATTGCTTTTTTGTGTACACGAACCAAACGTTTATTCATAAAGAAACAACAAGGTATTAAAATTTATAGAATAAATAAAATATAGATTATTCCCAAGGTTCGTTTAGCATGTAATAATTTAATCGATCCGTAATGGTAACTCTCTTGTTGAATCTTGCGTTTCGATCTTCTCGCCAGCCAGTTAACAAGTTAAGCCGCTTTTCATCTTTGAACTCTTTCATGTGGCCACAGGATTGTTCGACGGTAAGATAAGGATGCCTCAGCAACAACATATTTTGTTCTTCCCTCTCAAGGTCCCATTTAAACTCCATCATATCCGCGAAAGTTATCTTTCTTTCTTTACGGTATTTCCTATATTTAATGCGATGCTCAAGTGTACCATTAAGTATATAGTTTACAATCATGCGGAACAAATTTTGTATGGGGCTGGAAAGAAAGTAATTTTGGTATTTTAAAGTGAAACGATGACCTGAAATCGCACTTGGCTCAGTTTTTTACCAATTAGGAGCAGAAGTTTTATGAGCACGGAATTGTGAAGCTACCAGAAAGATGGCAAAAGATCATCAAACAAAATGGAAAATATGAAATAAATTAATATTAATATTAAAGTTCATTGCTTGAATTAAAAAATTGGGTTCTCTATTTCACCTTAAAATACCGAAATTACTTTCTTGCAAACCCGATATAAAACGGGTCAATTGGACGCAATTGGAAGAGTATCGATTGGAATATCGGTTTGAACAGGATAAACGATAAACATATGTATGTATATAAATATATAGGGCATAAACAGACGGGGAAAGTAAGAGAGGTTATGCTTATGATATGAAAATACTTGAATTGGTTGTACGTACCCTCGGTATCGGTACGGGATATTATGAACTCTAAAAAATTCTTTATAAAGTATTCCTGTTAGACGCATGTCGATCAACACGTAGGTTTTTCTTTTGGTTTCACAAGAATTCGATAGCTCCTCTTTAACCTCCAATAACTACGGTGGCGGTGGCTGTCTGCTGCACTGCACGGTGCACTGTACACAGTACACATTACCGACATTGCCCGCGTGCGCGCTCTACATCTACATTTACACGCCACACGGAGAAGAGTTCAATAATATTGTCAATGTAGGTTGATTTGTGCTATTTCCAGATTTTCTTGCGAACGACTATGGGAGCTGCAGCGGCGTATACTACACAAAAAAATACAGAAAATGTTGACAGTTTATTGAGTTGTAATGTTCAGGTCTGTACGAAGCATTTTAAGGACATCAGATTTGAGATTAAATGACTTAAATTTTTGGAGATGTCATGACATTTCGACGAACGGTGCCACGAACGCCGCCGTGCGCATTTCGGCGCGCATTCGTGCGAACGGTCGATCCATTAGTTCTGGGAACGACGGCGCGCATTTCGGCGAACATTTCGACGAACGGTGCCACGAACGCCGCCGCACAGTGGTCCGGATCGAGAAATTCAGTGACATTTTGTCGAAAAATGAACTTTCTCATATTGACATGTACAAAGTTTGTATTGCTTCATAAATATCCATCTACCTCGAAAATAAAGAAATTAATAAAATATAATTAAAATTGTAATCGCGACGAACACTTAAAGTTGGACATTTTGAAAATAGCCTGTTTCGCAGAAAAAAGATACTTATCTTTATCTGGATGCCCTGACACACCTGTTTAATATCTTTCCTCTGTTCTTCTTTTAAAATGAAGAGAATTCCATTACGATAAAAATTTACACTGACAATTAAAAATTAATTTAAATAATGTGTTAAAAAAATAATGTACAGTGAAGGCTCGGAAATTGTCAAAATTCTTCATCTTTGATACGGAATATCTTTTGAGTTCCAATTAGCACCGCATGTTTACAAATTGTACAATGTTCAGTACACTTTTCCCTATATAGTTATGCACGATTTACTACCAACATCGTCCATCGACGCAAATTATTAGTGATTCAAGTGTATCCATCGCTGCGTCGAGCGCCAGGATTGTGCGAGCGCGAAGAACCTCGCGCGCGTGCGAGCGGACTGTTTTGATTGTAGCCTACAGTCAATTGTTTATTATATGCTGCTATACGAGTAAAATCACAAAATAAAAAGAAAAGGCCGCTAGATCAAGAAGCTGCAGAATTGATACTTGCATAGATTTAAGTAAATCAGCCAGTAAAGTAAGTAAAATGTTATTAAAAATAATTAAACAAACACTAAACATATTAAATTATTTATCATTAAAAAGTGATTATTTTTTCATATTTTTCAGTGATAGTTTTATCAGAATAACTTTTACGATTCAAAAGCTGTGGCAGTGTCACAGAACTTCTCGGTATGGACGAAAAAATTTTAATTATAAATTATTACAAAAAATAGTTTGTGAACTTATATGTAAATAAATTTATTATCAATAACAAAGTATGAATGAAAATTAATTAATAAATATTGTTCAACAAATGCAAAAAATATTTAATTATCTATAATTAAAAATTACTATTTTTTAAATATTTTTAGTGAAAATTTCATTGCAATATCTCTAATGGTTCAAAAGTTATAACAAAATGTCACTGAATTTCTCGATCCGGACCACTGTGCGCCGCCGCGCGCATTTCGGCGCGCACGAACGCGAACGGGTGGCACCAGGTGGCACTTACAAATCTGTTTGCAAGATAGATAGTGATAGATAGCATGTCCTAAATATTCATAATATAAAGAATAAATGTCAAGAAATAGACAGAAATTTATAAACAAAGACATCGGTGATTTAAATTATCTAAAAAAATTACATTTCTACTTCATAATTTGTCTCAAATTATCAAGCGGCCCCTAGACGTTCAATAATATTGTCAATGTAGGTTGACAATAATATTGAAGCTCCCGTCAATACGCTTCAATAATCTCGTCAATCTAGCTATCAATACGACGACTGCGCACTGTGACACATTTGAGACGAGATGGAAAACAAAGGTTATGACAACATTCAATCCTATTAGGAAACCGTCTTACCAGTTAGAATTTTTTTCGGATGCGTCTTGAACAGAATGGAGGGTGTACAGTAAGGGAGAAAGAATTCATGGTTTTTGGGATGAGACGGATAAACAATTACATATTAACAATTTAGATCTCTTAGCTGCCTTTTTTTAAACTTAAGTGTTTTGCAAAAAATTTAATGGATTGTGATCTTTTGCTTTGAGTAAATAACACCACGGCAATTGCTTATAAAAAAACAAAAACTCAATACAAAGATAACTTTAATCTGCCTCATTGTAAGTTAAGAATAGCTTTGGAAAAATGTTCTTCTTTGGTTGTTATAATGTCGCGATCATAAAACTTCGCAAAAGTTTCTATTGCGGTGAACTATTTTCTGCTGGGAAATTTGTTTGTTGCTGTGGTTAAAGTGATCTTTCGATTTCACGAGTAAATTCTCGTTCCGCATCGGAATCGTAACCTATGCGCTAGCCATTTTGCCCGTACGCGATGATGCGATATTGTGCAAGATTTCTCGCGTATGCGCAGCGATTTCAGGCTCAGTAAAGTAAGATTCTCGATAAAATGGGGTACCTTGAGCACCCCGCAGAATTTTAAAAAATTGGTATGATTTGATTTTGAAAAATGAATGTGTAATATGTGTATATCTGTATATTTTGTAACTCGTAGGACATGCGTTGGAGTCTTTTTGTCCGGAACAGATATTGTTTCGGTACATTCCTGCCAATATAAATGCCTCAGGGCTCTGCTACCTCATCATTGTAATATAGATACGCGAGAAATCTTGCACCATATCGCATCATTGTCTAGTGAGATTGACGAAATAGCGACAATGAACCTCCTAAACGTCAATGCGCGCATCAATATGGCTCCCGTCAATGGGCTTCAATCAAAATTTCTATCAACGTGCTTCAATATATTGACCGATGCGTTTGAACCCCTTCTAAACGGTGTGCCTCGTCAATATTATTGATAGGCGTATTGACAATATTATTGAACGTCTAGGGGCCGCTTTTAGACTAGAATATTGTATATGTATACATATATATACTTATAAACCCGGCTTCAGATAACATATCTTGTTCCAAGATTACTTCATCTACCAGATGACGACCAGATCGAGTACGCTCGATAACTGCAATTTCCGATACTAACCGGAAATAGGATTTTCATGCCGGAAGTCGTCTTTTTGAAATTGGACCTGGTACTTTTTATTGCATATTCAGATTGTAAATATGTTTCTTCTATCGATCGTATTTGCTGATAATAAATTTTTAAATGTTTTCGGCGCAACGGTTCGATCGTTTATTACGAATTATAAAGAAATTTTGCTAATTGTCAAACAAAATCAACGTTTCATCCTAGTTTGGATCTTTTTCAAGATTTATTTGAATCGCGTCTGTAAAGTAAATATGTTATAATAATTTTGAAAAAACAGAAATATTGAATGATTGAATGCTTTATAATTCGTAATAAACGATCGAACCGTTGCCCCGATGTCCATGGTGTTAGTTGCTATTCAGCATGGTTGGGATCGTCGCGCTAAAATGAAAGGATCAGAAGTCAGATAACAACTCACATTTCCATGAAAGAATCGATCTATTTTATAGCATCTCAAATTCAAGACAAAAAAGAAAATGTGATTCTTATAATTAATAACAAACACGTTGTCAAATTACGAAGGAGGTTCACGCATTCGGTTTCTAATACGCGAGACTATTTTGGTTTTCATAGCCACTGCTTCTGCGCATCGTTGTCTACCCGCCTGTCTCTCCGTTTCTCTATCCGTATCGAGATTCTTTTTTTCGCTGTTCAAATTCGTATCGCGAAAAAGAGACGGAAACGGAACAGGAACATTAGGCAGATAAGAAGAAGGAGAAGGAGAAGGAGAAGGAGAAGAAGAAGGAGACTACGTAACAGTAGGAGACGGAAATGACTTGAGAATACGTAGATGAGAATTTGAGTGCGCTCGTCGATTGTGACGCGTCGAGGATAAAAAAGCAAAACTGAAACAGATACATTCGATAGCCAGAATCTGGAGGGTAGATCGGATAGATAGGCGGATGAACAAATCGTTCGAACAAATGGTGGACTATGCTACTCGAAAGCTGTGGCTGGCTTTCCTCCGAATCTCACGGTGTACGCGCAACAAATTCCTCTTCCACTTTCTCCTGTTTGAAATATAAATCGCATTTAAAGCCCATTCTGCTTTGGGCACCCAGCATCAACGCCTCGATCGGATCGCGCTTGATCGCGTAATCGTTATGGGGCGCGTATATGTGCGCGCGCTTTCAACGCAACAACGAACACATTTTTTTTTTGTATTTTTTGAATCGGGGAAAAGTTGTTGGGTGCCAGACTCGTGCCACTCTTTCCGCTAAAGGTTTTCATACAAAATAATTAGAAAAATGTACAAAAATTCATAAAAATAGTAATAGTTACACAGTACAAATTACATCTGGGTAATTAGAGTAGTGTGATCGAGAAACGAGCTTGACAAATTACGATTTCCTACTACCGTTTACACAATTTGTTATTCTCTCTTCCCTCTCGTACGTGTACGCCTTGTTTATATTTTTGTTTTCTCTTCGTTTGTTGCCATTGCAGGTTCTCTACCGCGTTCACTTTTTTTCTCGTTTTCTCTCATCATTTCGCCGTTTTGCAAAGATTTCTTATTCTCTCTTTTTTGTTCCGTTTTCGATCGCAAAAAGAGGAAAACGCCTCGCGGGATAATTCGAACGCACGCTAATTACCCGTGATCGATGATTCGTAATATTGTTGCACGCATACATACACACAGCAGACAGACAGACGTACAGACAGACAGACAGACAGACAAACAGACAGACAGACAGACAGACGGACAGACAAACAGACAGACAGACAGACAGACAGACAAACTCTACCCTCTCCGTCTTCTTTTCGGTTTCTTGCTTCCCACCCGTTTTTCGTCTTTTACACGATAAATCACACTGCATGCATATTCTCTCTTTCTCTCTTTCTCTCTCTCTCTCTCTCCCTCTCCCTCTCTCCTCCCCGGCCCTAGTCTCTCTGCAACTCGCTGTCGCCATTTAAACTACCGATACCGGTACAAAATTACTTAGAAAATCGTTTCGGTTATTATTAATATAATAATTCTGTGTATGTATCGACGCGTGGCTCCGACGCGCAACGGTTGTAATAAAAATGGTTATTTATCGAAATCTAGAGAAAAAACGCTCTCGCCTTCGATATCTTCGAAATCGAGGCGACGCGAGACACGACGGAAGCGCGCGCATCTACGCCCTACTCCCTACGCTATACTCCCTACGCCCTACGTTACTACGCCCTACGCCCGCAGGAGGTACAATATTATATATGCAGTTTGCTGTTGATCGACCTGTACGCACCAATCGGTCTGCAATACGAATTATTATATTAACGATAACGATAACGATAACGGTAACGATAACGATAACGATAACGATAACGAGAATTCTTCCTGCGTCTGCTAACTCCGGAGTTGCTTACGTTGTTAGTTTTCGAACAGAAAAAGGAAATGCGTTTAACGCTTACGCGAACGATAATATGTATAACTGTACGATGACAATGCGAGCACAGCAGAGTGTATATTTTCTACGGTGGCACTGCACGCGTATCGGTCGGTAGATGAATCGTTCGCTAAACGTCCTCTTAATTTTACTAATGCCACAGTACATAGCCATAGATCGCACTGCTGTTCGCAACGCGCGTTGTTGCGGTGCAAACAGGCCCAAACTGTTTCTTAACTGCTAATGTCGAGGGACTCGAACGTCGGTAGTTGATAGTTGATAGCGTGTCCGCGTTCGATCCGTCACGCCATCGAGAAACGAACGGTTGTCGCCTCCTCGAGCGTTTCCCGCGCGACTTTCGATTTTGCTAAACCGGTTCGCTACAACTTCTTTTTCCTCCGTGTTCATTCTCGTCAAGCCATTCTGCATTTCGAATGCCGTCAGCCGTCGAAAGCAATCCAAGGACATCGAAGGACATCGAAGGAGATAAGAAAAGCTGTGATCGCGCGAGACGAAGATGAGCCGGCGTCGACAGCTCTCCAATGTCGCGAGGGTTCGGTTGAAATTCGAGAAAATCGGCGGACCCGATGCTGACAACGTTTTGCTAATTGCCTAATTGATAGCGATCGATCGGTCATGGCGCGAGGGAAAAGGACCGAATTCCGAAATCGGCAATCGGTGCATTTTAATTGCCGCAATCCAGGGAGGTCCAACATGTAGCTCGCGAGGTCACACGCGGCTTCTTCCCCGCTTAGGTTCTTCCTCCACTCTTATACTTGATCGTTATGTGTATAGTTGAACACACAATCATTGTAACCGTCGAACTTCGTTCCTGTTCCTCTTCCCTCCCGCGCCACCACTGCCGCGGCCCTCCCACTAACTCTACGACTGTTCGTAGTTCGTACGAGTGGAAAGAAGTTCGATGGTGGGGAATAAGTTGGAACTCCCTGCAGTAACTTCGTCCCTGTGTAACGTAATAGGGGGGAGAGATTTGACTAATGGTGGGGAACCACGCGGCTCTCGAAGAGGAACAAGTTGGAACTCCCTGCCGTAGTCGATCGACTCTAGCCTCGTTCCCTTTTCCCTCGCCTTGCTCGTTTCTTCGTACGATCCCCCCTGCCAATAAACACCCTCGACGCTACTTTTCCTTTCTTTTCGTTAAATGTACACCTACAACAATATTCTGCGACCAAAAAAATAAACTCTATCGTGCGTGTTATTGGCTAATTAAGCTAGAATTATCGACCGGCCAACGGTTGCGATCGATAACGAAGTTAAATAGTAAGTATGTATCGCGCGATCGCGCGAGACTCGAACTCGAACTCGCGTCTTATTCGCGACTTGCTCGCTGCAGTTTCCGTGTCCGTTTCCGCTGCCGTCGCAGCCTATTAATTCAACTAATTTCCGTCGGACCTGTACGATCTACGGATCCTTTGATCGCGGTCCAAGTGTTCTCGGAAAAATGACACGCGTACAGGCTGACACACGTTCGTACACAAAGTTCGTTCGTGCCGCTTTTCTCGCTTCATCATTGACTAAAACGCTTACAGTTGCGTGCAACCCGTTCTCTACCAGTTTCACGACAAGTGTACTAATGTATAACTATAGCATCTCATCGATTCGCTCTCGCCAAGTCCAATGTTACGACGGTGACACTCGAAACTGGTCCGAAGCGCTCGTCAAACCGCTTATCATTTACATCGCAGACTAAAATTCCAAAGCTCGTCCGCACTATGATCTTGTTTGGTTTCGCTTCGTCGCGGTACAGTTCGTCGAAACCAACGCAGCAACAAAACGATGGGACACTGTCCGAACGATCGAGACAGTCTCCTCGGTAATCGTAGGACGTAGAAAGTAGAAAAAGTTTGATTGTCCCAGCTTTGAAATTCTATTCTTCTCCGACGAGCAACGCTGTAACACCTTCGACACGCGTCCGCCGATCTGTTTTGCGCGCGACGCTTCCGACGCACTGCGTCTGTATCTGTACCACGGTGTATTATATGTAGAGGTGTTCGGACTTCTCTCGGAAAGGTGTGATAGATAGAGGTTAGTTCTCTGGTAAGGTATGTACGGTACATACCTTAGCACGGGCTGCATGGATACGCTGCTACACAGAATCTCATTCTCTCACGTACATGAAATCCGCGAGGATGACTAATATTCCATCTGGCGGCGAACTAACCTCTATTTATCACAAAACGACTACCTTACAGAGGTGCTTAGTCGTAACACCTCTATAATACACCGTGATCTGTACATAGTTTGTAGCCTGTGGTATGTAGAAGAGTCTGTAGTCTGTAGAATAGTCTGTGGTCTATAGTATGTAGAATAGTCTGTAGTCTGTACGCTACAGGGTGTCCCAAAAATGTTGCGCTTCCTTGAAAAGGGTGATTCCCAAAAATGTTGTACGTCCTTGAAAAGGCTACTCGAAGTCATTTGAAGTAACTTCTTCCGTTGCGAAAATGTTCCCCGCGCTCTGTTAAGGAGTTATTATCGAAAAACACGGACCAATCAGAGCGCGGCTATAGCGAATGGATTGGGAGTCGGCGACAGGTGGCGCTGAACGTAGCGTTGCCATTGGTCGAGCCGGAATCCGACCGCTGTGGATACGGTGTTAGTTTATAAAGTTACTTGAAATGACCTCAGAATTCATTTGTTAGACACCTCGTGTAGTTTATAGTATGCAGTGTTTGGGACAAAACGATAGCTGGTGATGGGGTAGTATTATTGCCTCTTAAGTGTATAGTACAATACTACGCCAAGGGTCAACAAGATTCACAAGTACATATCAAACCATGGAGTAATAGTGAAAGGTAAAAGTAAAAGTACATATAGTACAAGTACAAGTACAAGCAGAAGCAAGCGCAACTAGAATTAGAAGTAAGTAGAAGTAGAAATAGAAGAGTTAGAAGTTGCAGTCGTTTGGAAGTGACTCGCTCGAAAGTTCTCCAACTTTCTCTGGATCTTTGCGCGCGATCTCGGCGTTACGATCGAAATCGAAAGACGTAACGTATCGGTACGACGTTAATATAAAAATAATTCTAATCGGTATAAATCAATTGCTTTCGTTACAATATAACGCTGTATCAAAAGGATACGTCGATTATTTGGAAAATGTCATTTTCTCCTCGTGTCGCATGTCGTTGCTAAACTGCTAATTGTTATCGATTCCGAAAAATTACACTGTGATTCTTTCTATCTGCTGTCTACCAACTTCAAAGTCGAAGGGCGATGTTTGTATACGCGTGCATCTACGCATGGACATGTCTAGACTTTCCGCTACCAAGATTCTTCCGTTCATCTTGGTCAACGATGCTCGGTCTTTTGAATCATGCACGCGCTATAGGTACTCGCACAGGCATGTACACGCAAAACGCAAATACAAACCACTAACACAGTCGCGCGCACGTACATGTGTACAAACAATTATAAACGTATTTTCAAAATCCGTCGATTTCTTTCCTCGGCTTTTGAAACACTGCAGATCTTTTTTATGCAAAATCAAAATTTTCTTCGTCGCTTACAAGATGCAGGAATCATATAAAAATGTATTCCTATCTTTAACAATTGTAATCCATTGAAAATAACATATGGATGTGCTTAAATCGTCTTAATGTGTTTACTGTTTTCAATTACATACACCCATTTTTCTCGTAAATGCATAAAATCCGCAGTCTAGTTGTTTCTCGTCGAATCGTCGCAAAACTTTTTCTGGTCGTCGCGTCGTTGAAGCGTCGTGTAAAATCTTAACGCGTATCAACAAAATTTCATATGTGGACGTACGAAAATCGTCGTCGCCGTCTCGTGCCGTGTTGCTTCGCCGCGTCGCGACGCTTTTTCGGCTTCGAATGTCGTGCAAAAGCTCGAAAATATTGTCTGTAACTGGAATTTTGGATACTCGTTCCGGCAGCGAGACACTCGTCGAGAATCGACGATAGAGAAGTCGATTGTTATCTTGTTTCCCGTCGCTTCCCTTGGCACACAGGTTTCCCGAGGAAGCTTACTCTCTCTCTCTCTCTTTCTCTCATTATCTCATTATCTTTTGCTCGCATTCTCTCTCTTTCACACTCATTCTCTCTCTCTCTCTCTCTCTCTCTCTCTCTCTCTCTCTCTCTCTATCTCTCTGTCCATCGAATCGTTAGAAAATACGGATCGAGCTGAGAACTCTCGTACGCTCGATAACAGGAGAAAAATTTGATCTAGACCTTTTGACGGAAGAAATATCGCGCAGACTCGTAAACGCTATTCCAGCACGATAATGCGTTATTTAAAAGTGATTTACGTATGCTTAGACGATAATTTGAATCGCGGATAAAGAGAAAAAATGTTTGTTTTAAAAACGTTACTCGAAATCACTGTAAAATCGGATGAAGACACGAACGCGAGAATCGTTGATCGTTTCAACGGGAAACGATATACATACATTATATAGATGTTATTCGTTTGACGTGTTCGGTTTCTCTCCTCTCTTTCTGTTCTATTTGAATATACACGTAATGTATATGCATCTATGTAGTGGGTCCGCTACATAAATCACGATTATTCGTTAGTTTGTAATAAAAGTCAAGGGAACATCTAATTGCGTGTATTAAGATTCGATATATGTATAGATATATGTATACGTACGTATGTATAAATTCGAATCGCGCTGCAAACTACCAACATGCTCGTCAATTTATTAGAACTTGGATCTCTCATTTTATACGTTTAATAAAATAGAAATTGCACGAGTATATTTATCTGAGAGGTACAATAAAAATCGGTTACTTGAAAATTCTTCTAAATCGACAGCTCGCGTTTTTCGTGAAACAACGTGTGTGTATGTGTGTATCGGTTACTTGCGTTTAGTCGTCGTGATCGTGATCGTGATCGAGATCGTCGTCGTTGTCGTCGCTCACCTCGTGGGGCTCTGATGGCATCGACCGTTCCGTCGCTTCGTACAAACTAACAAAAGGTACTCGTATCTCGTACATATGTATACGTAGGGTAGCTAGAATCGACGGAATCGTATCCGTGTCCATTCGAGAGAGAAACCGGAAGTCGGAGCTCTGCCCCTGGTCCAACGTGTGCCAGAAACATTTCTCCGTGTTCGCGGTCGAACCGACACGTTGGAGCCGAGCCGTTGCCTCCGAGGCAACGAAAACGATTTACAGTATTACATAGATCAGTGCTGGGCACATTTGCCTCGATCGAGGCAAAATCATCCCCACCGTAGCGCCCACTGTCCCCTTCCAGTGAGCGCCGTTAGGATGGTGCAACGAAGACACGTGGCGTTGGTGGGGGAAGCAAGCGTTTGAGGGGCCCCAACCGTGCCCAGCACTGGTATAGATGATCCACTTGGTCCGACTCGAGCATCGAGCATCGATCCTGCTGACGATCGTGGCTACCGTGCGTGGAAATCGGACGTTAGGAAAACGGATGCATCCGACGCAACTAACAAAGATAGCGAGACGGTGGCACGGCTGGGGAAGAGGGGGGGAAGGGGTAATAACGCGGCAGTTATTGCTTCGCTTACGCGTGGTTACTTAATACTCGTAATGTGTGTTACGTCAAGCGTAATGTGTGCAATATGTATCTTATTTCGTACGCCTGCCTGATCGTTAGATCGTCGTTCTTTTTTGCGGGGATTCTGTCAACCTGGACGCGATCGATTCGCGTCGACCGATGATTCTCTTTCGTTTAATACTGTGATCGACGACGACGAACAAGCGATCGTTCTTCTTGCGGCGATGCGACCGCGATTCGTCGAACAACAAAGTCTCTCTCTCTACAATGTTGTACCTTTCGATATCTATGATCTACAGCAGGGAGTTCCAACCAGTGATGCCAGAATGAATGCCGAACGGCGCTCATGTACTCTCCTCCTACCCCTTCCACTATTCCATTCCAGCACCGTGCGCAGGTGCACACTCCACGGTCCCCATCGCGCACGTGCAACGTGTCTCCCATTCGCCCCACTCGTTCCCCGTCATCAGAGAGGGGGTACATCATTTCACCGTGACTCCCCTCATCTGGCATCACTGGTTCCAACATGCAACTCGCGAGCCACTTAGACTTTACACGCCCATTTCCCTCACTCGCTAACTCTACGGCTGTACGTAGTAGTGGAGAGAGAGGTTCGACTAATAGTGGGAATCTTGTGGCTCTTGGAGGGGAACAAGTTCGAACCAGTGTCGCCGGATAGATATCCAAATGGACATCTCTTCCTCTCCTCCTTTTCCCCTTCCACTATCTCTTATTCCAGCACCATGCGCGCACACTCCAACGGTACCTGCGCCGTAGACTGGTCTGGTCATATCAGAGAGGGGTACTTGTATTCCCCTCGATTTTCTCGATCAGGCGACATTGGTTCGAACTCCCTGATCTACAAGATCGATTATAATGATAGATCGGTCGATCGCTCGCTCGCTCGCCTGCTTACACTGGAAACAAGGAGAGGAATGCGTGAATCAACAGTGAGAGAAAAAAAATAGACAACAAAACAGTGGAGATCAGTGATCTATGCGTAATCTGCATTTAAACTAGAATACGAAAAGAAAACTCTTTTTAACAAAACAGAAAAAAAATATTGCGAAACGAAACAAAAGGAAATCAAGTAGCGAACATTGTCTACGGTCGAATACGATTACAAAAAAAATGTCGTGCCTAAGATATTTGAGAACTTTCCTAAAGCGATTCCAGGCGGGACTATAACGTAATTCTTAAACGTTATCGGCGGTTAGCAGAAACGAATCGAGAAAATAAAAATCACGATACAATTATACAATATTACAACGATACAACGATACAACGATATACGCGTGGCTACGGTAACGCGACACCGCCAGATTACAGGTGAACGTAGAAACAACGTAGAAAAAGGATCTCTCGAATTACGTAAAACAGTCTCGAAATCAGCAGGACGTTTGAATCGTGTCAATATATCCATCCGGTTTTACTCTGTTTTTCCTTCTTTTTATATATCGTTTTCTATCAAAAATTCAAGGCTCGAAGATATACAAACAAAGTTCTTTCTTACGGAACGGAAGCGAAAACGTTCTCTCGTTCGTTTCTTAACTTCCGTGCAACTTTCGTGATTCGAGGATTGACTAGTAATAATCTTGCTCCTTATATCTTCTCTCCTTTTCTCTTTCCCTCGCGTTTCCTCTTACAACTTTTGCTCTTTCTCTCTCTCTCTCTCTCTCTTTCTCACTCTTTTTTTCGTTTTTTTATGTTTTTTACTAAGAAAAAAAAACCTCTGTCGATATTCAAGACGCGACCATTAATTTATTTACAAGACGACGCGAACGACGAGCAGCCACGAGTCTCGTCGTCTCGTCGGGCGTCATGTCGCCGTGCGTTATATGTCGTCGTCGTTCACGTCTTCGTAGATCAGGGAGTTCCAACATGTAGCTCGCGAGCCACGCGCGGCCCCTACTCCGCTTAGGTTCTTTCCCCCACTCTTAGACTTGATCGTTGTCGTAGAGCTTCGCCCCTGTTCCCCTGCCGCTATGCCGTCCGATTAACTCTACGGACGTACGTAGTAGTGGGGAAACGTTTGACTAACGGTGGGGACCATGCGGTTCTCGGAGGGGAACAAGTTGAAACTCTCTGTCGTAGATGATCGTCGCCAGTCACCGTCCTCGTCGTCGCGATCGTCCTAGTTCCGGATACAGCGAATTACGAAAAAGCGTACCTTATTAAAAATAGAAATGCAATGTAAAAACGGGGGAGGGTGGTAAAATCGCGTCTTGCATAAGACAGACGTCGTGTTCGATCGCCGTTTTCACCCAGAGGTGGGCAGGATACAAACTACCGTTATAGTATAAAAAAATAAAGATGATCGTTTGAACGAGCTTCGCAAAAACTTGCTTTAATAAAAAATTATATATCCTCCGAGTAAGAAAACCTCGCAGTTTTTTGGTAACTTCAAGTTAGGACTTAAGTTGCACTTGTAAGTTTCCTCTAATTGCATTATCGTTTATATTACAAAATCATAGAAATTTGCGTTCACAATTATACGCTAGGACAAAAGTGAATATCTTAAGTAATAGTTATTAGTAACAAGACTTGGTGTGGGGCGGGGCCGGGGGGTAGGTAAGTAGGAGAATGGGGTAGGGGGTGGTTCTACGATAACTTACGAATATAAACGGCGAAATTTTTACAATAAAAACAAACGTCGACGTATAAATGTACATAAAAAGATGCGTAGAAATCCGAAACGACATTTAAAAAATTCACTTTCGTTATTATCGCTATAATAACTTTCATTCCATGTATTGTTTTCACTTTATTTTTTCTTTTTTTTGGTTCACGGCACACATGCACACGCACTCTCTCTCTCTCTTTCTCTCTCGCACGCGCTCTCTCCCTCTTTCTCCCTCTGTCTCTCCGAATTTTCTGTCCTTTTTTCATCGTTACACACCCAAGAGACGTTTGACTATTCTCATGAAAAATTTCCAGAAAACAAAAGCAGTCGGACTTACCTATTTCTACGTAAAAAAAAGCGCATGCACTGTGCCCGCCTCTGGGATGTACTCAACCCCGTTCGTATTTCTAATTCCGTCCTTTACTTTGTTTTCTCTCTCTCTCTCTCTCTCTCTCTCCGCCTCTCTTCTCTCCTTCCTCGCGCACAGATACACGCACACGCGTACGCATAGACATACTCTCGGCCCGTTTTCGTTATTTATTTTCCGCGTTCTCGGTCCCTTCCACCGTCGATCCCTGATCGCGAGCAGATTTCTGCGTTTTCCCTCAGTTTCTATGCTCGCTCGCTCGCTCGCGCAAGTGTAAGACTATTTTCCGTCTCTTCTCGTGCCCTCGTTAAAAAAATAAAAAAATATCATCTCTGTCCTTTGTTCTCGCGTTTCGATCCGTCACCGTTATTCTCTGGATCTCTCCTTCCTGTCCGAACGTTGCATTCGTATTTTCTCTTTTTTTCTCTCTCTCTCTCTCTCTTTCTCTCTATCGGCATCGGCGTCGTTCGGCTGCTTTCTTTTTCCTCCGGTAAGAACATTGCACGGCTCCCAGCTCCAGTTTATACTGTCTTATAGGCTTATCACGTTTTACGCTCTAAGTGTTTCCGAGTGTGAAACATATACACATGTACATACATTTAAGTTTACCGCTGTACCACATTTACATTTAACGTATCTAAACTATTCCTATGATCGCGGGGCCCAGTGTCGATTGACCTCGCTCGATGTACTAATTAATTAATTGCGAATCGCGTCCGGTCGTCCGACCGACGCCCAATTACAGAAAATACAAAGTACCTGTCCCTCGTGAGCTGTGTGTCTCGCGATCGAACCGTCTGGTCGACGAACGGAATACATAATTCTATCTATCGGTTTCAACTCGCCGACATGACACCGGGCAGCCGAACGCACCCTCTCGGGCCTCGGGGCCGCGTCGGGTCTGCGACTTCCGGTCGCGATCGCTCTCCTTCCGCGACTCCGCGATCGCTCCCATGGCTCTTTAATCCCGGCTCTTCGCATTTCAGAGCCCGTTCATACACGGCGGAATCCGCGCGATAGGTGTGAACGAACAGGACCGTGCCGTGCTATGATACAGAGAGGCGGCACCGTAAGGGAGCAGCGTAAGCAGCGAAATCAAACGACAATTTGAACCATTCGATAATTAAACGTTTTTACGCAACGCTTTTCTATATCGATCTATGTCAGTGGTCGGCAAACTGCGGCTCTTTGGCTACTCGAGTGCGGCTCTTCCACAAACGACGTGTTTCAAATAAACTTATTTCATTTCAATTTCACAGTGTCTTAAAGTCTTAACACAATGTTCTCAGTTTCATTCGGTGTATGTATCTGGTTTTAACCGACTTTGAAAAACTGGTTTCTTGTAAACGAATTCGGCTCTCGGGAGAAATCTAAATCGTTGTATGTACTGCTAATATTTGGCTGTTTTGACTAACGAGTAGACTCCGAATGTTTATGCGAGATAAAAAGTTTGCGCATCGATTGCAACACGCAGGAGCTAAATGTAAATTTATATTCTTCATGGATAATTTTAATGTGGTGAAAATAATATGTTAACACTTTATCTACCGGTAGCCTATTACATAATAGGCTTTTCAATCGAGTCATCCTGGGTTGGTCGACAACTCATTTCACCGACACTGTTTTCATTGACGATTTGACCGTGTTAGTGTCGGCAAACCGTGTCGATGAAGACATTTGTCGACGATTTGACCGTGTAGATGAAAACATAATGTCGACGAAAGTTAATGTCGTTCCAATTGTCAATGAAAACAGTGTTGGTGAAATGAGTTGTCGACCAACTCGATCAAACGGAAGATCGGCAGAAATGATTGGATTTTGTAGTTGACGGTGAGTTATTGGTTTACGATTTAAAGTTGCCATTCCTATTTAAAGATTCTTTGAAAAAATCCTCAGCCACGGACCGAAGACTTTCAACAATTATAATCACCGGTAGGTAATGTGTTGATATTCTTAAAAAGTCTTTCAATATTTCCACTGTTTCAAATTGTAAACTGCACTCGCTCATTTTCGTTATGCATGAATGCATCAGGAACGGAGTCTACCGACGAGTTTGCTGACCACTGGTTTTATGTTATTCCTACGGTTGATGTACACGATTTATCGCACGCCTCTGCCTAAGCGCTTCCGGTACCCTTCGATTATCTATTTCTGTTTCTAGTGCAGGTGCATCAGGTTGGCGAGCGCTATTATTTTTGTTTGCAACACACCGCATGCGCACGGACGCTCCCAAAAGCTGAGGCGGCAATGCTCGCGAAAGACAATTGTTTGAAGAAATCACAATCGAAGGTTGTTCGAAATTTTAAAGGAAAAACTGAGAAAATCTACCGCACGGCCCTGTGAACGAATATGAAGACGCTAATGTAAATAAGCTCCGCGCGGTTTCCGCGGTGTCTGTACAAGCTTTTTCATACACGCGCCCTATAATGTCTACTCTCCACCCATTTCCATTTCGTGGTTGCGCGTCGTTCCACGTGTCCATGTATAAATCCAGTGGCGCGTTACCCTACGGGCAACTTGGGCAAATGATCCAGGGCCCCAAGCAAAAGCGGGCCCCGAACGCAAACCAAGATCCAACAACGAAATTCTACGTTTTTCTGATAAAGTTATTCAGTTGGGATTGGGGACATTCTACTTTGCCCAAGGCTCCAACTAGTTATAACGCGCTACTGTATAAATCGTATCCAAGTGTGTGTTATTCGTCTGTTTCTTTGGTACAGGGAGATACGTTGTACATAAAAATACAGATACAAATAGAAACAGAAATACAAATAAAAATAACAACGTAAAGTTAAGAACGCGTTGGAATATTACATGCTAGTAGTGTAGTAAACACCGTGGCGAGAAGAATAGTCCAAGTACTATATGGTAGTGGAGGGAGGGAAATAAACTTCCTAGTTCATAGAATGAACGCGTGCGTTCGTGTGACGAATGATTCGTCTTGACCAGGCGCCTGGGCGACGCTGGGCTCGCGGAACCGGAAGAAGTGGCTGCAGATGTTGCTGCAGCCACTTCTGTTCTGCGAGCCAGCGTCGCCCAGGTCTGGTCAAGACGATCAAAGACTTGACAATGACGAAACGGGGTCGCGTTGACTCGAGAGGATCAGTAGAAGCGGAGAGAAAATAAGAAAACGCGGCAAGCGTGGTCGTGGAAAACGGCACACGCTCGATCGAAATAGAAAGACACAAAATTAAACAGGAAATATAGAAAACGGAAGTTCGCGCTAGAACCGCTAGGAACGCTAGAACGCTAGGAACGCTACGAATTCATTACCATACAAACTATACAATATATGATAACGTTCGTTAAAAAAAAAACAAATAAAAATCAATCGTACACGGAACAGATCGGAGGGTGAGTAAGCAAGTTGCATCGTATTCGATAGGAGTGACCGTGGACCCAGTCTTCTCGTCCGATCGAGGTTTTCGTTTCGTCGAGACAGGTAGATTCTACGGTGACGTTTTGGTCGTGGTAGCGATCGCAATCGGGAATCGATCGTCTCGCGGAAGAGTCTCCCTCTCTCTCTCTCTCTTGAGGAAGAGGAGGAGAAACTTCCGGTCTTCCCGAACCAAGCTCTTTTTAATTTTCTACTTCTCATATTTTGCGGTTCTTAAGAATCGCTTCTCTCGGTGAACCGTCCAACTAGTTCCGTTCGCGTCCCCCCTCCCCCTCCCACTCTCTTCCCTTCTGTCTCTCATCCACGCACACAATACAACGCTCTCATCTAAACGCATGCACACTACGATACACTGTATTCTCTCTCTCTCGTCTCTCATGCATTCTCTCCGAACTAATTGTTAAGATATTTAGACAAGAATATAACAGCGGTATAAAAACTTCTCAACACTGAAAAATACAAATCTATCGTAAATGACTACCGTTTTTACTCGTTCCTCCCAGCAAAATTTTCTTTTTCTTCCATTTTCATCTGTGGTTATCTCGCTCTCCCGATTGGACACACGCACACGTATTACTCGCGAACAACGATACACGGACGACGTAATAACATGTACTCGTATGTTTCTGCTAATGAATATTGCACAGCTGGTTTCGTCATTTTCTTATGTCCATTCTCTATTCCTCTCCCTCTCTCTCTCTCGCTCTTTGATCTTTTTCGACTACTCGCGTTCTCGTTTTCGTTCTCATTCTCGTTCGCGGTGTAACATGGTTATTCTCCGCTCTCCCCTTTGCTCTCACATCATTCTCCTCTCCTCGATGCGGTACCGCGTACTCGGCATCCAACTTTCAATTACACCCGTTACATTTGTTCTTTCCAAGTCTTCCGGAATATATTAGATATTTCGTTCGTATTATCGATAATATATTAGTACTTTACATATATATGTATGTACACGCATATTCTCGTATCCGTGTTGCGTATGTGCGTGTGTACTTGTCCGTCTTTCTCTTCCGTTGTCCAAAGTGTGTACGTGTGTAGGAGCGTGCGTGGGTGCGCTCGCGCGTATGCATGCGCAAACACACATATATATACACACACATATATATATATATATTTATGCATATATATACATATATATACATCTGTATATAATTGTCATTATATTATATATTATGCTTTATCACACATATTACAAAGGAGGTGAAGAATCATATCTAACGTATTATTTATTATTTTGTTGTTTTTTTTTACCTTTGTTACTAGCGATATCGAACGATAACTTTGCCGGCGATGCGTCGCTGTTCGCGATCCGCATCGCCCTCGTTATTGTTATTATTACTATTATTAATTATTTTCTGTTAATTATTATGATTATTTATCATAATTATCGATATAGTAATTACGTGAATTGTTGTCATTGTTACTTTTGCTTCGAATCGCTCGCGCGCGCATCCTTTCGTGACTCGTACGTATTTTATTACATATATATGTATATATACATATATTTTTATATATATATATATACATACATACATATATATTCGTTATTTCGAAGTATGCCGTATGCGATCGCGCTGTTTCGTTCTACTATTGTTTCCAGCATCTCCGTGCCTCTCCCACTTTCGATCGCGAACGACGAACAAGAGAGTACGCAAGAGAGATTGCAGATTTCCGTGCGGCTACGACGACGATATACGAAGAACGCTTTTGTCCGTGATCGTTTTTCTCTAGTGACGCTCGATCGAAGGATCGCTTCAGCTATCGTTCACGTTCTTGCTTTCTCTCGTTCTCGCACACTCGCGAATACAAACTTCCAAGTGATATGTTCGCGTTCCGCGATTTCGTTCGATTCCGAGGGCGCCATTCACAATTTCCTAAAGAACCAGACGGAGACGCGGCGCGGCGTCCCGTCGGAATTCCAGATATCCTTTAACTTATGTATTCTCGACTAGCTAGCGAAGACGCGCGGCGACGTCTTCGAGGACTCCCATTTTATAAATTAGAAAATTACAATATTCGAATTAGAAATTCATCGAAACGAACCTATCAATTTGCCTAAGCGAACCAATCTCGCGTATCGTCCGGATACGTTGGCTCGTCGAAATTAACTAAAGGGAACCGGACTTCGATCTCGATCGTTCGCGCGAGAAACGTCGATCGTCGTCGTCGTAGAAGCACTCGAAACACAGAAAACAGCAGCCGATTCGCGGATAATTTTTGAACAACGCACTTTTCTCGCTCGTCATCCCCTGCGTTCTTAATTTCCTATCGTACGCGTGCCTGCCTGCCTGCAAATTCGCCTGTCTGTCTGTCTGCCTGCCTAACTGCCTGCCTGACACTGACTGTTTCACTGTTACTTTGCCCGCCAGTTCCTTCGCTTTTGTCTATTCGCGTCGGCTCGTCGTTTGCCGACAAAGGACACGCGCGTACAGCAAATAGATGCCAGGCAGGATTCGGGAACGGTCCGCGATTCGGGCTAGAATTCTGCATTTTCCAACGAATAGAAAAATTTGCCTAGAAAAATTTTCGGTCTGTTCGCCTGTCCAAACACACTCGGTTCGTTCGAGTTCTCGAACAAATACTACCCCCCTATATTTATATATATATATATATATTTATTTATATATTAATATGCATTAATATACCTTTTCTTTAATTATCAATTGATTTAGGTGAATTGGTACCTAGTTAAGTTTCGCTACAATTATGTATATCGATCGATCAATGGGGAGAGCCAGCCCGGGTACGAACGAGATCGCGTTCACGCGAGCGTCGTCTCACCGTTTCTTTCATCTACAGTGCCGTGTGTCTCGTTCTCGCGCTTGATCGCCGAGATCCGTGTAGATCGCGCGATATCGCACTTTTTTTTTGTTCTCGATAATTTTGCTACCGATGAGAAGACGTGTCGCTCCGAGCAAAAATTTACTCGAATCCGCTTCGCCGTGTTCCTCGTTCGCGCGAGAACGACGCTTCCGAGGTTGCATCGAACAATTATGCTAACTAACGCTCTCATCCCCTCCCCCGTTCTCTCTTCATTCGCGATAGGATCGATCGATCGTCGGCAATTGTCGCTCTCTTGCTCTCTCGTTCACTCTGTGTATCTCACCCCTATCAGCAAACCCACGTGAAATGTTCGTCGGCCGATCGTTCCCCTATCGAACGGTTCTCGATACTCGTCGATCGCGTAAGAAAAAGATTAAACGTCGTTTAGAATATTATCGTAGCAACGAATAGAAAAATTCAGTATATTCTCCGTTCTATCGACTAATATATGTATAGGTTTGTATATACACGATGCATATCTCTAGAGTTTTCGCGTATATCTCAGACTTTGGGGCGTGACCGTGCGTGCCTCTTTGACGGTTCATTTCTCTCTCTCTCTCTCGCTCTCTCTCTCTCTCTCTCTCTCTCTCTCTCTCTCTCTCTCTCGCATCTCTCTCTCTCTACGTTTTTGCTCGCGATGCGCGTTCACGTTCCGCAGCTCGTACCGTCTCGATCTCTGCCAATGCTTTTAACAGGAGGGGGAGGGGGGGGGCGGTAACCCGAATGGGAAACGTCGAATGTCGCTTCGCGTTTGCTCGCTAAATTCGTTTCGACGAGTCATCGTCGAACCTTCGCAATTATTCGACTGCTCGGTTCGAGAGTTTCCTATTTAGTGTTTTTCGTCGAACCGCTCGCGGATACCGGCACGAATTCGTACGAACGAAGGGACGGAGGGTCAACTTTGACGCCATTTTCTCTCTTCTCTCTCTCTTTCTTGTTCCGTTACTCAATTGCACTTCGCGTGTTTCGAGTTTTCTCGCGCTCCGTTTCTTTCGAGCGTACAGCTCGTACCTCGTGCGGTGCCTAAACGTCACCTAATCTACGGCGACAAGTATATACAAAAAACAGTACCAAAAAAATAAATATATATGTATATATATATAAATATATGTATATGTATATATAGATGCGGAGATTACTTTTTGTTTGTCCATTTCGCGTTATCGGACCTTCGCGATATATCGGTTGACTCGCGATCACCTGATCTACCGATTCGTACAGGTGGGTTGTTGTTTATCGATCGAAGTGTATCTAAGCGCGCGGTATGTGTTTGCTTGTGTGTATGTATGTATGTATGTATGTATGTGTGTGTGTGTTGACTGTCCGTCTGTCTGTCTATGAGCGTGTGTTCTCTGCGTGAACATGACCGCGTCGCGTGTCGTTGCGATTACGATTGCGTCCGCAATTATAATTGCAACCGCGACGACGAACTGCGTGAAGCGCGTTACACGCGGGAGATTATCACGTGGTTAACGAGTACTCGTCGTGCGAGGTTAATCTACGGAGCTTATATGATTTCGACCGTTTGATAATGCTACGTACAGAACACGTCCATCTATTAAAAGCGGAACGCGGAGCTCCGTGCGCGCGTCGCTTTCGTCGTTCCGTTTCGTCGTGTTCTCGAACAACCGAAGAAGCAAAAGTTCGCGACGTTCTTCTTCTCTCGGAGGAGAAACGAGAGACGGACACATGGAAAGAGAAAACGACTCCGGGATTCGATCGAAAGCGGAAAGCGGAAAAAGCGCCACGGTGGAGAAAAACCGGCGCGCGGTTCTCCCTCGAAAATTAGAAGCGATTACACGTGGTCTCGGTCGAGAGGAGATTTACTTTAAACTACGTCGATCGCATCACTGCGTTTGATTATATATGCCGAGCGAAAGAGATTCGTTACTACGAAGAAAACGTGTACCTCGATTGAAATTGCATCGCGCGCGCGCGTGTCAGACCGTTTCGTACGGTGTTTAGCGTGTAGTATTGTATCGTATCGTCGCGTCGCGTATCGTCTCGTACAAGAGGAATCGGTATGTACACAGGGAGGATTCATGCGATGTTACTATGAATCTAACGTTCTCGCGCGAAAACAATTTTACCGGTCGCACGTTGCTTTCCCAATTATCTATAGGACGTATCAAGACTAAAATTAACTACGAACACGACCATCGGCTATTTCGCGTCGCGCAATCGTCGAGGACAAAGTGCCACGATCGTACCCCTCCCCGTCCTCGAGGACCGCGTCTCTAGCGTCGCACGATGGCTACATGTAGTACGGTATTGTAGCGTTCCGAGTATGATTCCGCGAGAGATACGCGCGTCGCACGTTTTTTGAGAAAGGATCGCGGTAACCCAGCTACCCGGAACCGTCTTCGTCTTAGTTTTTCGTCTTGCCAAAAACGTTCTTTCCCGAACAGAATCGCTCCTTTCCGCGATCACGTTTTTCCTAAAGTTCGTGCACGCGACGCGACCTCCAATTTTGTACTCTCCTTCTTTTCCCGAAAACCGGTACAGCGTACTGTCGCACACTCGCTCCCTTCTCTCTCCTTCACTCTTCCCCTCCCCACCCCCGCCCTCTTTCTTTCTTACCCGAACAACTATGGATGAAGCTGTTCGCAACCAGTTTGCAAAGTATTGGCAGAGACTCGGGGTACAACCGGATCGCGCGCGTCAAGCAAATTTAACTATTAACTTTTAAATTACCCATCTAGCTTTCTCGATTTCTCTACATCGTGTTTTTTCTTTCCTAGATTTTGTCACTCGCGCTCCCACTCTCTCTCTCCCCCCTTTCTCTTCCTCTCACAGTGTTCGCGTATTTGTTCGCACACGCATTCGCCGTGCATTCGTTCGTTCGCTCTTCTTCTCTCGCTCCATCTCTCATCCGCTCGGTTTTCTTTCGATACACGACTGTCTCTCTCTCTCTCCCTCTCTCTCTCTCTTTCCGCTTCTTGTTCCTCAATCGTTTGCCACGTCTCGCGCTCGGTTGAGTGAATGGGGTAAAAAAACGTCCATGTTCTTCGAATTTTCGAAACGCGAGCGCGAGTCGCGTTGTCCACACGAGAAACCCATGTACGATACGCGTACGCGCACGTCTGACGCATCCTATATGACATACTCGATAAGTCCTTAACAGCTAAAGACTGTGTGTGATATACAGAGAATTAACTAATACACAGCGGTTCGAAGCGTGGATGATATTCGTTACCTATTTAACATTGATTACGCGAACGGTTCGTCTCCTGGTTTCGCTTCTTTTCGCTCCGACTATCTATCGCTCCGTTTTCGCGGTTTCTACCAGCTCCCGTCCCGGTTCTCTCGATTCCGCGATCTCTTTTATATCCTCTCCCTTCCTCTCCCTTTCTCTCCCTAACTCTCTCACTGAATATATATGTAGATATATTTGTCCTACGTCGATCGTGAATCTCGGCATCCTCGCGTCAAATCAGGTACTCGCTATATTTTCTCTTACCATTTCCGTCTTCTTTCGCAAGTCCGTTTCCCGGCGTTTCTCGTCCTTTCAGAAGCCAACGCCTCGATCGACGAGAGAGCGACCGGTCTCCTCCGTGATTCAGAGACGACGCGTTCGACGATGGAGCGGCGATATAGGCGGTAATACTCTTCTTTCGACCCGCGGCACCGTCCGAACAGAGGACAGCCTGCGATCGAAAGGAAGAAGAAGGAGAAGAAGAATAATGACAATAAGAAGAAGAAGAAGAAGTAGAAGAACACGCCGACATCGTCGTTGGCTTCTTCGAAAGACGGGCTACCGTCCGTCGCTTTGTCTCTTGCGAATTTGCTTGGACAGAAGAGAAGGGCGATCGGTGAGGAGCGGGAAAAACGATCTTCGTCGCCGTGGCGTGCGATCCCGATGGTTGGGTGTCTTGGTTGACTCCGGAGTTCGCCGTGAAAGCTCTTTCTTCGTTCTCCGTGCTCGAAACAGCTGTTCCGATTCCGATCCGTCCACGTATCCACACGCGAGATGACGGAAAAGCGGATTCGGTAAACGGACAATGTGCTTTCACGACGATAAACCAACGACGCGTACGAACGATCGATGTACGCGTAGCTCGTCCGTATCGTTTCGCATTGGACGCGTGCAACTTCAGCGAGCGGTTCTGTCGGTATTTCGGCCGTCTCGCCCGTTTCTTCCCCGCAGACGGCAACGTGTGTCTTCTCTTCTACGACGACGTTTCCGATCGCATCGTGAATTTTTGCGAGGTCATGGATCGGCGTGACGTCGAGAGCATCGGTTGGCGGGGAACGAACAGCGTTTTGCGAATGCTCGATTTCTTCGCCGAGAGCAACCGTGTTTGCGACTTGCCGTTACGTCCGAGTTACGGTGGAGTAGAAGTTACTCGTCGTAGTAGTATAGTTATCGTGGTGGTGGTGGTGGTGGTGGTAGTGGTAGTTGTAGTAGTGGTGGTAGTAGCGATAGAGTAGTAATAGTGGTAGCGATAATAGTGGTAGTAGTAGAGTAGTGCTAGTTACCAACGATCGAGTGGGTAGTAGTAGTAATAGTTATAGTAATAGTAGTAGTAGTAATAGTAGTAGTAGTAGTAGTAGTAGGTAGTAGGTAGTAGGTAGTAGTAGTAGTGTAGTAGTAGAAACAGTGATTTCGGATTGTATCTCGATAGATAAGTAAGCGACGAGGTGGTGAGGCTGACTGTCGGACGGGTCGGGAAGGTGAGGCGAACCGAGTTCGGTTAACGCGAGGTTCTGGGCTGAAAGTGGGGATATAATGGTGGGTAGCGGGTCTCGCAGAAGGATGACTGGCTGAAGGGAGGTGACGGGTGGCTTGGGGAAGGGGGGATTCGTACGAGCGGTAGTTAATTAGCTAGGGTTGCGAGATAATTAGGGACAACGCAGCTGGGGTTAACACCAGCGGTAAGGTACGGCTCGAGGTCGATCCGCACCCTCCTTCACCAGTGGTTTGTGAAACTCCCGACCCGGTCGAGAATGAATCGTTGCCCAGCAATGCTCGCAATAGTACTGTAATAAGAGAAACGCGGTTACATTATTTTTTTCTTCCCCCTTGAAAATCTCAATCTCACTCACTCACTCTTTGCCTCGGATTAACGTATTAGTCCAGTCAACCGCTCACCTCCTAAGAGTAGGGACTTTTAGTATGTTTACTGCCTAACTAGTCCACAAACAAAGTCCCAAAGTTAAAAATTGTGTTCCTTGCATTTCCCTCTACACCCCTCTTACGAGCATTCATTGACTGGACTATATCGGCCAATAGACGTTCGTGAAAGAGATTCGCTTACCTGCAAGCAAGTCACGTTGGCGCAGAAGAATGGCGCGAATTTGCCACCGCAACGTTGTCCCTGACATTCATCGCACATTTGATCATCCAGAACGTACGGTTTCACTTCGACCTTGGCAACGAGACGAACACAAAATGTAAATTCTTTCCGGAACAGGTGTCCGAGGTACGACGAGAGACGTCGATAAATAAAGATTGCAGTACTTATCATGTGAAAAGCTACGGCGGCGACTCACCCTTTTGTCTATGTCACCGTGCTGCAATTGAACGAATCTGGCCGATATGGCAGCTATGTAGCTTTGCTGATTACTGAATGCGACTCTGCCGGCTCCTTTCGGATACTTGAGCTCGGGATCCGTGTCGATACCGGCGTAGCACACGCCACCGTACAGCCTGTCCATGATCATCGCCAGCTCGACGGCTTTCAACGGTCGCGGTACGCCGCCAACGAATACCGTTTTCCGCGGATCCAACGGCATTGAGGCGTCCAGAACAAAGTCCGCGTCGCTCAATCGCCACGGTCTGATTTGCACAGGCTTGTCCTTGGTGGTCGGCGAGCTTACGCACAAGTACAGTTTCTCCTCGTCTTGGATACATGCGTCGATCAACTGCTGCACCGATGCTTCGTCCTGTGGATGAGGATACGAAATTAGTGATCGACCAACCCACCCGAGAAACCGCGTCGCATGCATTGTACCGTATATGTAGTTCGATTAGTTTCTTCAAACGAAGAAACTAATAAATAAAGTCCAACGAGAGAGTAAACATAGTCGCTCGAGGGCGACAGAGTTGACGCTACTCTTCTTCTCAGGTGAGGTGGGATCTCCTAAGCGTCTGGACTCTTATACTCCGTTCGTCGCGAACGCAGACTTGTGCGTCCAGACTAGCAGCTGGAAGTTACGACGAATGGAGTTCCGATTGCGAAACGCTCAGAACCACTTAGGAGATTCAAACTCAACCCCCTTGACAATCGAGGGGTGACAATTTACAATATTCTTTACGTTATTAAATGTACATATTAAGACAAGTTAGAATTCATGACGAATGGAGTATGCATAAGAGTCCTCAGGATCGCAAAACGCGCTATGGAAATCCCACTTTTAGGCAGCAAAGGACGCACGCTGGACATACTTTAGTATGTACCAGTAAACCTCGTCTCGTTCGACAAGGTACAGACTATCGGACGACATTTTTCTGTATGAACGTTACCTGGAAAAGCAGGAAGGCGTAGCCTTTCGGTGGAAAGTAGGATTTACTCTCCGCCTTGTGTGGCCAGTCGACCACCAGCGATCCGAAACGACGAAAACTGGCCTTGATCTCTTCTGCGGATGGAAAAGACGGGATCAGAACGTGAAACGAGAATGATATTTACATATACAGAGTGAGTCCGAAGAAAGAGAACACCTAAATATCTCAGTTACTTTTCGTCGTACAAAAAAACTTCTTAGGACAGAGTTACACTGTTTGAAAGGCCACATGTAACGGTGTAAGGGAACAAATTTTCGAGGTCATTTTTTTATGAGATTTCACGGTCATCGGTTTTTTTTAAATGGAATGAGGTATTTTTTAATACATCAATCGATGCAACTGGCCATTCGTTATAAAAAAGTACTAACCTATGTATGTCGAAAAGTTAGTAGTTCACGAGATATTTCAATTTACATAACTCTAAAACATCAATACTGTCTTACTAAGACGTTACACAAGTAAGTAAACGCTAACTTCAATTTCAATGTAAATTTTTCAATCTCAACTTCAATTTCAATGTCAACTCTTAATCTTCATTTTCAACTTCAATTTTTCAATTCCAACTTTAATTACAACTTCAATTTTTCAATTTCATTTCGTTAATATCAACATTTTCAATATCAACCCTTCAATTTCAATATCAGCCCTTCAACTTCAACTTCAATATCAACCCTCAACTTTAATTTCAACTCGTCAATTTCAACATCAATTCTTCCATTTAAACTTGAACTTCAATATCAACTCTTCAACTTCATTTCCAATTTTTCCATTTCAACTTCAATTTTTCAATTCCATTTCGTTAATTTCAACTCTTCAATTTCAACTTCAATTTTTCAATTCGTTATTTTCAAATCTTCAATTTCATGTTCAACGTCAATTTTTCAATTTCAACTCTTCAATTTACACTAGCAAGTAAACGCTAACGTCTTAGTACGACAGTAATGGTGTTTTAGAGTTATTTAAATTGAAATATCTCCTGAATTTAAATATTTCAATTTAAATGCCAGCGGCACCGATTGATGTATTAAAAAATACCTCATTCCATTAAAAAAAATATCAATGACACTGAAATCTTGTAAAAAAATGACCTTGAAAATGTTTTCCCTTATACCGTTACATGTGGCCCATCAAACATTGTAACTTTGTCCTAAGAAGTTTTTTTGTACAGCGAAAAGTAACGAAGATATTTAGGTGTTCTGTTTCTTCGGACTCACCCTGTATAAGAGAATATACATAGATAAGAGAAGGATAGAAAATGGCGAAACGTACCTTCGTCGATGTCCGGAGGTAATCCGCCGACAAATACTTTTCTGGAAAACCGTTCTCCGGTCTCGCTACCCTGACTGTGCGGACTGCTTCGACTCGGCGACGAGAGAGGCGGTGCTGCCTGCGAGCCGGTTATCCCGCTGCCGACTCCGACGCCGACACCTACTCCGACGCCGACGCCGACCCCAACACCGACGCCAACTCCGACACCGACGCCGTCCAGTTGACTCGGAGCGTTTGGATCCTCCAATAGGGTTCCGGTCTGGTCGTCGAGACTAGGGAAGAACGGTGATTTGCCTGCAACGAAACAACGATTTCAGTTCTGACGTCGAGTTTCCCGGCCGATTCGAACCGATCAAGGGCGAACAAGACGTATCGTCGCGTCGCGCTCCGATTCTCGATCGCGTGCTCCAACATCGATCATAACCGGAAGTTTCCGGAAACGGGACAGAGAATTAAACGGGAAAGGATTGCGTAGGGTTAGGGGTAAAGGAGTCGCCTGATGTTTACACGGTATCGAACTCACTGTATCTTTTCCGTATAGGAAACCTAACTCTTCTGACGAACGTTGCCATTACGAGCGAGTCTTCGTTTCGGCCGAACGGTAGAAACGACAGATATCAACGAGGAATCAACGTCAATCTATCCGCAGAAACTTGGCCGCTCGCGTCACTCGCTGTTGTCAAGAGAAAACAGAAAACTGCGAATGCATGGAAACAACGAAGCGAGAACGAAACTTTGCCCGTCGCGCTGCGTTCGCGAAACAATCGAATTCGTCCTCGATGCCGATCTTCGGTTTTTTCGATTTCCGGCGGAAATCAACGGGAAAGAAGGCCTCCAATGCGCCGCGGCATTTTGATAAATGAACGAGCACGCTCGTTAGGAATTCTCCAATCCTTCATCGATTTCTCCAGCCCGAGAATCCCAAAGTTAAACGGCTTGGATTTATCGCAAACTCGAACCTAATCCGAAGAGGACGCGCGCATCTTCTTGCCGCGGGAGAATCGATTCGGCGATGCCGATGGCGTTGCTTCCGCGAGGACGGTCATGGCTTTACCTAAACGCCAGAGAGATGTGCTCGGAGAAACGAGATACGAATACGAAATGATTGCGTTTTAATCCTCGAACCAGGACACAGTGGCCGATCCAGCAGCTCATTAACCCCTTGCCGTATTAACCACGAGCCAGACTCGCGATGAAGGTTGTTAACAAAGTCTAACAAATGTGAATGTTACGTGTTTCTTTTTAGATGAAATCAAATTTGATTCGTTTATGGTATAATCAACATTTAAGCATTCAAATAAATGTAGCCATACAAACATACACATTTTCTTTTCCCTTCTACGACATTTTTGCGCATAAAGACGTCTTGAAATCACTGTAACAGTAAAGAAAATGGTACGGCAAGGGGTTAATTGGCTTCCGGTAGGTGAAGTGTTAAAAATGCCGATATTTTTCCAAAATGTTTAAAAATCATTTCTTTTGACCCAGAACATTTTTATTCTATGTACTCCTTTTTTATATTGTACACATGAAATTTTTACCAGTTTTCTCACGTAACAGTTGGGCTTTTCACAATTTATACAATACAGACGAATTTAATAATATTAAAACTGTTTTGAATAATGGTGTGGAAATTTTTACTGGCGCCTCACAGCCGCTATTCGAGTGCAAAGGGTTAAACTTTGTGCTCAATGAGTAACCTGAAGGCATCATCGCACAGCTTTGAGATTTTGGTCCTGTCATTAGGGCGTCGAACCGCAATTTTTCTCACGTGCAGGGGCGCGACCACGTGTGATACTCGGGGCCTGGATCGGGTCTTGGCGTGTACGATTTCATCGACGCGCCGCGCCGCGATGCGGGGAATGACTCGCAACCGGCATCGTGCTCGTATCGATTAGAAGGTTTTAGGTCCCCGGGTGCTCCTCCTTTCTCGTAACCCCGGGTCTCGATTCCTCGTTAATCATCCGGCAACCCTGACAGCAGTTTCGATCGAATTCGGAGTATGGTATCTCTCTCTCTCTCTCTCTCTCTCTCTCTCTCTCAACTCTGTCACGCACACGTGCACGGTAAACATGGACAGCGCTCGTTGATTTCCCGTTTCCACGTCGTCGGGTCGCGTCGCGTCGCGTCGACGCGTATTTGTTTTCGATTCGTGTAAGCACGGTTCGATCGTATCGACGCAGGTTTGACTCGCAGGGCTGCGTATCGATTGGTACAACGGGGTTCAGGCAAGAGTCGACAAAATTGGACAAGAACACGAGTGGAGCCAGCTCGCATAATAAACCAGACCGGGAGAAATGTCAAAAGCGGGGCCCCGTCTGGCCCTCCAGCGAGCCAGAAGTTGAGGGAGGAAAGGGCATAAGTCCTGGACGCAGAGCCGGCCTTCTCTATAAAGAGGCCTGAGTGCAAGAAACCATTTGGGGCCCTACATTTTTTGTAACGTAAATGCGTGTTTATTTAACGTGTGATTTTGTTTTTGCTAATACATTAATTACTTCAGAAAAATTACATTATTTTAGTTCTTGATCATGTTGGGGCCCTCTCAATCGCGGGGCCCCGGTGCATGGCATCCGCCGCATCCCCCAGATGGCCGGCCCTGCCTGGACGAGTAGTTCTTTAGTAGTTATTGGGGAAACCGAAGACCTGTTCCCTCCGAGTCCCACACTACCCCCGTCGGGAGGGGAGGGAGGTAGGGGTGTGTGTGTGTGCACGCAAATGTATTTTTCCACACGTCCTTAACACTAGAACTACCAGACCAGTCGAAATGACTAGTTCTACAATTTCATTTTAAAATTCCTACTTCATTGTACATTTCTTTTATAGAGTAATATAATGAATTTTATTTTTGTTTAACTGATTCAGGATCGAAATACAGTGTTTCCGCGATTTATGTGACTTTCGGGTATGCGGATGATGTGACTTTTTTATCCCCACTACTAGGGGGTCCCCCTTGGGCAGTCGATCGCGCTACAAAGAAATTAACACTTTACCTACGGGAAGCCTATTGATAGGATTTTCAATAATTGTGCTGTACCAAAAGAAACCATAGAAATTTTCTTTTATATTGCAATCTTAAATGAAACTATTAGATGATGTTATTAAGGGTGAATAGTTAATTCATAATGAAAATTGCTGTTGCTATTGAAGGTTCCATTAAAAAGTGTTTAGCCACGTACCATAGATTGTTCAAAATTATGCAATAATCACCGTTCGGTAATGTGTTAAGGTATTAGAGTGTTTAAACTGGGGTTTTATGATGCTTGATGTATCATTCTCAGGTATGGAATAGCATTAGTACAATACAACAACTTCCCGCTTAGCACCGTTGTTTAGCCAGGATCGTCGTTTACACTTAGAAAAGTTATCCAAGAAATCTATGTTCGGCACACGTAAAAAAAACGTAGTATGTACCATCTCGTTTCCTGAGACTCGACACTCCCGAGGATCTCACAACAATCGCGGGAACACTGTAACTTTGTATCATGGCTCCTTATACCTATTCTATTATTAAATATTTTTTTGAAGACGTGTCATTTTGACTGGTTTTGGTAAAACTAGCTTCGTTTTAAGGATGTTCTGGAGGTATATAAAAACGCAACAAAATTTTGGAAAATTTGACAAGATATAATTCTTACTAAATTAATGCAATTACCAAAGTTTGGGTTCGATTCACTGCACCGTTTAAGAATTATAGCAACTTAAAGTTTGCACATTTTAACACGTCTTCTTATGGAGAATTCATAAAATTCCACTTCAAACCCTATTTAAACCTTGAAGAAACGCAACTAGAAACTACAGCTTTTTTGTATATGTAGTAAAAATTATGTAATTAATTATGTTCAAAATTTATTAGGATTCATTAAACAGTTACGGAGCAAAAAATTATAAACTGTTACGAAACGTCAAATGTATCGTGTTGTCTCTCATTAGCATGGAAACGCGGCAAGTGTAGACCACTGAATATAGCTACAGAGTACAGTATTCGCAAAAGTTTAATGCAAAATGAAAATATACTCATGAATGGCTTTCATTGCCATGTATCGATGCATTTCGAATTTCTTATACTTTTGTCTCCCATTGTACCTACAGAACATCCTTAAGGGGGATCTATACCCTCAGATTTTGGGGTATTTATCAATGTTATCAACCTCTGTGCAGAAAAAAGATTTGGTAACAATTGATAACACGCAACTGCCTAATGAACACGAGATGGAGTTGCTTGCTATTTCCATATTCTATTCAGCTCGTCGCGAATGCCGTTATACAGGGCAGGTCGCACTAATATTAGTGCCACCGATGAGAATATGTACCTCGTCTGTGTCTGTTACGCTATGATTCCACGTTGACAGCAGTGCAGCAGTGAAAATGTTGCACAATATCGCAGCACTGATTGACAGTCCTTCTGACTAGGCACCATCTCGTCTAAACTAACTGAAATAAAATTGGCTCTAGATTGGTTCTACATCAGAGCCTGCTCTGTCTTCATGAACGTAATATGGGGAAATCTCTGCTATGTGAATGAAATCACGCGCATCGATTTTTTGTCCTTATACGAGCATATTTTGAGCTACACAATAGTTCATTTGATAGAGGAAGGTTCATCACAGCGCGCTCTGCTCATCACGTCAGTCAAAAAAGTCTCTTTGAGACAGAAAAATACATTGAAATCTGCGGTTATTTTTCTAGATTTTTTCTCTACTTTGGGTACTCATATTATTAGATATAAACATAATCTCGTCACATCAATAGCAGAGCGCGCGGGGTATTTAACCTTTCTCTATAGAATGAGCCCTCACCCAGCCATAAATCGGCTCAAATAAGGACAAAAAATCGATGCGCGTAAATCCATGTTTAGACCCAAAATCTAGTAAGATTCTAGTTCCTTTCTAGTTACAATCCGAGGGTATAGATCCCCCTTAACCACGGTAGTTCTAGTGTTAAACTAAAAAAAGAAAAAGAAAAGACAAGAGTCGACAAAATTGTTTCTCGCGATCTACGTAGTTTCGAGGAATTCTGTTTGCCCGGGTTTCCCGACAACACGGTCTGCCGCACGATTTCGTTACGAGGGTAGAAATTGTTCGAGCGTAGGGTCGAAGTCGTCGAGAGAAAAGCGACGGAGCGAGGGATGCCACGCGGACGCGTCGCGTCGCGTAGGGATCGTTTGCCGTCGACTTGCTACCCCTACGTCTCACCGTTAGGAAGGGGGAGGGGGTGAGGTCTCCGTAGAGGCTTAATCGCGATTCGGCAGGTTCCACGACCCTTTCCGACGATAGCCCGATCGGTCGGTGCATGTGTGATCGCGATACGGGATTGTGGGGGGTAAATGGGGGTTGTAGGGGGTCCTCGAGGGTAAACCCGGAACGGGACAAGGGGGTGAAAGAGCGATGACGCGCTCTGCGAGCCGCGGGAAATAATCTGACCGGATAATCGCGGCTCTATCGCGGACCGGGGTTCTCGCAATTCGTCACCGGTGCTCTTCTGCCTGCTCTTTTCTGCTTGATGGCCTCTCTATTTGTCCGGCTGCATTTCGGCGAACCTACAGACTCGCTCGAAATTGCTCAAAGCTTTTCTCGCGCCTCGTCGCTCGCGACACTCGTGACTCACGGCGCACGGTGTGGCCGATCGCCAATCTAGCTCTTCAAAAGTCCCAAAATGAAAATTGGACTTTGCCCCCCACCACGCTTGTGTGACGTTGAATTGTATGTTTGAGAGCACGAAACATGACAAATATTTGGCCGAAGGGACCTTGTACTGGTTTAAAGTAAACAATGAAGCACCTGCTAATTCTCGCGGAAGGTAAAGGGTCAGTATCAGATTATTGACACTTTACCTACCGGAAGCCTATTAATAGGATTTTCAATGTTTGCGCTGTACCAAAAGAAAGCACAGAAATTTTATTTTACATTGCAATTTTTAATGAAACTATTAGATGACGTTATTGAGGGGGAGTTATTAGTTTACAATGAAAATTGCTGTTGCTATTGAAGGTTCCATTAAATAGAGTTTAGGCTATGTACCATAGATTTTTCAAAATTATGCAATAATCTCCGGTAGGTCAGTAATGCGTTAAATAGATGGCTGCCGTGCGCTTTCTTGAGAATTGACCGTTCACCACGCTCTCCGAGTTCAACGCTTATCTTACGTTACGTACGCAGCTGTGCGTTCGTAGGGGGAGGTGACAGGCTTACGATTTCGAGAAATGTTCGACAAAAAATATCCGTTCGGCCGATCCGTTCTTCCTTATCGTAGTTCGTTATCGCGACCAAGTCGATCTTTATCGATAGGCCGACGCGAGGGGAAGCGAAGCGGCCGAACGGGTCATAGGTTCGATATACAGGGTGTCCCAGAAATGTTGGAGATCTTCGACAGGGGTGGTTCATCGGTCAGATCGCAAGGTTCACGTTTTACGTTAATGCTAGTGCACTTCTTTAACTAGACTGCGGATTTTATGCATTTATGGTACAAATGAGAGTGTAAACTTCGAAACAATGAAAAGATCGGACAATTTTACGAACACGATTATCTTATTTGTAGTTTATTAAAATGATTAAAAGAAGAAATAAATGTTCGCGCAGATTCTCTCTCTCTTCTCTCTCTCTCTCCTCTCTCTCTCCTCTCTCCTCTCTCTCTCCCTCTCTCTCTCTCTCTCTCTCTCTCTCTCTCTCTGTTAATCTTGCAATCGATGTACAGGATTTTTCTTTTGTCCATAGTTTGCTACGAGAGCATTGGGATTTCAAAGAAATACAGTTAAAATTTAACGGGGTTCCTTAGGTCATTTGAAGTCACTTTTTCCTTTGCGGAAATGTTCTTCGAGACTTCATTAAGGAATAACTTCTAAACTTTGACGAGCCAGACTCGTGATGAAGGTTTTCAACAAGTTCTAACAAATATGAATGTTACGCGTTTCATTTTAGACGAAATAAAATTTGATTCGTCTGTAATCGATATTTAAGCATTAAAATAAATCTAGCCATACAGAAAATACACATTTCCTTTTCCCTTCTACGACATTTTTGTGCACGAAGACGTTCTACTCACTGTAACTGTAAAAGAAAAGATACGGCAAAGGGTTAACGCTAAACCTACCGAGCACTGAAAGCGATTAAAATGTTTCTTTCATCTGTTAAAAACGACAAGGCTCTATTTATTTAGATCTTGTGCAGTTTTTATCGCGACACGTGCTTGGATAAATAAATTTACCGAATCAATTTCCATGTAAGCAACGTAATTGTTTCAATAATTATAAAATGAAAAATCTAAGACCGGTTATCTGGCCGGCGTGGCAGTGGTAGGTTTAGTGTTAAGATAACTTCTTAAGAAAGCGTCGAAGAACTTTTCCGCAATGGAAAAAGTTGCTTCAAATGATCCGAAGAGTCCTCCCAAGGGAGCACAATTTTTTTGGTACATCCTGTATTTTTAGGTTGGAACTGCAATCTCGACGCTCTCGTAGAAATACGTTCGCATAACCGAGGTCGCTGCCACTTCTCGTGACAGAGTTTCCCGAGTCTTTTACCGTTCGAACTTACTTTTTATAAAAGATACGTAGATGATATTCTTACTTGTTGCAAACCTGATCAAGTAAAAACGTTCGTTAACACTTTTAACAATTTTCACAACAAACTACAATTCTCACATGAAATTGAAATGGATTCAAGTCTTAACGTCAGTATTACACTGTCCAAGAAATTTCAACTTTTTTTTTGTATTTCGATTCCCGCTATACGATTCTTCTGGCGTTTTTCACGCTGATTCCGAATCTGTCCTTAATTTTTCTCCTAGGCGTACAGTTTTTGAGAAAATTGAGTTTTTAAATAAGACATATTTTTCAACTTTGAACAAATATTGTAATGTTATTATAAAAGATATTGAATTGTTCTTTACAGCAAAAGATTCTGTAGACTTTCCCGAATACAGTGATATCCAATATTAATACATTATGATTGTTTAAACATGTTTAAACGATCATTAAAGACGGAGAGTTTGGCGGTATTTTTGAATTTATCTAAAAAAATAAGGGTCGAGCGGAAAATCGAACTATACCACGCGATGGAGCAGACTTTTATCTTGAGAAACCACCGTTTGAAGTTGCGTGGTCGACGTTATTTTCGAACCAGAAAGCAAAATATCTTTGCCCGACATGAGTTTCTCAAAAACTGTACGTCTAGGAGAAAAATTAAGGACAGATTTGGAATCAGCGCGAAAAGCTCTATAAGAATCGTATAGTGGGAATCGAAATACTTTTTGGCTGTTGGACAGTGTTATTAGAGTGGGTAAAGTACTAAAAACAAATTGGTTTCACAAAACTAGCTGGTCTGGCAGATACATAAATTTTTATTCTTTCCATCCGTTACAACATAAGATAGGTCTTGTCAAAGGTCTTATCGATCGTGCCATCCTTTTAGCAAATCCTGAATTCAGATCAAACAATCTGTCACTCATTAAGAATGCACTTAAACATAATGTATACTCTGAAAATCTCGTTTCTAACATCATCAAAGAACGAGTATTTGATATGTACCATCCTCTCTTCGTCGAAAAGCGAAAAGAGGAAATATTCAGAGCGAGAGGTCCAATAAATTGGAAGAATACAGTGGTTATCCCATATGTAAACAACATTTCTAATGACGTTAGAAGAATTTTCAGGAAGGCTGGCATGCACACTATCTATAATATACCTTATATTTTGAAAATTGGTTCCCACCAATTAAAGATAAAATACCTATGTTGAAAAGTTGTAATGTTGTATATGCAATACCTTGCAAGAATTGTAACCATGAATACATTGGACAAACATCTAGACACCTAAACACACGTATCACCGAGCATAAACGCAATATATTTTTGTCTCCAACACAACACACACCGCTTTGACTAAACATTCAATTGAGTTCGACCATACATTTGACTTCGACAACACCAAAGTAATAGACAGAGAACATAATCTACAAAAAAAGTTATTACTGGAAACGATTCACACGATTAAACAACCTAGCGTAAATCTTAGGTACGAAACGCCTAAGATTTATGATTATTACGCGACAATACTGAATGAGAGTTCTAAACTGTTAATATATAATTGTTGATCCGTCTCATTCCAAAAACCATGAATTGTTTCTTCCTTACTGTACACGCCCCATATTGTTCGGGACGCATCCGAAAAAATTTCTAACTGGAAAGACGGTTTGCTGATAGGATTGAATGTTGTCATAACCTTTGTTTTCCACCTCGTCCAAAATGCGTCACAGTGCGCAGTCGCCGTATTGATAGCTAGATTGACGAGATTATTGAAGCGTATTGACGGAAGCTTCAATATTATTCAATATTAACCTACATTGACAATATTATTGAACGTCTAGGGGCCGCTTTATGTTCAGATTAGTGTGTCTATATGTTCAGTTTTCAATGTTTTCAGTTTCTGGGCTCTGTTCAAACGGTCACTTTGATCGTAGTACGTTATAAACCAGCAACGTGTGCTAATCATATTTTCAATGCTCATTTTTACATAACTAGAGTTATTATAGTTATTATCAATATCATTTTTGCTCAAATTCATTTCACCTATTCTATTTAATGTACTATACATATACAGGGTGGTCATTTTATGCCATAATTGACCCCCCACCCCCCACCTCCTGAGGGTGAGAGAGGGAATTATTTCAAAATCTTCAATGGGAAACCCTTTTTCATAGCAAATCTTGGTTCTCCATTGAGTTCTCCACCAATCGAAAGCAGTTGGAAAAATTCATTGGTTTGTTTATCAGTAAATCAAAAACTACTTTTAGTTTTCTCCCACCCTCAGGAGGTGGGGGTGGGGTCCAATCATGGTGTTATTGAATAGCCATTTTTTAAAAATATCAAATACGTCTACTTTTATTTTTCTGGTCTGATGTGTATTTCTCGAGATATCCCCAATTTTCAACGATTTTTTACCCATTTTGATTTTTGTCCATTACAGCGCCATCTGTGAACCAAAATGCAAAAACTTCTAAGTCAAATTTGTGTATTTTTTTCTGGAGAATCCAAATCTGCAATGAAGAAATGGGGGTTCCCATTTAAGTTTTTTATCTTCCCCCACCTCCACCCCCAAGGGGTGGCGGTGGGGGGTCGAGTTTGGTATCATTGGATGTCTCCCTTCGCGACGAACAACTTTCATTACCCACTTGTTTTGGTCGGATGCATAGTTCTTGAGATATTTCAATGTCTTCAGATAAAATGACTACCCTGTATACAGGGTGTCCCATGCAACTGGAACAGGCTGTACCTCCTAAACGGTCGGGAATAGAGGAAAATGTTATAAGAAAAAGTTGAATGGCATCAGACGGTGCATACTACGCAACTAATTTTATGCACTTTTGTGCATCGGTGTATCAGAAAAACGCAACTGCACTTTTTTTTAAAATGGAAACCTACATTTTTGGCTGCACCAATCGACACCAAGCAGTTTGTTGTGCTCTACATCAAAGTACTAACATACTTATGCCCTAAACTTATTCGTTAGGAAGTTATCAAAGCTAAAAGTTCTCTGATTTGTAATGGAACATAACGTAGATACTCCGGAACACTTGCCGAGACCGAAATAATTCAGTGAGTAGTTTTATGTAGAGCACAACAAACTGCATCGATTGGTGCAGCCAAAAATGTAGGTTTCCATTTTTAAAAAAAGTGCAGTTGCGTTTTTCTGATGCACCGATGCACAAAAGTGCATAAAATTAGTTGCGTAGTATGCACCGTCTGATGCCATTCAACTTTTTCTTATAACATTTTCTTCTATTCCTAACCGTTTAGAAGGTACAGCCTGTTCCAGTTGCGTGGGATATCCTGTATATATTTTCTTGTAGACGGAATTTCTACCTTTGAAAAAGGTTCAAAACTGAACCGAAACGTTAGGAAAGAACAATAGTTTGTCGCAAGATTGTTAGATTTATTAATTGATCGAAACGGTAGCGCCGAAAGCATCATTAAATTAGATATTGAACATTTAGGATCGATAAGTGGGATTATTTTTTCCCGAGTCTGTTGGGACGACGAGCGACACACGACGCGCGATGCACGCAGCCTGATTTAGTCCCTTTCGGAATTGATCGCGGCTCGACCAAGGGACACGGTGGTTGGTTCGCGTCTCCCTAGCGGAACTCTCCCTTCGTCGCTGCTAACCCCTCGTCGGGTTTCACCAAAAAAAATAGAAGGAAGGAAGAAAAACCCCCAGAGAGAGAAAACGAGAAACGAGAAACGAGAAGGAAAATTAACGACGCATATACATACGTACGTGTACATATACATACAGTAGAGTCCCGAAACGCGGCGAAACAACGCGACAAGAGAGCAACGGTTTCGTTTCGATGCTCGACGACAGGGTTACGGAATATCCTTCTGAAGCGCGATGGTTCTGCCGCTAGAAGCTCGCACGGATCAATATTACAGGTAGCTCTGCCCTCTGAACGCCCGGTTCTCGTTCCCTCCCCCGCGCCGCGCCGCTCCTATTCCCGTTTCTATTCCTTTCGTGTCCTCCGTCGACCGGCGAGCTTATCTTTTCCTTTCCTTCGGTTAAAAGCGAGCTCGGACTCGCACGATATTCTACACAGTCGAAGAAATTCGTAGCGAGGAAAACTTGCTCGCAGAGCAATAGTAATTTTATCCGATCCGCACGAGCGACCCACGCATAGTGGAGTATTTTGTATAAAAAATCTTGCGTAAGATGAACAATTTTGATTGTTCGAGCTATTGGAAAATATAACCAACCGTGTACCAGTTTTATCTTTTTTATTTATGTACTCGTGTAGCGTTGTTATGCGTTGAATGCAGAGGTGGGCATTATTTGGCGAAAAAAATATTTGAAATACTATTTAATATTTTAGATTTTATTTTGCTTAAAGAAAATAGTATTTGTTTGAACCTGTAAAATCTGAATCTCGAAATAAAATACTTCTATTTATTTGAACAATCTGAAAAGTAAAATATTTCTACTTTAATAATCTGAAACACAAAGTAAAATATTTTATTTTTTGCGTCGTTATATCTAATACTTTCAGAAGTTGCATTACTATTTTATAATTTAAAGAAGGAATGGTACTTAATATAAGATACTATATCATTTGCCACATTTTCGTTTTATTTTTTTGTTTGACTGCTGCTATTACTGCGTATATCCACTTCAGTTCACAGCAGGTGCCTAGTGAGCTTTGTTGATAAACATATACAGTGTATCTTATCACCAGGAAACTATTTATACTCGGAAATCTATTGAATGCGAACCATTATTTTGAGCAACAATATTTAAAATTGAAATTGAAAATAAAGACAAACTCCAAATATTTTTCAATATTCTTAAAATAAAATATTATTTTCAAAAATTACTGCAACAAATAAAATATTTTATTTTCAAAAATTACTGCATCAAATAAAATATTTTATTTTCAAAAATTACTGCATCAAATAAAATATTTTATTTTCAAAAATTATTGCATCAAATAAAGTATTTTATTTTCAAAGTTGTACAGACACTGTAAAATAAATGGGATTATTTACTATTTCAAATACTATGTTCCCCAGGTCTGATTGAATGTAACTATTGTAGTACTAATTTTTTTCTTCGCTCGTTTCTGAAATGTAGCCCGGCTGTTAGGATTGTTTGTACATATGTGACGAAGATGTTGTGTTGTTAATTGTTTCCTTACAAACACTATTGACAGGTATATATTATAGTTTTCAACAATTTTTACTTCCTCATTCCTTGTCTGTTTAAAATTATTCAAGTTTGAAGATGACTTACTGCGATATTTCGCAATTGCAGAATTTTCAAGAAAGAAATTTTATCTAGAATCGTATCCTACCTGCTTACGCGTTTCGAATAGGTACCTTACTTAAAACGTTGGACTAAAGTGTAGTACATATTAGGGACATTCCTAGAGCTTTTGTGCAATGAGGCTCCTCCTTCACTTTAATGTACGTAATGCTGAGTGGTTCATTGCTTTACTACATGAAAAGGAAAAAGAAGTTTCTTTTTGTATTTGCATTGTACCGAAGTAGATATTTAAGGTACTTTGGGATTATCCCGTCGACCTCTCAACGCTCGCGAAAATGCGCAAATCCTTGAAAAGCAAGTTCCAAAATAGACATTCTAAACACATTAAATGTATGAAATAATAATAATAATAATAACAAAAAAAATGTAAGTGAAATAATACGTAATAAAAAAGTGGGACTTGGTTAGAGGGCGTGTATGAGTGTGAAAGGAGTGTGAGATAGTACGAAAATTCTGTAAGCAAAGTAAAAACGTAATAAAAAAGTGTAATAAAAACAAAAAATCAAAAAATGGTCGACGGGATAATCCCAAAGTTCCATATTTAAATAATAATAAAACTTTCCCTTATGCAATTTAACACTAAACCTACCGAGCCTTAAAAGTAACCGGTACATGTTTTCCTTTATAAAAATGACAAGATTGATTTTATTTAGATTTTGTGCAACCCCTATTGTAATACTTGCTCTACTAAAGATATCTATACTATACTATATTCTTTATGAAATCATTTTTATTATTTCAATAATTGTAAAATAAAAAATCTGAAACCGATCATCTTGACCGGTGGTGGTAGATTTAGTATTAAAGTAAATAATATAAAGAATGTACAATCGTGTGAACAACAGTCCTTTGGTAATCGAAATAGAAGAACGATGATTACGAAGAATTTCTTTCAATGTTGAGATTATAAAAATATCAGTGAATTGTACAAAATTATTCAGAGAAAAATATTTGTTTTCACGTATTTGAATCTTGTTGGGGAAAACATACCGCAGTAAAACGTACATTCGCAGTAATAGGTACATGTGCCCCAGCTGATACTGGTCGTTGGCGAAGATAGGTCTGGGTATCAAACAACCGATATGTAGTAACGGCATACGCTATACGCGAACCTCAATAGGGGACGTAGACTCGTAGTCGAGACTAGGGCTGTTACTTTCCTTCGAAGGTCAAAGATTTTGAAGCTTCTAAGCTTTGAATTTCGAAGCTTGGATTTCGGAAACTTCGAAGGCGATGTAAAATAAAATAAAAATATTCTGCATCGATTGTGGGAAGCAATAGTTGAATAAAAAATTAATTTTATCCCTTGATAGTCTGTTCGTGTTGAAAACAACATGACAATATTCTTAGATTGTTCATATCTTTCATCGTTTCATATTTCACTCGCATCAATTTCTTCGTGAATGCATAAAGCTCCGCAGTTTGTAAAATTTTATATTTATATTTTTATTTGTCAAAAATCATGGCATAACATAAAACTCGTAAGTTACAACTTCATACGATTCGAAGACTTCGAAGACTTGGAATCTTGGAAGAGTCGAAGCTTCGGAAAAGTAACAGCTAACTAGTCGAGACTCGTGGGTTGTCGTCGCCGAACGAAACCGTTCATGAATATCTTTCGATTCCATGTGGATCGCCTGGCGCGGCGTGTCGTTAGGTTCGCTGGAAAAAGTCCTGATCCGCGGACATGGTAGTCACAAGCGTATCGCGTACCGTGAACCGTGAACCGTGAACCGCGTACCACCAACATGCCGCCGATATTCGTGTAAACCTCGAGGAAACGCGCGCGCGGTAGCGAATCGAGGTTAATGCCCCTTTCCAGCCATCGGATCGTCCCGCTCGTCTCCTCGCTCGCAGTCTCGAGTATGCTCGCCTCGCTCAACGATTTCTTAGCGCCCAGTGCGCGGGGCGCGGGTGCAATCGCGGGTGCAATCGCGGGTGCAACGCGTGCTCGATTCGTCTCGCGTATTTTTCTCATTGTGACCCGACCGCGAGGAATCACGCAACCCCATCGACTCCTTGCCTGACGGCTTTCAGGCAATCCTCGCAGGGTCGGCATCCTCGCGTCGAATGCGTAGATACAGTAAAGTCGCGATTCTTGTCAAACAGCCTGTGTTCTGCACAGACAACTATCGCATACCGACATTATTTTTTTATGACTCCGTCTACCGCGCCGCATGCGCCGACCCACAGTGGGCTCGATTGAAAATGTTCACCGACCATGAAAATGATCAAATTAATCAAATACAATAGCAGTTCTAGTCGTGATACACGCATGAAGTTAGACAATTTAGGAATATTGATTTTCCCTACATAATTTGGCTGTTCATTCTTGAAGTCTCCTGATAACTGTGATCAACTCCAGGCCCTGAATTTTTTTTTCTACATCAAAATGCACACTTTATTGATAAGAAATCATACTTTTCATTGACAATTATGATATATAACATATTTAAAAAAAATACTGAGCAAAATGAAAATCGTTAAAAATTTGTATCTTCTACATGCGCTATCTTTCAGGTCCCAGGAGGGCCCACTTTTTAACAAGTAAGAATCTTTTCAGTGAACCTTCCTCTATGTAATGTGACAAAAATGATTTCCTTGTTCGAGTCCTTTTTCAAGATATCATCGTCCGAAGACATCCGCGTCACGTTATCTTGACCGCGCTCGGACGCGCGCTACGCGCTGAATTCGTCGCGTACGCAGCCTCTGAAAGTCTGACACAACTGTGTTGAATATTTATATTTATATCATATTTTTATTTAATATTCATTTATATTTTGCAGTAAATAAGTCAGTCTTTCATCTCTGATATTTCGACTGCGTTGAGTTTGACGAATTCTTTTCGACAGTGCATAAATTACATTGTAATTGTTTACGCGCATCGGTCTTCAAATCTTTATGTTTCGTTTTGTCGACGGAAATTGTGGATTGAAACAGAATTATTGTCAGTCAGGGCAGAACTATCAGCCTGTGCAGTACTGTGATTCCGAAATTATTTTCAGTTATATACGTTTTTTGTTCATATTATTTAATATAATACATCAAGTAAGTTAATATATGTCAATTATATTTTATTTTTAGAACTTCTAATACAGTGAGGAGCATAACTGATTCCACACACTTTAAATAAGAATAACTTTTATATGTATGGACTAGACGACTTGAATTTCTCTGTAAGGCTAGAAGAATTAGTTTAGTAAATTACGTCTAATGAATAAGTTGAAAAAATGCATTTGTTCGGAATTGTGAAAAACAATACCAAAAATTGTTTTGACAACTTTTTTAGCTGGCCCAATAACGAAAATTTAAAAAATGTGTTTTGTCAACTGGTGTAAATTATATACGCTCTGAAAATCTCATTGAAATTGGTTAATTGGTTTACGAATGATAAACGATCAAAAGTTGTAAAAATTGCAATTTTTCCAGATTTTCGGCCTTAACAAATTTTTCTCAATAATGTAAAAACTTAAACATTTTATCTATTTGCATTAAATAGCGAAAATATTAAATACATTATAGAATAAATAATTTATAAAACCGTTTTAAATTAATAAAAACGGTTAAACAAATGTGAAATATATTAAGCTAAAGATTATTGAGAAGGAATTATTTTTTTATATATTCAGTTCAAATTTCATTGGGATATCTGCAATGGTTTAAGAGTTAGTCGAGTTAGTAAGAGAATGTCGCGTACTTTTTCAATCGAGCCCACTGTGCGACCGCGCCGAGAGTTCAAACGAAAGCCGAACGTAGAGAAGGACAGCATGAAATGCGGATCGCGTGGCCGAATGTACAAAAACTTCTTTATTTTTCATTATTTTTTTATGGGACTTTCGCCAACTTATTTTTGGCGTTATTCTGATTAAAATAACACCAAACGCGATATTACTTCATCTGTATTTAGTGGTTTAATCGACGATGAAAATTTCGGGCGCAAGGAAGGACAGCGAACATGCGGGTCTTTAAACCTGGTCCGGGTACGCTGTCCTGCCTTGCGCCCGAAACTTTCATCGTCGATCGTACCACTAAATACAGTTGAAATTATATCGTGTTTGAAAATAATGAAAAATAAAGAAGTTTCACCGGAAATATACCCGAGCCGAGATCAATCATTGCCGCCCTGCGGCGCACAGTGGGAACTTTCGACCAAAATCGATTCAAAATCAAAGAACTTTCGATAGAAATGAGGTAGAGCGACGAAATTTTTTAAAAATTGAAGCTGAAACTTGGCAGAATATAGGAAAAATAGGGAGATTGTGGTACGAACGTTTTTTAACCTTGAGAAAATACGTTAAACTTTCACAATTTCCAGAAAATTTGGTTTCTCCTTCACAAAAATCGATTTCTTGCAAAATCTTGAGGTCGTAGACAAATTTTGAGACCAGATTTGAAATCAGCGTGAAAATATCTAGGGGAAATGATATATAGCATGTTAATAAAAATTTTCCGCGCGTGGTACTGCAGAAACCACATTTTCTTGAAATTGTGAAAGTTTAAGGAATTTTCTCAAGGTTAAAAAACGTTCGTACAATAATCTCTCTATTATTCCCATATTCTGCCAAGTTTCAGCTTCAATTTTTAAAAAATTTCATCGCTCTGCCTCAGTTCTATCGAAAATTCTTTGATTTTGAATCGAGTTTGGTCGAAAGTTCCCACTGTGCGGCGTTGCGCGGCAGTGGAGAGGGTAGGCACCTGACAACTATCGCGTACGCGGTCGTTGACTAATACCGCTACTTTACTGTACTAGATGTGTGGGAGATCCGGGTGTTCCTGAAACCCGATGCTCGGGAAGTTGGTATGGGAAGACTCGTATCACGTCGGCACGGGATTCCAAAAATGTTCGGGTTTTCCGAGAATATTCGGGATTCCCGGGGCTATTCGGGTTTCCCGTGAATTTTTTCGGGATTTCTGACACTGTACGGAATACGATTTTCGGGAAACCTGAACATTCTTGGGAATCCCGAAAGATTTGGATTCCGTCCCGTCGCGTCCCGGTTTCGCACACCTCTAGTAGATACGCATTCTTGATGCGTAGGTTCCTTGCAAAGTTCTAGTACAGTATACCCAGAAGAAATCAATCGTTGCTTCTTGACGACGCACACCGCAGCGATTCGGCAGTTTTTAGTTTTTATCTGGCGAGAGATCATCATGCGAAACACTGCGGTCTCGCGCGTGGTCGGTCGTCAACGGGGGATCGATAAAAGCAAAAGTTTCCCTGGCGAGCGTGGCCACCCTCGAAACCCTCCGCCGCGCCGCAGCGTCGCTCTCTGCTCTCCACTCTCTGCTCTATGGAGCTAACCGAATATTTCAGGGACACGCGATAAATGAGACGCGTCCCCTATCGACCGTAGAGACTTGCGTTGCGTTGCGGTCCGTATTAGCCGTACTCGGGAGCACGCGTAATTACGCTAGAAAAAGCTAGACAGTTAGGATACAGTTTGCCGAAAGGTTCGCCTCGACACGAGGCAAAAGATTTAACCCAGACTAACATGGTACGGAATATTCGACAGGTCGAGCACGCGAGCAGAAGCTAGAGAGACAGGACACTGTGGCCGAAAGGTTAGCATCGACTGGCATGAGGCAAAGGATAGGTGACGAGTAGATTGCGGATTTCATGCAAAAATGAGTGGGTGAACACACAGAACAGTGAAAATATCTGAAAAACACGATTGTATCGCCTGTAGCTTAATAAAATGATTAAGAAAAGGAATAAAGACTTGGAAAATTTTTATTTCGCATGGAGATCCATAGTCTAGTGATGAGGCAAATGATAGGTGACGAGACAGGAGACACGCGCCATGCGGCGTGTGGCGCGACGAGCGCAGATGAAACGAGGCAAGACGATGGCGCACAGACGCGCGTCATCTCTAATCCAATTTGGAGCGTAAAAGGGGAAAAGCCGGTTACATAGGAAGGAGAGGGTTTATTGTAATAATCAGCCATTGTCGAGGGAATATAATGAATGCCATCTCATGGACGATGCCGGTGGCTATTCTTCTCTCATGACGTTCTTCCTGCCCTACACTCTCTCGAATTGCCCGCCGCGCGATCTACTCGAACTCCTCCACTATTCCGCTGACCAGTTTCGTTTCAGATAAACCTCGGAAGCCTGTGTTTCTCGACGAAGAGTCTCGCGCCGTCCATCATCTTGTCGGAATTCGCGAGACTCATCACAATCGTTTCCTCGCAGACCGACCGAGCGTGTCTAACAGTTTATCGCTCCGGTAGGAATCGTTTCACACTTTCTCCCCATATACCGCTATTTAAATTCGCACGGTTTGCACGAATTTACGGCTCGAGTTCGAGTTCGTGGCGACGTCAACCTTCGTCCGCAGTCGCGATTAACAGAAACAGGGTTTCTATTTATTCTCTGCACAGCAATAGAGGATAGGACTCGCTGGCATGCAACAGAGCGGTCGCAACGACGTGCAACGGCGCGCGACGTCGCGTTCGAAAAACAGCATCGATCGGATGTTGTCCGAACGCGAGAAACGCGCGCATAAAGCTTTCCTCGGTGATCCCACCGATACACCTCTCCGACTCGAACGCGGAGCAACGTTGAAAATGTAACGCGATGAAGACGATTCCCGGTTTTTCAAAATGATAATAATCGAGAGAGAGAGAGAGAGAGAGAGAGAGAGAGAGAGAGAGAGAGAGAGAGAGAGAGAGAGAGAGAGAGAGAGAGAGAGCAACGATCGGTATGATGAGAGCGATTCCCGCCGATCCGGGACGTTTTCGAAGATGAAACGGGAGAATTGGGGAGAACGAGGGCCCGTTCAACGTCCACCACTCGCTCAGCGGAGGCTGCCGACAATAATCGTAATCGAAGAAGAGCAACGATCAACTCGTTAGCCGCGTCGTGAGATATTTTCGCCACGTTTCTCCATTTTTCCTGGCCTCTTCTCGAGACCGTCTAGTTGAAGCCGACCGTGTCGACTTGGCGTTATTCCTGTCTCGCTACCAGCAACCGTATGCATCGTCGCGCACTTCCGTTTACCGAGCGAAACTTGTAAAAATTCATAATTATGAGCTTATCAACGACTTAGAAAATCCCGCGAATTAACGAGCGCGCGTCTCAAGAGTCCGCGCGCACGTCTACGACAGCCCTCCTGCGCCTCCGCCTCCGCCTCCGCCACCGCGTTCTCGTCTCGTCGGCCTCGACGAGTTGCCACTCCGCCTCTCCAACTTCCGCTTCGCACGCCTCGCACACCTAGCACGACTCGCGCGTTTTCTTTTTCATCCCCCTCGGTCATGAGCCACGAAAATCCTGTTATCGTTTAGGGAAACCAGAAGAAGAAGAACTAAGAGTTTGCCAGGGCCAGCGAAACATTTCCTATCGATCTGAACTCTTTATCGATCGCCCTGATCTTGCGTAGCGGCCTTGGGAGCACGACTACTTGCGCTTATCGACCATGGGCGCGCACCCTTTTCGACTAATTTCGATACGAAACCTTCTTGCTACGCGCCGGAAGTGAGATTTCGCGATCACGATTGCGGCGATACGCTCCAGCACTGTCGACCCTACGTTTCACGTCTTAACCCTTTTCAGTCGGGGCGATTTTAACTTGAAAATTAAACATTTCTTCCGAGCTAGAATAATTCCATTGTATGTATGTATATGATTAGACTGTATGTCATAATTAGATATGTATATGATTAGACTGCAGATCTTTATGCAAAATAAAAAATGTTTACACTGATTGTAAGACACAGGAATCAAATAAAAAATTGTTGTTAAGCTTAATTTTGCTCATTAAGCTGAAACTAACACATATCACTGATATGTCCTTAAGAAATCTTTTTTAATATGTCCACTGTTTGAAACTGTGCGTAGCCATTTTTGTCATAAATGCATAAAATCCGCAATCTACATATGAGTTTTTTCATTTCAAGATGGGATTTCCTAAGCGTGTCTAGACGCAAGCAATTGCTTCTGATGACGTTTGGGGAATGGAGTACCCAACAAAAACATTCTGTAAACAGGAGCCAAGTTCTTATGGCCGTAAAAAGTTGCAAGATTAAACAAAATACGGCCAAATTCGTTAGCTTAGAAATACCTGTTGCAGTACTGAAAAGAGCGTTTGTAAAAATTAGTTTAAAAGAAAGCTATTTAATTTTGAAAAAGTTACATGGAGGGCTAAATTATTCAAACTTGGCCGCTACCTAACACCTTTTATGGCCATTGGTTTAGAAAGTAACGGCCAAGTCAGTCAGTCAGTCAGTCAGTGACAAAAGCGATTTTTGAGGTCCTATATCTCGGAACCTACTAATGTTGGAAGATTAATGTTTTGTCAATATTGAGACACGATAGCATTTAACAAGTGTACGAAATTACATCTCTCCATCTGCCTCCAGTGCAGATTTATAAGCCTTTAAAAGACGGCTAAATTGTTTCGTGTAAGAGGTAGTGCAAGAACTTGGCTGGTGCACCACCGTGCACCTAGATAAGAGGTCCAAAATCGCGAAACGCTCGGAAGATCACATCATTACGTGGCAACGACGCTAACGCGACATTAGCTTGCCGAGCGAATGAGTACGCTGCCTGTTAAAAAAATCCATTCGATATTTATATGGTGCATAGGTCACACACACTGTACCGAGTAAAAAAGTCGTGGAGAATGTAGATCGTGATGTGAACCGTTTCCGAGGTACCCTACTATGTGCAGCATTTATAGTTGGCGAACGGTGGCCAAAACGTTTGCCGAGACTTTTTTCCTCATCAGCACAGCTTGTCCCATCTACTATACGAATATTGTAGAAACATCGATTTATATTTTGGACACCCTGTATGTTCGAGTATCTATTACGTGAACCAACTGGTAAGATCGAAACGAAATGCTCGGGTGGCGTCGCGCGGAATCTATGTCGATGCGACGAATCCACTCGAAGGAGAGGGTATCGGATTCGCGGAGTACGATGCACGGTGCACGATGCACGATCCTCGATGCATGGCGTACGGCGCACTCCTGACCTTTCGAAACCATCGGATTGCGCAAGCATGAATCGCGGGGCGTCTCGCGCACTTTCGACGCGGTTGCATCTCGAATCGTATCGAGCGTAACAAAAGACGAAGGCACCGGCCGGCACGGTTCGCGATTCGATTTCATGACTCCGCATCCGTCGACGGAAAACTTTCCTCTTTGTTCTCCGAGCCGTTTCTCCATTTTTGTGCCGACGCGCAACGTCGAACGCGAAAGTGCTCTCGATACAAGACGAGACGAGACGCAACGAAACGTATCGTGTTAAGGCAGGTCTCGGAAACTGGTCTACCCAGTCTCTTTTTCCTTCGTCCTTCCAACTCGTCGCGCTATCGTCCATCTCGTTTCTCTTCGATTCCGTAGCGACAGCTCTCCACGAAGTATCTCTGACGCTGCGAACGCGCGATGGACTCGGTGTACACCGTTACCGCTAGCCGCTAGGCGTATTATCGATCCGAACCGATCGAATTACGAGAACAGAGCTCGCTTCGCGCCGGCTATATTCTACAGACGACAGAGTACACGCTGCACTAGTGTACAGGGTGTCCCATAAACGTTCCACTTCCTTGAAAAGGAATCTTGAAGATGTTTCAAGTAAGTTTTCCCTTTGCAAAAATGCTCTCCGCAGCTTTGTTAAGGAGTTATTGACGAAAAACGCGGACCAATCCGCGCTCTGAAGTCCAGTCAACGAAAAGTTGTAGAGGGCAATGGAAGGAACACAATTTTTAACTTTGGGTCTTTGTTTGGACTAGTTAGGAGAACATACTAAAAGTCCCTACTCCTAGGAGGTGATCGGGCTACAGAGGGGCACTAGAAATCACCTTTTTCGGTTTTCCGCTTATATCTCGGAAACTATGTGTCCTAGTGATAATACAATTCCATACAAAATTAAAGCTGACAAAATGTGCTATAAGATTGATTCGATTCAGTTTTTCGCTATCTTGCATAGTTTCCGAGATATACGCGCTGAAAGTTCATGAATTGTGCTGAAAAGTTACATAGCTAGTCAGATAAGGCATTTCTTTTTACAATTAATGAACTTTGAGCGCGGATATCTCGGAAACTATACGTCCTAGCGGTAAGACCGTTCTATACAAAATTAAAGCAGACAAAATGTGCCACAAGATTGATTTGATTCAGTTTTTCGCTATCTCGCATAGTTTCTGAGATATGCGCGCTGAAAGTTCACTAATTGTGCTGAAGAGTTAGTAGCTAGTCAAATAAGGCATTTCTTTTTCACAATTAATGAACTTTGAGCGCGGATATCTTGGAAACTATACGAGATAGCGAAAAACTGAATCCAGTCAATCTTATGGCACATTTTCTCAACTTTCATTTGGTATAGAATGGTCTTATCGCTAGGACGCATAATTTCCGAAATATAAGCGGAAAACCGAAAAAGGGGACCTTCTACGTGCCCCCTGCACCCCGCTCACCTCCTAGGAGTGGGGATTTTTAGTATGTTTACCTCCTAACTAGTCCAAACAAAGTCCCAAAGTTGAAAATTGTGTTCCTTCCATTTCCCTCTACACCCCCCTTATGAGCATTCATTGACTGGACTACTGATAGATGCCTGTTTTTCGTTCGCAACTCCTCGACAAAGCTGCGAAGTAGTCTGTAGTCTGTAGAAGTTTGAAGAAATCTGTAGTCAGTACATAGTCTGTATTCTAAAGGGTGTTCGAAAAATGTTGTATTTCCTTGAAAAGACTGGTCCGAAAAATGTTGTAAAGTTACTTCAAATGACTTGGGAATCACCTCTTTCTTGTGGAATCACGGTGAAGTCAGCGAAGGTACGTGACAACCGAAGATAGTCCAGAACAGTTCTCCTGTGGTCGCGCGGGAAACAGACTCCCGCGAGCAGACATGGGTGTCGCGATTCAAAGTCGACGAAGACGAAAACTTGACGAGAACAATCGACACGAAGAACGGTCGTCCGCCGTCGCATCGCGTGCTCGAGACACGCCGGATACACCGCTTTTAGATCCCGGTCGTGTCGGTGAAAAGTAGCTCATGCGTCGAGAGATGTTGTCTCTCGAACCGCGCTAATAGCCTATAATTGCGCAGCGCTCCGTGCAGGTCAATGCAGCGCAGCGCGGAACCGATAAACTTCTTTCCATTCTCTTTAAACGGAGAAGATCGCGAAACTTTGCCAAGGATGCTAAAAATCTGGCACAAGGAAAATCGTGCGCCTTGACTTCGATTTGTTTCGAGTCCGGTTGAAATCGACAAGCCTTCGAACCGTCGAACGGTCGAATGGAAACGGAATTCTGTCGCATAGATAATTCGGTCGTCTTTTACCCTTTGGCCTCTGTCTTCTATTCCGGATCAGACTTCTCGGGTCCGCTTGTCGGTTGGTCGACGCATTTATTGTTTCGATGGCCGCGGTCCGCGGTCCGCACCGGAATCTGCATTCGTTGAATATGCAACGGCAGCCTTGAACTTGCGACCGCTCTACGCGCACCTACCCGTTTGCGTCTCTCGGTGCGACGCACAGTGGGCGAGAAACTGATCTTTTTGGACAAAAATCTGCCGACAACTTACATTTTTCATCGATTCAATTGGAATATTTTTAAAAATGTTCGTGAAGGACTATACTTTGATGACGTGCTGCGCGAAAATCGTTAAGTTAAAGTGCAAAATTCTTTGAAAGAGCTATTAACCACAGTTCATGTTGTCAAACAGGGAACTGGTACATCAAATACCGGGAACGTGGCCCGAACTTTCTTTAGAAAAGCCGAATCAGTTGCTGCAGTGACTGGATTAAACACGGTTATTATCACAAGATTGCATAACATTCTTCAGGTAATTACATGTGACAAGAAAGCTGATTCTGTGAAATTCAAAGAATATTGTTCGGGGACGGCTAAGTTGTGCATTAAAATTTATCCATGGTATAAACTACCTCCATCAGTTCATAAGGTACTGCAACGTGGAAGTGAAGTACTTGCTGCATTTGAACCGCCAATTGGTTTGTATTCAGAAGAGCTACAAGAGGCAAATAATAAAGTCTTGAGAAAATCACGAGCTGAAAATTCCCGAATGTGTTGCCGCAAAAATACAAATATAGATATTATACGGCATATGTTATTATCATCCGATCCACTTATAAGCTCTCTAAGAATAAAGGATAGCAAGCACAAGGAAGTTCTTTCTCGCGAAGCGAAAACGCTGCTGTTGTATTAAAAAACTAATGGTGAGTCTCATATGTGCCGAATGTAATTCTATTCAATTGTTAATTCTCAGGGCCAGATTTATAGTTTAAAATTTTGCGGTTTAGGGTTTAGGGTTAAGAAGTGTCGGCAACTCAGCTGGGACATGCAAATTTATGATGGTATGGGCGGATGAAGTATCGGAGTTATTGGGGTTTGTAGATAAGGATTCTTGATTTCTTGTGACAGTTAACGATTTTCACGCAGCACGTCATCAAAGTATAGTCCTTCATGAACATTTAAAAAAAAATTCCAATTGAATCGATGAAAAACTGAGTTGTCGGCAGATTTTTTTCCAAAAAGATCGGTTTCTCGCCCACTGTGCGACGCGATGAGGAGACTTTCTTGACCGAGAAGGAGACATTTTGATCGAGAATCGGTACGGTATTCGTGTAACATTCGGTACTATAATAATATTGGAAATTAGTAGGATAGCCGAAATCGGATCCAGTTACAGGCCGGAACATCTGATGTGGCAATACCGAGTACAGGTATCGGTCCAACCAGCTGATCTGATCCAAAGCGGCCAGATTAACACCAAATCCACCGAGCACTAAAAGCGATTCAAACGATACTCTATTCCTTTAGATTTCGTGCAATTTTTCTGGCAATATGTGTTTGGATAAAAAAATCTGTTGAATCAATTTCCATGTAAGCAACTTCATAATTTCCATAATTGTAAAAAATATAAAACCGGCCATTGAACCGGGAGTGGTACGTTTAGCGTTAAGACTTGTCTCTATCCACTCTATCTTCCCCTTCTACGACGCTGTCCCTTCTCCCCCCCCCACCACACTTCCGCCGCGGGCCGGTCACGTGCCGCGTTTCGTCTCTACATGCGTCATAATGACACGTGACTAATCCGGTATTGGCAGAAAGGGGGTAACATGTTCCCCTCAATGTATTATCCGGATCTGGCGACTCTGGTCACATCAAATCGGACTGAGACAGTCTTGCCAAATTTACCATGTTCCGGCCTGTAGATACCAGAGACGGCCGTGAACCGTCAGAGGCGGTGGAGACAGTTCTACGTTAGAGAATACAAGGTGAGTCCGAAGAAACAGAACACTTAAATATCTCCGTTATTTTTCGTTGTACAAAAAAACTCCTTAGGACAAAGTGACATTATTTGATGGGCCACATGTAACGGTGTAAGGGAAAAAATTTTCAAGGTCATTTTTTTACAAGATTTCAAGGTTATTTTTTAATACATTAATCGATGCAGCTGGACATAAGTTATAAAACAGTACTAACCTATGTATGTCGAAAAGTTAGTAGCTCAGGAAATATTTGAATTTAAATAACTCTAAAACACCATTACTGTCGTACTAACAAAAGACGTTAGCTTTTACTTGCTAGTGTAAATTGAAACTGAAAAATTGACGTTGAAAATGAAATTGAAGATTTGAAATTAACGAATTGAAGTTGAAATTGAAAAATTGACGTTGAAATTGAAAAATTGAATTTGAAGAGATGAAATTGAAAAATTGAAGTTGAAGGGTTGATATTGAAATTGAAGAGTTGAATTTAACGAAATGAAATTGAAAAAATGAACTTGAAATGGAAGAGTAGAAATTGAAGTTGAAACTAAAGTTGAAATGGAAAAATTGAAGTTGAAAATGAAGTGGAAGAGTTGATATTGAAATTGAAGTTGAAATGGAAAAATTGATGTTGAAATTGAAGAGTTGAAATTAAAGTTGAAATTGAAAAATTGAAGTTGAAAATGAAGAGTTGATATTGAAATTGAACAATTGACATTGAAATTGAAGTTAGCGTTTACTTGCTTGTGTAACGTCTTAGTAAGACAGTAATGGTGTTTTAGAGTTATTTAAATTGAAATGTCTCGTGAACTACTAACAATTCGACATACATATGTTAGTACTTTTCTATAACGAATGCCCAGTTGCAACGATTGATGTATTAAAAAATACATCATTCCACTTAAAAATATATTTAAAAAATTTTAACTCTCCTATTTCAACTTAAATTCCAACTCTTCCATTTCAACTTCAATTTCTACTCTTCCATTTCAATTTCACTTCATTAATTTCAACTCTTCAATTTTAACGTCAATTTTTCAATTTCAACTTCAATTTCAATATCAACCCTTCAACTTCAATTTCAACGTCAATTTCAATATCAACCCTTCAACTTCAACGCTTCAATTATAATTTTTCAATTTCAACGTTAATTTTTCAATTTCATTTCGTTAATATCAACTTCAATTTCAACTCTTCAATTTCAACGTCAATTTTTCAGTTTTAACTTCAATTTCAATGTCAACCCTTCAACTTCAATTTTTCAATATCAACCCTTCAACTTCAACTCTTCAATTTCAATTTTTCAATTTCAACGTCAATTTCTCAATTTGGACTTCAATTTTTCAATCTCAAATCGTTAATTTCAAATCTTCAATTTCATTTTCAACGTCAATTTTTCAATTTCAATTTCAACTCTTCAATTTACACTAGCAAGTATACGCTAACGTCTTTTGTTAGTACGACAGTAATGGTGTTTTAGAGTTATTTAAATTCAAATATTTCCTGAGCTACTAACTTTTCGACATACATAGGTTAGTACTGTTTTATAACTTATGTCCAGTTGCATCGATTGATGTATTAAAAAATACCTCATTCCATTTAAAAAAATATCAATGACCTTGAAATCTCATAAAAAATGACCTCTAAAATTTTGTCCCTTATACTGTTACATGTGTTCCTTCAAACAGTGTAACTTTGTCCTAAAAAGTTTTTTTGTACAACGAAAAGTAACGGAGATATTTAAGTGTTCTGTTTCCTCGGACTCACCCTGTATAGGCTCGTTCACACCGGCACGCCATGGCAGTGGACTATGGGATATGGGATATGGGATATGGGATATGGGATACGAGTTGGAACTACGAACACGTAACATTCCACGCAAGACTTGGATGACTGGTTTAGGCGTTTCGTAAGCCGCCTCCTCTTCGGATTCGAGCTCGTTCCAACGATTGGCCAACCGGTGAATTGCGCGGAGGGTCTTAAACGCGTATTCAATCGGATGGTTTGCATGAAATTAGCCTTCGATAGAAAGTTCTTTTACCGAAGAGCCCGCACACTGGTCTGGGCGGCCGATCTAGCAGTTTGATTTGGTGAACAAGGGACTGTCTCGTATCGGTATTTACTTTCTAAATGTTTAGCGAAGCCGAAAATGTCGATATTGAAACAAGCATTTAAAAATGAACATTCCGTGTATACGATTTTCTATCGAAAAAATTACTAAAACATTTTTATTTTCGAACGAAAAGCATTCTTTCACCTCGAAAATGCACACCTCACCCTTAGAATTACAATTCGTCATTTATTAAACAAGTAATTTTCAATAGACTAACGAAAGTTGTCCAAGTTATTTCCCTTTGACATGGAATATCTTTTTCAAATTGGAATATTGTCAATATATTTTTGCTCTTTTCTACCACGTTTTTATTAGCTCGCTTTCTTGTCTGTATGTTTGTCTGTTCGGTACAAATTTTGCAATTGATTTTAAACAAACTCCCCAATGAGCTAGAGACTTGAAATTTTAAACATAGCTCAGAGCTGGATGATAATGCAATATTTAAAAAAGAAATGTTTAAGAAAGCCTTTGCGTTCAGGAGATATATTAAAGATCATATATATTTTTGACTTGATAATATTGTAGCTGATGTCAAAACGAATCTAAGGACCTACATGGTTATACTTGAACTTCCAAGTAGTGCTAAAATATTTGTGAACTGCGAGATTAGCCTCCGGACCACGAGTAGTTTGAATGGAGAAGTTCGCGGTTCATCGAATCGCGGCAAACACACGATTCGGGAAATGGAGCGAACCGAAGGAATTGGAAAGAGGTAAAAAACGGTCCGATGAACGAATAGGTTTCACTCACCGTGTAGCTGCGCGAGAGACTGCAGCGTGCTGGCATTGCAGTTTATATATCCTGAAACAAAAAGCCAACGATTCGATTAAATACGTGTCCATCACGCGGGAACTGGATGGGCGCGCCGCATGATTCTTTCGAAATTTCCGAAACGACCGTCGTCGACGCGACGCGACTGTACGGTAGCGCCTACGATTTCGTTTCATTTCGCTCATATTAGCGTGTCGATATCGAGGATCGATATCAGTATCGTATCGTATATCAACAGTGGCGCAAACCTAATGAAACTTGGGATCGAAATAGAAAAAACCGCGCCACGCCGCGCCGCAGCCGCTAGCGTGCCGTTCCCGGAGATCACGTTGCGCGGTGTCGCAAGTATCTATCGACTCGAAAGCCCGCTGTCGGGTATATGTGGGTCAAACGCGGTTTTACAGCTTCGAAAAAGTGCGCATTTAATCGGCGAAGAATCGAGCCGATCGAGTGCAAAACCTGCGAGAGTCTACCTGCTCTACCTGTCGTACCTGTCGTAGGTACGTCGCGGGAAACGATATCTTTACAGTCGGTGCCTGCTGCAACGTTATTGTCCGAACGATACTGAAACTTACTATGAAAACCAATGCAAAACATTCGAATAGGCGTGGGGTTGCCATCTAGAAAATCACGAATCCCGGACTTTTCCGTCTGAAACCCGGACACTGTTAAGTTAGACGTAATGCCATAAAGAAAAGTTTCATAAAGAATTATAGTGCAAATTTCATCCCGATATCTTGTTAGAGTTCGTGGTTCAGAATATTCAGTCGGGATCAGACTCAGTCTTACCTTAAATAAACACAGACTTGTTAAATAATATTGCACAGCTTTATTATATACACGTATCGTCGTTCAAGATGGAGAAGAAGAAGAAGAATGAGAAATATAATAGAGCGTTGAAAAGAATAGAAAGAGGGCGCGCAGACTGTTTAGTGGACGCGGTGAACTTGAAATATAGAATTTATTTCTAATTTCTCTTACAATGTCCGCTGTTTAAAGTACAGGTCCGTAAAGGAGACACTTGTGGCTGTATCCTAATTTTTTTCAAATCTTTTAAAAGTTCTCTACTATGAAAACATTGCATCTGTTTGAAAGAATTGCAAAATAAATGACGAAGAAATGGCATTTCTTTCAAATAACAACATTTTTAAAAAGTCATTCTCCTTCTCGGTTTGTTAGTTCTAGTCTTATAATTTAATGAGAAATGGTGGCACTTGTTTTTACACATCTGTAAATTCAACAATTTTTAAAATATTGGAAAATCCTTTGAGATTCGTTCATAGGTCACTAAAGACTGCAATGTATACATTAAAAAGTAGGAGAATTCGGGGCAAAACCGGACGAATGACAACCGTAAGTGGGAGGGTACATGGAACCGGTAGTTGATGCATTCTCGTTGATCAAGCGGGTTCGATTATCGTTGACTTCTGTTGGTTTGCGCGAATTTGCGACATTGCGCGACGCGTTACCGAGCGCAACAACGGGTTCTCTTATCCTCGCATCCTGTTCCTCTAGCACGATACCCCGAATAACGGAACGCACGCGCGAGTTCGTTGCTCCGACTTCCACCGCGAGCAGCGGTTGCGGAAAATCGGCAAAGCCTCAGAGCCAGGGACGCGATCGACCGATCGTTCGAGCAACGAATCGTACCGCGAGGGCGAACTATACCAAAATGACGCTTTCTCGGGAAACGCATCCATCCGAGAGGAGAAAGTGGCGCGTAGCGCGATGCCGCGTCGCTTGTCGTTGATTCGTCTTTTGGCACGAACCGATATTTAGAAATTCCAAACGACCCATTTTTTTCAACGATTCGCGACGCACGTTTTCTTTCCGCGCGTCGCAAAATCGCCGACGTTTCGTTTCTCGCCGAAGTAGCCTGTCTACGTCAACGCTGCGCGGAACGTCGCGTCGCTTCGAGAAAGTTCCACAGGCGCTTTCTTTTCGTTCCTGTCCGAGACACGTTTGCGACGTCTGCGATTTACTTTTCGCGGGCGTTGCTAGACAACGCAACATCTAGCTGGACAAAATTCAATTTCGATAAAGATCCAGATGTTTGCGATTTACTTTTCGCGGGTGTTGCCGCGGTACGGTAACGATGCGGTCGTTAAACGGACGATCAAACATTCATGATGAAAGTTGACCTTTTCGGTTGCAGTAGCGTTGACATTTATTTTGAACGCGCCAACGTAACGGTTCGGGTTGTTGCCTCGAATCGAGAGAGTGAAAAAAGCATCGCGTAATCGAGAAGTTTGGTAACCGCCGCATTGACTCTAGTCGCGTCTCGCGACTCGACGTGTCATCGAGTCGTTCTTCAAGAGAGGACCAAGGAGACATAACCCAGGCTAACTATAGGGTAACCGAACTATTCGAACAGGAGCTAATTGTGTGCGCAACGACGACTGATAGGTTGCGATTCTGGTCCGAGACGGTAACAGCTGCTCCTCGAGATGACTCGCGACTCGAACATCCCAAGACATATGAGCACTAGAGTAATGCGAATAGCGGTTCGCAATGTTCTTCGCATTCTTTGGTCCTGTTGGAGGTGGATAAGGTCTTAATCTTTAGTCCTGGACTGTTAGGTTTTTTTAGTAGGTATGGGCCCGGTACATCTGAGAGTACCGTGTCGAGCCCCACGCTTTCCCCTCGATCGTCATCTTTAGAAGCGATGCGAGTGCGTAAATGCATTTTTTCCTAACAGCCCTTAAAGTAGTCTTTTCCAAAGACGGGGTTTTTTAGTAGTCAAAAGTCCTTCTTCTACGTATCCGAGCAATGGTTTTGCAATATTCGGCTGCATGTTGCCCGTCGGAGGGGCTAGTACGCCGGCGTGACTGCAGCGTCATCTAACGGGCAACATGCGACAGGCAACACGCATAATGCAGCCAAATATTGCAAAACCATTGCTCGGAAACGTAAAAGAAGGACTTGCGAGGCAAACAGCGCCCTAGATCGATCTTTCATCTAGCGATTTTGATTACTAAAAATCCCCGTCTTTGCATTATCGAGAAATCAGAAGTGGAATCCCGGACCCTTGCAATCCTCGCGTACGTACACGTGGCCTAGCGGTGTGTGAGTGTACACGCGCGAGCATCGTCTGTTGGAAAAGACTCCCTTAACACTAAACCTACCGGTCAAATGACCGGTTCCAGGTTTTTTACTCCACAATTATCAAAATTATAATGATGCTTTCGTGGTAAACAAATAAATACATGTATTTAGCAGCGCAGATATTATAATATGAACCGGGCAAAGTACAAATAAATTGAATCTTGTTATTTCTACGAGATAACATGTACCGACTACTTTTAAAGCTCGGTAGGTTTAGTGTTAAACTATAAAAAAAGGTCTTCGTAAACCTAGTGTTAAATACTTGTTCTAATTATAATTTTTATTAAATTTCATTGATATCGACATTTTCGACACTGGCCAACATGAGACAAGTAATCATTTTCTACCAAATGGAGCCGCGGCGCACAGTGGGCTCGATTGGATAACATTTTTGAATAACTTTTAAACCACTGAAGATATTGCAATGAGATTTGAACTGAATATATAAAAAAGTAATTCCTTTTCAATGATTTTTAACTTAATATATTTCACATTTGTTTAACCATTTTTATTAATTTAAACCAGTTTTATAAATTATTTATTCTATAATGTATTTAATATTTTCGCTATTTAATGCAAATAGATAAAATGTTTTAAGTTTTACATTATTCAGAAAAATTTGTTAAGGCCGAAAATCTTGAAAAATTGCAATTTTTACCACTTTTTATCATTTATCATTCGTAAACCAATTAACCAATTTCAATGAAATTTTCAAAGCGTATATAATTTACACCAGTTGACAAAACACATTTTTTAAATTTTCGTTATTGGGCCAGCTAAAAAAGTTGTCAAAACAATTTTTGGTATTGTTTTTCACAATTCCGACCAAATGCATTTTTTCAACTTATTCATTAGACGTAATTTACTAAACTAATTCTTCTAGCCTTACAGAGAAATTCAAGTCGTCTAGTCCATACATATAAAAGTTATTCTTATTTAAAGTGTGTGGAATCAGTTATGCTCCTCACTGTATTAGAAGTTCTAAAAATAAAATATAATTGACATATATTAACTTACTTGATGTATTATATTAAATAATATGAACAGAAAACGTATATAACTGAAAATAATTTCGGAATCACAGTACTGCACAGGCTGATAGTTCTGCCCTGACTGACAATAATTCTGTTTCAATCCACAATTTCCGTCGACAAAACGAAACATAAAGATTTGAAGACCGATGCGCGTAAACAATTACAATGTAATTTATGCACTGTCGAAAAGAATTCGTCAAACTCAACGCAGTCGAAATATCAGAGATGAAAGACTGACTTATTTACTGCAAAATATAAATGAATATTAAATAAAAATATGATATAAATATAAATATTCAACACAGTTGTGTCAGACTTTCAGAGGCTGCGTACGCGACGAATTCAGCGCGTAGCGCGCGTCCGAGCGCGGTCAAGATAACGTGACGCGGATGTCTTCGGACGATGATATCTTGAAAAAGGACTCGAACAAGGAAATCATTTTTGTCACATTACATAGAGGAAGGTTCACTGAAAAGATTCTTACTTGTTAAAAAGTGGGCCCTCCTGGGACCTGAAAGATAGCGCATGTAGAAGATACAAATTTTTAACGATTTTCATTTTGCTCAGTATTTTTTTTAAATATGTTATATATCATAATTGTCAATGAAAAGTATGATTTCTTATCAATAAAGTGTGCATTTTGATGTAGAAAAAAAAATTCAGGGCCTGGAGTTGATCACAGTTATCAGGAGACTTCAAGAATGAACAGCCAAATTATGTAGGGAAAATCAATATTCCTAAATTGTCTAACGTCATGCGTATATCACAACTAGGAGAATTGTATTTGATTAATTTGATAATTTTCGTGGTCGGTGGACATTTAGAAATCGATATCAATTCAACAAATATCAAAATTAGAAAGTTGATTTTTTCGCAAAATGTCGCGTGCTTCTTCAATCAAGCCCACCGTGCGGCGCGGCGCTTGCGTCTGCGCCTGCCCGAGGAGGAAACGGTGCGCGACGATGTGGTCTATTTCGCGCGGTACCGAGCAACGTTTTCGGCTCATCGCCTTTCGACTTTCTTCCTTGCCTCCTCGCTTCTTCGCTTCTTTGCTTCTTCGCCTCCACCGCGGCGCGGTGGTAAACTTTCGCGCGCGAGCAAATTCGCAGATTGGTTTGAGAGCAGTCCCTAAAAACCATTAGGCAAACGAATCTCTTCCTATTTATAGTTTGTTGTTTGCTATTTGCCGCTTTCCCCAGTCACGCGACTACTCTGCAGCTCTGTCATTATGGTTACGAGTAGTAGGGATGGGGGATCAAGTTCAATATGTACTCACGAATCCGAGTCAGTTTCAATAACCAAGTTTCGTTTCATGGGTTTCGATTACTACTTAAAAGCAATAATGTTTCAATGATTATATTTGAAAAGTATATTCATTTTATGCAAACTGATACAATATCGAACCTCGGAATGAGTATTTACAAGTTTCGAAAAGATACACCGATTTTGAAAGGAAAGTAGTACTCGAATCTTGGAAGTCAGAACTGCATAGTAGGTTTTAAACATTTTCTTTATTAAAATCGTAACTATTTAAGAATAATATTTCCGATAGATTATGAGATTATAATTATTATATTGGGATGGCAAACAAGTCCGTTCGGTTTTTGTGATTTATTCCAATGTAAAAAACCGAACGAACTTATTTGCCAACCCAATACATGTTGAATTAAATTATGCATTAGAGGACAACATAATTGATTTTAAAGGTAAACAAAATCATAAAAATTAGAGGATTTCCGGTACGATATTCATAAAAGTTTCGAATCTGTTTGACCAACATTCGAATATACTTGCAAGTATTATTTCCGTTTACCAAAGTACTTAGAAAAGCTTCGAAACTGTCTGGCATAGGTTCGAGTATACTTAGAAGTACTATTTCAGTTTTTCCAAGTACTTATAGAGAGTTCGAATTCAATCAATCAAAGTTCGAACCTGTTTGCGAGTAACTAGACGAATCCTGATGCACCGAGTTTCTCAGTTTTACGTTTTACGCGCGAAGTATTAGATCGCGACGCGTCGGGCCGAGTCGGATCGGTCCGGGCCGTACAGGTAGGAACAGGATCGGACCGGACGCCTCTCCCGTTCGAGTTGTATAATCGCAACGGATCGAACGGAACGTCGAGCGAAGGTCGACTGTATCGTCTGCTCGCGCACGTTACGTACATACTTCTGCCGATGCGCTTACACTTGTACGCGGGCGACCGCGAACGCCTAGTAACCTTGTCACAGTTGCATCGAATCGCCGTGCCCCGCGATTCTTTTTCGTCGAAGGGCAAACCGGAGGGACGAGGTTGCAACCTAAAGGCTTCTCGGTGATAATCAACTTTAGGTGACAGCGACACCGTTGGATAAGATTTTCAACTCGCCCAGACCTCGCGGCCCTTATTCCCCGACTTATTGACCGTGTCTATATGCAGGGTGTCCCGAATTTAAATGGCAAAACTTGAGGAACGTGTAGGGGACCGAAAAACTAAGACAAAAAGTCTTTTAGATATTTGCTAATTTTTGCTTCGTTTTGAAGAAAATCGCAAAACAAGAAACAAAACAAGTTTTCATTTTTGTACTTATTTATTTACATTTTATTTACGTTATCATCTATTTAATGTAGATATTGTTGAAAATGTTGCGCTCTTGCAGCAATGCAAGCATTACATCTAGCACTGACTAGATAAATTGTAGCTAAACATTGGTCTGGTGATATTTAGTGCACTGCATCTATGATTCGGTCTCTTAATTGCTCTCTCGAATTGATTGGCACCGACTAAACTTTCATGGATCAGTACACCAAATATTACCAGAACAATGTTTAGCTGCAATTTATCAAGTCAGTGCTAGACGTAATGCTTGCATTGCTGCAAGGGGGCAACATTTTGAACAATATCCACATTAGATAGATGATAACGTAAATAAAATGTAAATAAATAAGTACAAAAATGAAAACTTGTTTTGTTTCTTGTTTTGCGATTTTCTTCAAAACGAAACAAAAACGAGCAAATCTCTAAAGACTTTTTGTCTTAGTTTTTCGGTCCCCTACACGCTCCTCAAGTTTTGCCATTTAAATTCGGGTACCCTGTATATATCTCTATCTATTTTTCTCTCTTTATCTCTGTACAGTGGTACCTCGCTATACGACCTTAATCCGTTCCTGATGTTTGTTTGGACTTATACAGTGTAGGATGTATACCAAACCAACTTTACCCATAAGAATTAATGTACAAATGATTAATCCCTACTCATGTAAGAAAAACTCCTACTGATATTATGTATACATACCTATACATTAATGAGGTTGTCAAATAACTGAAACACTGTTTAAACACATAAATACAATAGTAAAATATATAAAAAAACTTATTAACCCTCATCCATCCCTCATTTCACGAACTGAATCTGTCCCTCGGTGTCAAATTGACACAGTGATAAAAAAAATCGATAAAATAAGAAGTCAGACGGAGAGTCAAGTAAAAAGGAGAAAATAATGTTTTCCCTGATTCTCCATAAAATACCGAATCGAGTTAAATGATTAATTTTTCCGAAAATTTTAAGCAATTAGTTCAAAATTTCTTCTGTTATAAATTTAGCGTCGGAATAGATAGAAAAGTTTCATACAAATTTAAATAAAATCATGACATTAGTTACTATAAATAAAAGCGTGGAGCGCCCACGAAGATTACGCCAATCTAGTTTAGCGCTCCACGCTTTTCCTTTACAAATTCACACGAAAAGATGATGTCGTATACCGAACAGAAGTCGTATACCGAGCAAAATTTATCACGTCCAAACAGGACGTATTCCGAGGTACCACTGTATTTCTTTTGCCGTATAAAATGCAGAACGGAAGCGATATCGGATCGAAGCCGATCTACTTTTATTTAAATTCCGAGTCCCTGGAACTTTTGTGGTTGCGACAACAGTTACGCGTTGCGATTCTCGTTCAATGTCGTCCCATGTCGCTCGACGTAGCGCCGCAGGTTCCGCCGATCCAAGACACCCGCTACAGCGCTTCAGCCCGGCATATTCAATTAGGTTGGCATCGGTGACATAACGCAGCCAACGATACGGATGTGCATATTAACCCATATTGCTCCGTTACGCACGGACAATGCGCGATACGCAACCATCTCGGTGCATCGGACCACTCGCGCTCGGTTGCTCGTCGAAATCGACGCGGAAGAGACCACGAAGGGACGCCGAAACGTTCGAGTCGTCGCGTTTGGCGCGGAAATGATCGACCACCGAGGATCATACGCGAAAGCTACTCTCGAAGGATGGAGCCAATTCTCCACATAATTATGAAAGTGGTCCAAGTCATATAATTCTTGTTTAATTTTTCTATCACTCAAATGCAAAAAGAATACAGTGTCGAATGTGCTGTTTCTTAGACGCTATGGTGCAAAGTATTGTTTTTTTCAGGTTCTGTACCAATTAGCGTAAAATGTGTAGGGTAAGGTTGATGCTTCAAAACACCAAAGTAAATAAATAATTTCTTTTGTTATTTTTTATCGTGCAACTGTTTACATTTCTTATATTCAGGTGTGCCGCAAATAATTTCAGATATTTTTAGTGTGCCGTCAACCAAAAAAGATTGAGAAACACTGATCTAACGGTTCATTTTTGACAATATCGTAAAAATGATATTGAATTAATTTAGTTTAAAATAATATGATGTGAAATAGCTGATCAACTGATTTTTTAAAATTTTTATTTAGACCACTTTTATAATTATGGGCACAATTCTGGAAACGCGAAAAGTAGGTTTGCGGCCCGGTTCCGCTTTTAATCTCATGCGAGCGGCTCGCTCGCTCCGATTATTTCAAACTTCGGACTTTGCGATCGATGCGCATCCATTCTGTTCTTACACCACCAAATATAGACGATTGGTCTAAACCGAGCTGGAAGAAAGAAAGGATCGATCGGAGCAGGGTGGCTACAATTCTCTTGGTTAAAAATAGTGTCCAGCAACACACAACAGGCATTTCCACGATCTAGCTGGACAAAATTAAATTTTGATTTTCCAGATTTTGGTGATCCAGATGTATGAGATCATATCGAATGTCCATCTAGCCAGGAAATATAAAAATTATTGCAAAATACAGGGTTGTCCCACCCGATTTCGACATCTTGATTTTCTCGCTATTCTGACTCGTAGCAAAAAATGTTTGAGCAGAGGCTTGAATGATATCGAGTGGAGCATATTTTGATGTTATTAGTTTTTTCATAAAGGTCATCTCTATTTTTTTAAATGGACTGAGGTATTTTTTAACACATCAATCGATGCAGCTGGACATTCGTTATAAAAAAAGTACTGACCTATGTATGTCGAAAAGTTAGTAGTTCAGGAGATATTTCAATTTGAATAACTCTAACATACCATTACTGTCGTACTAAGACGTTAGCGTTTACTTGCTAGTGTAAATTGAAGAGTTGAAATTGAAATTGAAAAATTGACGTTGAAAATGAAATTGAAGATTTGAAATTAACGAATTGAAATTGAAAAAATGAAGTCGAAATTGAAAAATTGAAGTTGAAATTGAAAAATCGACGTTGAAATTGAAGGGTTGATATTGAAATTGACGTTGAAATTGAAAAATTGACGTCGAAATTGAAGAGTTGAAATTAACGAAGTGAAATTGAAAAATTGTATTTGAAATGTAAGAGTAGAAATTGAAGTTATAATGGAAGAGTTGAAATTGAACTTGAAATTAAAGTTGAAATGGAAAAATTGAAGTTGAAAATGAAGTTGAAGAGTTAATATTGAAATTGAAGTTGAAATGGAAAAATTGATGTTGAAATTGAAGAGTTGAAATTAACGAATTGAAATTGAACTATTGACAAGATTTCAAGGCCATTGATATTTTTTTAAATGGAATAAGGTATTTTTTAATACATCAGTTTGTGTCTCAAACTTATTTTTCAATTCTGTTCGTAACTTACTTATTTTTAATTATTTATTTATGAAACCTCCACTGGCACACGGGCGGCTCTTTTCCAGTTAAAATGTTACCCCACACGGTGCAGTTCGAACTATAATTGTTTGCCTAATCCACGATATAGTGAAGCCTCGACTATCCGAATCAGATCAGACACGACGTCTTCGAGACGATTTTAGAACATGTTCCAGTGGGAGTTTTGCAATGTTCGAGGGCTTGAATGAAAGGTGAAGAATGGCGCTGTGTGATAGAGGTGATCATGTTTAAAAAGTCAACAGAACCAGTTTGCTTGATACTTGTGTAACATCTTAGCACGATAGTAATGGTATTTTAGATTTATTTAAATTGAAATATCTCCTGAGCTATTAACTTTTCGACATACATAGGTTAGTACTTTTTTATAACGAATGTCCAGTTGCATCGATTGATGTATTAAAAAATACCTCATTCCATTAAAAAAAAACAAAGTTGACCTTTGTATGACCTTTACGCATCCACTCACGAAAAAACTAATAACATCAAAATATGCTCCACTCGATACCATTCAAGCCTCTGCTCAAACATTTTATGCTACGAGTAACAATAGCGAGAAAATCAAGATGTCGAAATCGGATGGGACACCCTGTATAATCTATAATGATATATGAATAGTATCTAAAGTAGTTCATTTCGTTTACTCTTGTGGTCCTGTATTTTGGCTTTAAAATTCTCTTTAATTGCGTTGTATCGTATCATACAATGCTATTTCAAAATTATGTATTGATATCTTCCACTATTGAAGATACATTTCCTAATTTCTTTTGTCTACATTATGTTTCCTTAATCGTTTAAGCCCCCATAATAGTTAATATGTAATTTTATCTCAATTCCGAACTCCAACGTTCATCTTCAACTAGAATGGACCAAACGACATCAATTTCCCTGTAAGGCTAGAAGAATTAGATTTGTAAATGACATCTAAAAAATACGTTGGAAAAATGCATTGGTCGGAATTGTGAAAAACAATAGTAAAAATTGATTTTTACAACTTTCTAAAAGGTATGTACGGTCAACTCGTATAAATTATACAAGTTCTGAAAATTTCATTGAAGTTGGTTAATTAGTTTACGAGTTATGAACGATCAAAAGTAGTAAAAATTGCAATTTTTCAAGATTTTCAGCCTTCTTAACACATTTGATAGTTTATAACTCGTAAACCAATTAACCAATTTCAATGAAATTTTCGGAGCGTATATAGTTTATACAAGTTGACCAAACATATCTTTTAAATTTTCGTTATTGGCCCAGCTAAAAAAGACGTAAAAATCAATATTTACTATTATTTTTCACAATTCCGACCAAATGCATTTTTTCAACATATTTTTTAGATGTCATTTACTAAACTAAATCTTTTGGCCCAACAGAGAAATTGAAGTCGTTTGGTCCATTCCGAAAAAAGTTATTCTGATTTAAAGTGTGTGTGATAAACATCCATAGAAAAAAATCACGAATCATTTTTGTTTTAAAGAACATTATGGTCATCTTAATTTTATCAATGCCACTATGTAATTTTTATTACGTATTATTGTAGGTAACGTCAAGGCGAATCCAATGACCTATTTTACTACGGGTAAAGTCTTAAAATAATGCTAAAATATGTGTTTTTGTTCCGCTAGATTGGCAATTTTGCCTAGTGTGCAGTGTCTCGGACGGCTAAATTGGCGAAGGAAGAAGCACCGAGAACGCAGAACAGCACACAGCTTTGCAACAAGCAGAGAACGGAGAACAGAAAAGAGAACGTCTTAAATATGAGTTCAGGAGTAGAGCACCGAGAGATGTTCCAACAACGACGAAATATTTTTAGCGGTCGAGCAGGCGGATCGATTCGAGGAGAGCTCGCGAAATATGGGTCGCGTTAAAATTACGCGGGTTTCGCTAACTTGAGCTTTGTCCCCGAATCGTCCGGTTCGGAGGATCAACGTCCGAATCACCGACGCGACGCTCTTTTAACAACGATGTTACGGTGCGTATCCATCCGAGAGTTTCTGTCGATAGTTACTCTCGACTTCGTGTCCATTTCAGAGAGCTTGAGAAATTTTTCGCTCTCGGAGATTGACGCGAGATCAGAGTCAACTATCAGAAAGTCCTCAGATCTCATAATTATAAGTAGACTGCGGATTCTATGCATGTACGACAAAAATGGCCACGTACAATTTAAAGCAGGGGACATGTTAAAAATATTTGAGGACATCAATGTATTATTTTCAGCTTAATAGGATGATTAAAGAAAGAATACAATTTTTATTTGGCTCCTGTGTCCTACAATCAATGCGAACATTTGTTATTTTGCATAAAGATCCGCAGTCTAGTTATGAGAGTACTCGTGGACACAATGAATGCGCCAAAGTTTACTGCAATTGTTGCAATGTACTTAATAAGAAAAAAGAAATATTCCAGAAAGAGATTGGATCTAACTAATGAGTACATAGTATATTTTAGAAACAATACTACTTCTGCAGTTTAATTTCTAAATATTTTACAATATATAATAATAACTTGATTAATTAATGTTTTAATAAAAATTGAAAAATCATTGTGGACATATAGATATTTCTAAATTGAGGATTCTCTCCGTCTCTGAGTTCTGCGTCAGACCATACTTCCCGTTCGATTTATGTATATGTATAAATATTGGGTTGGAACGAAAGCTTGTAGCGTTTATAAATTAAAATTGAAAGCTAAAATTCAGATATTTATTTACAGATTTATTCAATAACATATTTTCCAATCTGTTCTATTACTTTCTGCCATTTTCGCAGTAACTTCTCGTGTTATTGGATAAACATTATGGATAAATACCTTAATTTTATCTTCGATTCTTAATTTGAAAACGCTACGAACTTCCTTTCCAACCCAATATATTGTATAATGGCAAAGAAAACTAACTAGAAAACTCTCAGCTATACGAATTTCGTTCGCCAATGGAAAAATTGAACATTTGCAAGTTTCAATTTGCTGTTCGCTCTCCGCGAATTTTTTCGTGCGGTTCTCCGGTAGCACCCCGAGTGTACCGTGTACGAATTTGACTCTCGAGAGTAACTCGCGATAGTTTCACCGTCGGATGGACACGTAGCTTTAGGCGAGAGACGATAGATCGCTTCGGCCAAGCGAACCAGGTTTCCAAGTGGGAAACCGTTGCAGCAGGCGTGCTATCGCGGTTGGAACGCCAACGATCTCTGCACCCGGTTTCGTTTCTATTCCCGTCCTCGCTAGACGAGAAATGCGAGCCGCTAGGATAGCTGCTAGCTGCTGACTGTTGGCTACTGGCTGTTGCCGGCTATTGGAGAACGTGCACGCGCGACCGAACACGCTCCGGACGGTTTAGTCCGACGCGACGACAAGACAGAAGCAACGCGTAACACGAAAAAGTATTCGCAGGTCGAGCAATTCCATTTCCCGCGGGCTTGGGCCTTGTCGCGTCATCCGAAACTCGGTCAACCGGAAATATCGCACGAGAACGCGCACGCGCATCTAACCGTTAGCGAGCGTAGAATCGTTCAACAATAGGCTTCCCACGTTTTGTGCGCGTTAAACGATGGATAAGAGAAGGCGACGAGGGAGGAAAGAACGAAAGCGTTCTCAAACGGTTTTGTCCCCAAACGGAATTAACATACAACGCGGTTGGCCTAACCTCTCCCTTACCCCTCTCTCACTCTCTCTTTCTTTTCTCGTTGCTGGTCCGGGTGAAAATTTGAATTCCAATGACGGTAGCCCAAACAGTCGGCCACGAGATCGAAGCGATTGTTATCCGGTCCGACTCGAAAACCCGTACAGACCCGAGAGCGGCGATGCGGGCGATCCGGAGAGTCGGGCTAAATTTAAATGGCCCCGTCGTACTTGCGACGTTAACGAAATGCACTGGCAGCCGTCCACGATCGCCATCGAGCCTACTCGAATCTCGAGCGAAATCGACGAGACTCGCCTAGGGATCCGCGTTTCGGAAGGAGCAGAAGGGAAACTCGTCTAGACGCGACGGTAATCGCTGCACGCCGACAATGCGCGCGTCCCGTGAAAATGTTTGGTATCGCGGAAGCGCGTATTCACCGGTGCGACTCGTGGCGTGACGCGGCGCGGCGAGCAAAGGGTTACAGACACGGTACGGAACAGCAATTTTCTAGGGTCTGCCGGTCGCTGATTGTACCCGCGTCCCGTGTCGCGTCAATCGCGAGAGGCTTCCGGACGCGTACACACCCGCATGAATACTTTTCCTTCTCTTTCGCGTTCTCCGTGAATGGAGTTATCGCGCTCGAGATGGCTCGTTCTTCTCTTGTCTGCTCTCGCATCGACGGATACGCGCGCGTAGAAGAGACCACGAGGAGGCGACGAGGGTCGCGCCGAATGGGGGAGTAGGAACAACGAGATTCGCCATGGGGAAAGTTGACGCGAGCTCTGCCAGCGTCGTGCCGCGTCTCGTCTCGTCTCTCGCGAGCGCGCCACCATCACACAACGTGGTAAATCGTCCGGATACTGACGTCATTGGACATCCGTAATCGTCAGTTATCGACGTATTGCCCGTTTACCCGCTCATCCTCCTACCGGACGGACTATGTACCAAGTCGCGCTCTTCGAGTAACCAGTTCTCGAGTTTCTTCAAGAATCTTTCAAGAAACTCGATTGTTTCTTCAATGGGAAACCGTAGGGTTTCCCCAGGGAAGAAATGGTGTTGCGATGAAGCAACTTTAGGAAAGACAAAGAAGAAAGGGAGAAGAGAGGAGGCACTAGGAGGGAGAATACGGGGAGAGAGGAGGCGGAAGAAGGACGGATCCGGCTTGGCGGAGGGTGGCTCAAACTATGCGATCGATAGTTGAATGCCCTCTAGTTGACATGCGTAGCCCGTACCTGCTCGCCTACGGCCTACGGCTCGCCCCTGCACACGCTTTCTTTTCTCCTGACCAAACATGACGCGACTCTCGCACGCTAACTTCGCCAACGGTACACACGTTCTCCCTTTTCGTCGCTCAGACGCCTCAAACATTTTACCAATATTAGGTAATTTCACAGATTCAATTTTGCTCCTCGCTGGGAACACCTTCGCTTCAAGAGAATCAGATAATATTGATTTTTGGATCGCTGGAAACGAGAAAACCCCCCCTTAAGGTTTATATTTGAAAAAGTAAGATTGATACTTCTCGTCGATGCATACTTTCTCTCTTGACTGTACACGACTAGAGAAAAATCAAAGCGAGGGAAATACGTCGCTTTCGATGTCGTCGACTGACTTCGCGGCTGATTCGTCGCTTGGAAATTTCCGTCGCGGCGAATCCTCTTCTCGGATCTCTCGTCGCCGTTCGCGCGCTTTCTCTCTCTCTCCCTCTCTCCCGTCTGTCTCTCGTTATCCGTCGGGTGTGTCGATCCGTTTTTAACCGTTCCCGTTAATTTTAGAAATTAATTAAGACGACGAAAATACTCGTTCGCGGAGGGACGACCGAAACACCGGTCGATATCAACATCCGATGGCCATATCTGCGGTGGGTTCGCGGTTCGTTTGTCAAGAAGTGGACAACGACGCGACACATTTTCCGGGAAACGATGGGGCACGAGCGGTTCCGGAAGGGACGACGCGACTGACGAGGTCGCGCGATTGCGCCAGCCGTTGCTCGGTCAAGATTCTCTATTATCTCGGCGAGGGACGCGATCGTTCGAGAAAAAATTCGGAGAAATTTCGGAGCAAGATGCGTGGCTCGAAAATTTCTAACAAACGCCATCCTCCGGCGAACGTCCCAGGTGCAACGCCTGTGGAAACGTTGGACTTTGCGCGCTACGTATCGGCGCGTCGCCGCATCTTTTATGCGTTCTTCGCGCGCGTTACGCAATAGCGCATCGCCGCTTGCGCAACCTCGCCGTTGAATCGAAGCAACGAGAAGACAACGATCACGCGACACACGGTGCACGGTGCGGAATCGTCGAGCGATTCGCACAGCGTATCAGCTTTCGAGGCGGAGTACGGATAACGGGTAACGGATAACGCATCGGTACGGCGACCGTAACCCTGTTGGAAACTTACGAACGAAGAGCTACGTGGAATACTGGCGTCGCGTTCAACAATCTTCGACGATGTTTACGCAACATACCGAAACGAGTCGAGAACGATTTCCTTCGACCACGTCGGGCATGAGTTGCAGGTTGCGATGCGTCATGTGTACTTGAAACTTTAATAACAGCGGAACTCGACGCGTTTTCGAAACAAACGCGCGCGGCCGTGGCTTATCGCGAGGCGTTTCGAAAGAGATAGTGGCCGGCCACGCGTGTTCTCGTTTTCTCCGGGACGATGCGAACGAGTGGGACAATGACATTTCGAACGATCGATTCGATACGCGAGGCTCGTTGTTGCGTTTCTGGCAAAGGCGGCAGAACGCGCTCCATTTCCGCCCATCGGATAGCCGCCGACGGAGTGGACGCGAGCAAACAACGCCGGGAACGTTATCGATTGCTGCGATACGCGATACGCGATACACGATATGGCTTCTTCGTGACGACACTATCCCTGCTTCGCTCGCGCGTCATTCGACGGAGGGTCGACCGAGATTTCACGGATCCTGAACAAACGCCCCCTTCCTTTGACATTTTTTTCAAGTGAAAACTTCTTTACACGATTGCTGGGCAGTGAATCAGTCTGATCCGTCACGCTCGGAGGTGAAACGCTATTCGTACTCGACTCCCCGAGTTTACCCGAGCGAGCGAGAAACAGGTGCACAATTGCCATACAAGTTTTCACTTCGTTCGAGCGATCTTACGCGCTCGGTATTGGTCTATTTTTTAGACACGTTTCCAATAAATATTTCCATACTCGAACTATTATATTATACTATTACTATTATATTATTATACGTGCCCTCGAATCGATGCATCGTGGAACTATTTATAAGCGTAACGACAAAAAGGGTATCTTGAAAAGCTACGGACCAGAAGCTTCTGTTTTCACCTTTCTTTGTTCTCACGATGAAATGGGAAATCGGTGCGTAAACAATTAGATCGAACACAGAAGGAAATGCTTGCGGCGCGGCGCCGAGATCCAGGAAGCTCGAATCCGCGGCGTAGAGCGCGCGTGCTCCGCTCGACCGGAGCGTGGAACAGGTGCGCGCGGCACCTGACCCGCGGAAGGTACCTTTTAAAATTTAAAGGGCTTCTGGCGAGAATTCACGAGAGTTCACGATCGCACGTTCCAACGAGTCGGGAAACTGGTCACCCTTTCGGTGCCCGGGTTTCGGGGATCGCTTTGTTTCTAGTAGCTATGCTTTTTGCCGCTGCGCGACTGTTATCCGAATAGTATGCCCGGCCTCGACCGTCGATCTCCCAGCGAGCGTAGAGATTGCGTAACACAGCAGGCTGGGACGTTTGGTGAGACGCGGAACGGTTGTGTCACACACGTCGCGGAATTTGTCGAGCGAACAGGATCGGGGGCCTAATCGTGGTATGTATCGATTTTTTTCGGGCGCGTGTGTCGCGGTGGGAAGAGTGCAAGAGAGACGACGAGGGTTATGCGAGGTGCGATCACGTGGCGAGACACGCGCTGACTCACTCCGTCTCTCTCTCTCTCTCTCTCTCGCTCTCGCTTTCTTGTTCGCTCGAGCCGAAAACGGCGAGGCTGCGAGGGATTGCGTCACCGTGTACCGACGAAATTCTGAACGAAACTCGACGAGGCGCGGTTGCGTTCGGTTTCGATGAGAATGTTGAAATAGCAAGGAAAGAAATGGCACCTTTGTTGAGGAAAGCGGTAGGCCATGGGTAGATGTCGGCGGTGGAAGGTGTCTCAGCCGGCGCCGCACCGTAAGCACGGAACATCTTCCCACCGGGAGGTCTTCTCGCGGTATCAACCACTAACACACGACACACTGCGTTCGTTCGATGCGTACGCGTCTTGGACGTGGACGCGGACGCGGACGTGGTGTACCGGCAAAGTCGAGGGCGAAGGTAAGGCCTTCGAAGGGTTCCCGGTGCTCGTGAGCTCGGAGAGCTCGTTGCCCGCAAACTCGTTCCCGCTCTCTCTCGCTCTCCCTCTCGCACGGACCCGTCCGCCGTCGAACCGACCGGCACTGCTGTTGCTCGCGCACTTTGAACCTCACCTCGTCGATCGACGCTCTATTCTCGATACGCTCGGTGCGCAACGGGACACGACGACGGCAGAGACGATTGCGAGCGCGAGTGCGGAGGCGGTGGCGATATGACGGCGATCAAAGCATCGCAGGTTCCAATTTTATGCGCAACACCGCGCATACGAACGAGCACATCGCGCGATCTGGAACAGCCGGAACGGTACGGCGAGCGAGACTGGAGAGCACCACCGGTTACGTCCACCGATAACCTCCGGGATAAAGCTTCTTCCTGCTTGGTCGTCGCGCCGACAGTCCTCTTCGCGGAACCGCGGCTCCGAACGATCGTCGATGTTGCCAAAGCAACCGACCAACTCGACTGTTGACTCCGGGCTGTTGTCGCTCCGTTCGCGGAGCGTATCACAATATTCACGATTCACGATTCACCGGTCCGCGTTGTCGCACAACTCGGTTGAGAACGGCTGGCCGCGCACAGCCGTCGCAACCGGTCACAGCTCGGTCACAGATCGGTCACAAGAAACACGACACACAAGATTCGTTGACAATCAGGCACTTCTCAACCGCGACCTTCCACCTTTCGCGTTTCTCCACCCTCTGGATAGTCGGGTATGGATCATTGACAGGCGCGACCGGTTGTAAAACTGCGGTCCCCCGAACGTATGGCGAGCCCGCACGATCGGCTGTTTGTTTTCGAAAAAAGGCGTGGTTACGTTCGCGATTACGGTCACGGTTGCCAGTGCGATTGCGCGACACGCCGTCACTAGATACGATCCGCGCTCCTTGAAGTTCGCTCGAGGAATGGCCGCTCCGCGATGGTCCCCGGCCCCCAGGCGTGGGAGGAAGCGGGTTGCGGGTAGCGGAGAACGTAGAGAGCTCTGTGAGCGAGTGGGGGCCACGGGGTAGGGGGTAACAGGCAACGAGGCGAGGCGAGGCAAGGCGAGGCTAGTCGACTCAGCTCGGCTCGGCTCGGTACGGGGTACGGCCACAGCTAGGCAAGCTTGGAGGGGCGATATAGCGAGCGAGACCGAGCTATCGCGCGCACCTTGGCGTGTATGCGTTCCCGTGTGTTTACGTGTGCGCGTCGACTCGCCGACTCGCGCCGCCAAATGGACAAGCTCGAGAGCGTGGTATGTAGAATGTTCGCAACGGGGATCGATGGCGCCGAACCGAGTCGTTCGAATCCGCTCGTGCTGCCCGGAACGAGCGAGATCGCGTAACTTCGCTCGGCGAAGACGCCTCGACAACGACGACAACGAAAGGAAACGTCAGGGACGAACAGACGGGACGTGGGACGTGGGACGTGGGACGCAAGGGGAACTGCGCGCGACAGGGACGTCCACCGATCGCTGTTCCCCCCGTGTGCTACGCGCTCTGCTCCAAAACCGAAGGTCCCCGGTTTCTCTCGGTATCGTCTCGATACGGAATCAACGACAATTTCATTTGCAGACAGTTTACAAGAAGAGACAGTTTACAAGAAGAACAATAACAACCATAGCATTACTTTTCCCGATGAACCTGAAAACTCGGCCAGGCACGCTTGTTCCGCTGTACGAGTCTGAGCTCGAGTGGTGGTCTCCTGGTTCGTGGTTGCCATGGGGTTCGGGTGGGGTGCGTGTCAAAACGGATGAGGGAGGAGAAGGAACGGGAAGGAGAGGGGGAAGCCGTTCCAAGATAAAACCGAGCGGATCAACGAGAGAGAAGGAGAAGGAATGAATGTGGAAAAAGGAGAGACTCGACGCATGTGCGTATCGGAGAAACAGAGAGAGAGGACAGCAAAGAACGAGAGAATGCGACGAAGCTAAAAATGGAAATCGAGCGCACGCTTGTCCGTGCGTATGCACGTGCTCGCGTGCCCGCTAGGTACCGAGCCGTCGAGCCACCGATCCTTCGGTCGACTCGCTCGCTCGGCATTGAAACGCGATGACTCAAAAACGCGCGTGTGTTCGCATCCTCTACGGAGCGGCGCGGCGTACAGTCTACGCGTTGCGCGCGTGCAGACTCGTGCATTCGATGCACACCTACTCCTCATTCGATGCACGCCCCGCTAAACAGATTAGTTTGTTCTCTCTCTCTCTCTCTCTTTTTCTCTCTTTGGCTTCCTTGAGCGGCAAAAATCGCGAAACGGTTCGCAGGAGAGCAACGATCGCCCCTATTTACGTCGCCGCGCATCGGTTATCGTGTATCGAACGGGCCATGAAACGACGGAGCAACAAAAACGCGGTATCGCAACGCCGTCGTCGAGGAACTCGATAATACGCTCAAGGTTGTTTGCTCGCGAGCCTGTGGCTTGAGAGAGCGCAACCGCGCGAGCGATGCCAACGCTGCTACATAGATCTTTCACCCGCTACCTCCTCTTCGCGAGAAAACGTTCAGATCGATATTACCCCGGACGACGCCGATTTCTAAGGGTACGTCGAAGGATACTAGCGGAGAGGACATCGTCGGAACGGTGCACGGTGGGCGAAAATGCTAATCTACCGGGTCAAACTGTTTCAGCATTATTTGAAAAACTTAAAGCCGTAGTGAAGTAGGTTATTGGATTCGTCTTGACGTTAGCTACGATAATACGTAATCAAAAATACATAGAGGCATTGTAAAAATTAAGGTGGCCAGGCTTTATCAAAACAAAAATGTTTTGTAATTTTTAACCGACTCCGAAAAAGGAGGAGGTTACTCAATTCGATCTGTACATGCCCTTTTTTATTTCTTTTTCCTCGCTTTTTTCGCCTCTTTTTCTTTGTATGTTCACCGATTACTCCGAGATGGATGGACCAATCAGGACGAAACCTTCTGCATTTTGTAGAGTATGTCTACCGATTGGTCCCTTGACAACAAATAACCAATAAGACCAAAAAACCGTCCTACGGTGGTCTACAAATTCTGCTCGTCTATTACATGCTTTCACATATTAATGTATCTTCTCTTCCCACCTACTGATTTCCAAGTTCACCATATTCCGATGATAATCATAATCGGCAACATCTGTCATTTGGAAAATTTTCAATTTTGCGCCGCCTCCGAAAAGACTGTATTGTATATTGTATTTACGTTCGTGTGTATTCACATACATTAAATGGAAATTATTTCATACTTTTTAGTGCGTTTTTGTCTGTTTTTCTTATAACATTTTTTTGCCAGATTATCGGAAATGCCCGATTAAAGATAATCGCATCAGGGCAAGATTCCCTGACATGCTCGGAGGGCGATTTTTCGCGATCTAGCGGAACAAAAATATTTTAGCATTGTTTGGATCTCATAGTTTGTCAAAAGTGTTCTTTAGCCGTTTCGTATGGCTTATGATTTCAGCTTTCAATTGAGATAAAAATGAACAGAGTGTAAAGTGGTATACTAATGTGTTAAAAGTTTAAAAGTCTAGTTGAAGATCGGAATGCAGTTTAACAGTGTTAATGAAACATAATGTGGACGAAAGAAATTGGCAAATAAAGGAAGATAACAATTAACAATACATATTTTTTAAATAGGATTGTTAGATACCACAAGAGTAAACAAAGTGAACGGCATCTTTAGATACTATATTCACATATCATTATAGATTAGATTTTTCAATAATTTGTCTATTTCACTTTTTACCCTAAGTCGCGAATACATCGTCACGATCCGGAGAAGTTAGACGGTTTGGTTCGAGTCGATTTGAGTAGGATCGACTCTGTCAATCAATGTCCAAGGTTTCTGGCCGTCCGATTACCGCGCTTCGCGACGAGTACGTTTTCTCGGTGTTGCGCTCTCGCGGTACGAATCCACCTCCCGATCCCGATATCACGTCGTCGCGAGGCACACCCGTTACATAACCGCCGGCCGTGAGAGTCGGTTGCAATGTTTTTTCGCGTTCACGTTGGCGCCTCCTTCTTTAGTCGGACGTTCGAAAAATGACGTCGTCGAAAGAGGAAGAAGACCAACCAAGGAGAAATAATAAATCGATCACTTTTGGAATTATTTAAATTACTTTTATTTAAATAAAAAGTTTAGTTATTATTTCCAATTAAAATCACACGTTTATTCATTATTTATAATAAAATATTTGACCAACACTGCTACCGGCGACCGAACCGGTCCACTATGGTCTGAAACCACCTTTTTTTGGCCAAAAAAAATTTTGGCAAAAAAAAGTAAGTATTCTAGCGTTATTTCAAAGTTAAAGATTATCTATGTTTCTTCTATCGATCGTATTTGTTGTTAATAAATGTTAAATGCTTTCGGCGCAACAGTTCGATCGTTTATTACTAATTATGAAGCAATTTTGCTAATTATCAAACAAAATCAACGTTTCGATCCTAATTTGGATCCTTTTCAACATTTATTTGAATCGCGTCTGTAAAGTAAATATGTTATAATAATTTCAAAAACTATTGAATGATTGAATATGAGGAATATTGTTCATAAAAACTCACTCCTAAGATACATGAATATTACGCAACATTACTAAACCAGTAATGTTCTATGGTGAATTTTCCAATAAACCTTACTTATGTCATTATCTACAAATTTTGAACTAGTTGCTTCTCACATACAATTGACTGTATGAAACTGATTCCAATAAAAGTTGAACGTTAATAACGATTTACCATCAAGGTATATTCTAAGAGTGGATTTAAGAACATACTATGACCTTTCAAATTTACCGCCTTATATCGATATAATATAATTTATCGATTGATACAACCTAGATCGGTTTCAAATACGTTCGTACATCAGTATCTTGACAACAAGCATGTCCGACGCACGTAACACACGTGCCACACGATTATTATAAATTTATTTTCCCCAAGGCAATTGAGTGAGTTTTTATGAACAATATTCCTTATACTCAATCATTCAATAGTTTTTGAAATTATTATAACATATTTACTTTACAGACGCGATTCAAATAAATATTGAAAAGGATCCAAACTAGGATCAAAACGTTGATTTTGTTTCATAATTAGCAAAATTGCTTCATAATTAGTAGACTGCGGATCTTTATGCAAAATAAAAAATGTCAGCGTCGATTCCAAGACACAGGAGCTAAATAAAAATTTCTTTCTTGTTTTAATTATTTTGTTAAAACAGTTTAAACTGAAACTAATACGTTGACGTTCTTGAATTTTTTTAGATATGTCCACTGTTTTAAACTTTGCGTACCAATTTTTGTTATAAATGCATAAAATCCGCAGTCTAATAATTAGTAATAAACGATCGAACCGTTGCGCCGAAGGCATTTAACATTTATTAAAGATTATCTCATGGTAGTTGGTTGAATTCGTTTCTATTTTTTTTATTCCGTCTTCAGAACGTTATATCTGTACACAGAATAATCTGAAATGAATAACAATCTGGATTTGGAAGCTATGAAGGGTTCTTACTCTGTTGCAAGAAAAATTTTCTCGATATCTTGATCTTGACAAATTGACTTTTGCTCACAAAATACGGGTTTGCAGATCATGCGCTCGAGCTCGAATTGTATAACAAAAGATACGATGATTCAGGGGCACATGGATCTGCGGATTACAGGGTTTCCCCTGACGAATCAGATAATCCTATCAATCGCTCGGTTCGGGACACGAAAGTGGTACGTACCGTGACTCGAGCTCGAAGAGGTGTTGACGTTCCGAATTAAGAACGGCACGGCGCGGCGCAACCGTCGTAACTCGGTTCGACCGCGTTTGTTTCCCTAATTTTGAAGACGTTGCGGATCATCACCGTAACGGCTCTCGTCGCATGCAGTATGCCGTGCACCGCGTGCCGCGTGTATGTACAAACATTCCGAAAGGTGAGACGTCGTGGATTCATGTCCGGTTATTTCGTAACGCTTGCCTACCGATTGCTCGCGCGAACGGAACCATCAATCCTTTGGTCGTTAACGATTCCTGCAAATACGAGACGAGACGAGACGAACCTGGCCGTGCGCGCAACACCGATGAGAAAACCTGGTTAGGGTTACAGTCACGATTCCGGTTACGATTACGATTATGGTTACGGTCGCGGCATGCGGATCGAATATGCGAGAGGATCGTTTGGAGGTCGCGAGGATCGTTCGTGGAGTGAAACGTGCGACCCTTCCCTAAAATAAGCGGAAGTAAAGACCCCGGAGAAGTCCTAAATATAGACGGTGTGCTGATCCTCTGCCCTCTCAGCCTTTACGCTGTTATGCAGTTACGCTGATTGGATCGTCCGTCCGAATCCAACGAATCCATCCTGCTTTCCCGTCTCGATCCCCCTGGTGGTCGTTTGCACAGTTTTTGCATCGCGTAGCGACCGCGTGCTCTTGTAGTGGCTGCGCCGCGCCGCGCCGCGCCATCGCTGAAACGTTCGCGCGCGTGAGGAACCAGCTGACTACCGAAACAGCTGTAGCGATGTACGCGTATAGTGGCATGATGCATCCGTCCGCAGTGCGTTCACTCCCTCGCGTCCCGCTACGAAAGAATCCCGTGCTCGAGCAACGGGTACCATCAATGTTGATCTTAGGTCTTGTTAGGTTGCGTTGGTTGGCGATTCCTCGCCGCGACATTGCTCCTTCCATTGAAACGCAATTACACTGATTCGTAGCGTCCCATTACGAAAGAATCCCGTCCTCGAGCAACGGGCGGCATCAATGTTGATCCGAGAGTTAGGAGATCTGGTTTGGGTTGTGTTGGTTGGAGTTTCTCCCTACCACATTGCTCGTGTCATTGTAGCACAATTACATACCATGATTCGTAGCTGAATCGAAATTCGGAGGAGCCATAGATTGAGACGAACAACATGGAATAAGTACAAGCAAGGAACGGAAAACAAGGAACACGCGTCCTATGCCGACGACAATGCTCCGAACACGCGCAAACCAAAGCACGCCGAGGCAATGATGGGAACAGGTTCGATTCCACTTTGAATCTATGGAGAGAAACTCGTGGTAATTGCGAGCCGACAATTCCTCTCCGAGAGTCGTTTTATTTTTAGCGCCGTTACGCAACCAACAATGTCGGCCATCGACCGACCGCGAAAGCGTTAACCGTTCGGCGCGATTTTCGATGGAATCCCCTCTAGCATCGTCAGATTTTCCACGGACGTCGCAATTCGAAGCGACACGCGACGACGGAAATCTGATTCCCCGACGACCACGACCGCAACGCCGGACATCGTATCTCGGAATAAATCGTTTCTCGTTCTCGAAAGTGAAAGTCGTCGATTACGGCACTCTAATTCTGCAGAAAATTCGACGTAACGTTTTTCGGGCGTGGCGACATTTTCGGCAGGGACGTCGTTCGCGAGGTACCGAGGAGAGAAAATATCTCTGACCCGAATTTACGAACACGGAATCCGAGGATACCACCCCGAGGAATCTTATCTTGCCATCCGCTTCTCCCCTCTTCCCTACTACTGTCTCTTCTTCAGTTTGCCTCCGGCGCGGCGTTCCCGTGTTATCTTCCACCGTGGCGTGTTTACCGTTCGTCGCAAGGGTACCGCGCGCGTATGTGTCTTCTTCACCGTTCATCTCCAACTTACGTCCGATTCGTTACGCTTATTAAATACGCGCCAGGATTCTGTGATTGTCGTTCGAGTTCGTAGGTTTGCCAAGAGGAAGCGCAAAGGAAAAACACGGAACGCCGAACATCGGCCGACGATCCCGACGATCGTCATTCTTCGTCGAGGCTTGCGGTTTCCCGAACTAATCGTGAACGAGTCGCGACGCTTTCCTACCGAAGCGAGAACGTTGCGTTGTTGTGCTCGGCACGATCGGACGATTCGCTTTTCGTTTTTCGAAACGAGTCTCGAAGAGAGGAGGAAAATCGAAAGTATCGAGAAAGCGACGTCGGTGGATCTCAACCGACCTTGTCAAGTTTCAAGCGCAAGGCCAAGCTGAGGTGTGTCCCTATGTTTCAGTGTTTCGGCGCGAATCGCATGGTGCGCGTCTCCTCTTGCACAGCGTCGCATCGCCCGGCGCAGTTATAGATATAGCTGGTGCGCTCGTTCGTCTGCCGAGCGCTTTCATCCACTCTCGCTCTTTCACCCTTTTACCCTTTTTTATTCTTTGACGTAAGCCTTTTGTCCCCCAGGATATTTGCGGAGCTTTGTTTCGTCGACTGGCTGCGTACCGGCTTAAACATACGTTGCTAATGGCACGGCCCGGGAGATACAAAGGGTAGCCTGGATGCCGACGAACGTTTATTTATAATTTGACCATCGAGTCGAGAAAACAACCGATGGAGCATCGTTCGAGGTCGAGAATCGTCGTTGTCGGACCAGCTCCGAAACACGAGCAATCCGAAACGCAATCGAATTGCTCGATCAACAGATAACAAAGAGATAACGGAGAGATAACATAGAAAGTGGGATTTAAATCGTCGAATCATTTTTTTCTTCTTTCGAATCCGCGTAGTCGACGACGCAGCAGATTACTGCAATGCGGCGACGGTGGCAGTTGGTCAATAGGCAGCCAGCCAATCTCGATCGAATCCAAATAAGCTCTTGTGCCATTTTGCAAGGCTACCTTCGAGTCTGTTGTTTTCGCGCGGGTCCGTTCACCGCCTGTATTGTCACGGTACGAGGGCAGAACCCTACAAGTAGGACCCTCCGATATCCTCCAAGTAGTATCCTCTAAGATTTCGAGAATCGTCACCGAATTCGTTAGCTCCACCTTCATTCGTCATTCGAATTCGAGCGCGTTTACACTTATGATTTCGGTTCCGATTCCGATTCCGATTCTGATCTCTGCTCTGCCGCGCGTGCACGCTTCTCCACGTTGCCTACGGAACCAACGGTTTCTTTGAGAGGCGACCCAGAGGTGGCAGCATACATCTTTTCTGGTCGGCGAATTGCGCGTCGCGATGTCGAACGGCGCACCAACTCGGTCGGTATTCGGACGATTCGTTTGCTCAGGTCGGCGCGCGGACAAGTTGATTTTCTTCGAATGTGTTGCGAACATTGTGTCCGTTGTATTTATGCGTTGAATGCGTGCTGTGCGTTGGTCATTGCCCCAGACACATCGCCGGAGAGTTAGAATGACCGTCCTCGATCTCGTCCTGGATCGGCCTATCTTTGCTGGAACAACTCGACAAAGGAAGTTTTTGAAACGTGGTCTAATTTAAAACGCAACCTGCTTGCAAAGGCGGTCGCGTTCGAGATACCAGATCGTTTTTCGGTACGCTAGGTTCGTTCAGGCTTCGACGCTCGCCTACGCCCTGTGCGTTTCAAATTCTATTCTTAGTCTAATCGCGCGTTATCGCTCGGTGTTTGCACGGTTTCTCCTTATCGGACGTTACCTTTATTTTTCGAAACGCTATCTACGATTCACGATCAACGTCGTTCCAGACCCTCGCGTAATACCTGGTTACGGCAGCAACCTGTTTGCCGCGGGTTTCCGAACGAAAAGGCAAACGGCGAGGCTCTCCGTCGACGGCGCGCGGAAAAGGGAAATACCATTCGTTTCCGTGCAATCCTTTCGAGGTCGGATATCTCGCACCACCCCGTAACGTTCCCGTATTTACGCGGCCACTATATACTCTCTTTGTCCATTCAGCTTTCCAATTACGTCTGTCGCGTATGGGTACAGGCGCATGTACGTATTTATTGTATGTATGTATGTACGTAGGTGTATGTATACATATGCACGCGCAGAATCGCGAGGGGATCGGAGGCGATGGAAACGTAACGAGGCGAGGCGAGGGGGAGAAAGTACGATCCAATGAAACCCTAGGTGGCTCGAGTGCGACGCTGAAACCACCCTCCGCGAATCCCGTCGGCATTACCGATTACATGACACGCGTTCGAGCGATATAGGTCGAAGAATGCGATCGCAAAGGCTGCGTCGTTCAAGGACGCCGAATTGGTCGTAGCGCAGCCTTTCAGGCGTCTTTCTCGCCCTTTCGTACTTTTCACCGGGACGCGTGTATTTCCGTTTCGGTCTTCCGGGTCGCTCGGGTCGTTTCTCCGAGTGAAATTCGAAAAGCGCTGCGCACGATTCGGAGCGGAAATACGCTGAGATCAAAAGACCTCCGTTCAGACCCGCAAAAAGCCCGATCGGAAGAGAGACATAACGCCTGTCGCGTCGCGTCGTGCTGTTACTCTCGAATTCGACGAGACTCGACCTACTAGCGCGGCTTAAAGTGCCACGCCGTCACTTCCGAAGATGGCGCAGCGGCCTGCACGCCCACTCGCCGGAACCTTACAATGCCTCGAGAGTAGTTTTTGTTCTCGAATAAAGGCTCGTTCCCGATACAATATGCCGTTCCTATATCGCGTATCCTCGACCCTACTACTTGCCGCCCCCGCGGCCTCCAATTTTTTTCTCTCGAATGCTCGATGCTCGATGATCGATACACTCGATTCTCCAGAGAGCTACCGCTAAGATTTCTCTCCGGAAACGCGATCGCGATGAATCCGAATGCAATTTGTCTTCCATGCTGGAATCGTTGTTCCGGTAATGGAACTTCGGGAACGTGCAGGATCTGAATGTAACGATGAGATTCCATGACGAGTGAAATATCTCGAATCCTGAATTTTCTCCAATTCCGTTGAACCCCTTCGCCCTCTTGCTCCTCTGTCCCCTGTCGTCTATCCTCTAGCTTCTTTCGTCACCTGTCTTTTATTTTCTGTTCTCTATCATCTAGTCTCTGTCCACTGTCTTCTATCCTCTGTTCTCTATACTCTAGCCACTGCTTTCCATCCTCTATCCTCTGTCCTCTATCCTCTATCATCTGTTCTCTATATCCTCTATCTTCTATCCTGTGTTCTCTATCCTCTGTGTCCCATATCTTCTATCCTCTATTCTCCATCCTCCATCCTCCATTCTCCATTCTGTATCCTCTATCCTCTATCCTCTATTCTCCATCCTCCATTCTCCATTCTGCATCCTCCGTCTTCTGTCCTCCGTTCCGTTCGGTACAGGCGCCCGCAGCTTCGACAGGGACAAGCAGCAGAAAGAAGAGGGCTCCTCGCGCAACCACCCTTGCCCTTGACGGCGAGCGCGAAAACGTTCGTCTGAGAGTTTCCGAAGCTCGTAGACAGCTCGGTGAGTGGACGCGGAAAAGAAGGCGAGGGATCCGTACGAGAGAGGGCAAGATTCCACCTGCCATGACGTGTCTCTGCGTCGTGCGTCTTCCATCTCCATCACCGTCTTTATCGTCCACGAGGAGGGCCCGCGCGAACTTGACGCAGTCGCCAGGAATTTGCACCTAGCGGACAGATCGGGTAGAGCGAACGGCAAAGTCGCGTCGAGTGGACTAGGGTGCCGACTGCCGACGAGAGCCAAGCAGGCTCGAGTGGTTCGTCGTCGGTTGGCCTTCCCTCGGTTCCGTCGCACGGATGCAACGTTCTTTCGGCCTACCTATCCGACATCCGACATCCGACATCCGATCGACACGAATATTTGTTTGCATAGAAAACACAGGTTGCAGAGCATCGTCGCGTCGATCTCGTGCGCCGCGAGTGTATTTAATGAGCTTAACGCTAAGAAACATCGAACATCTTTTGAACATCTCTTCGTTGGCGCTTACCTTTCACGTGTTCCGGTGTGTCCGTGGCACCGCTCCTCATGATGTCGCTCAAGTAATGCTCCAACGTCCTCATGCTATCCAGCGGAGAGTTTCCATTGGCCGTCATTCGATCCTGCGAAAACATCGTGCCGTCAATTTTCAAATATTCCGACGAAGATTGAAACTAATTATATCGAGACGGCCTATTTTACGGATTTCGAAGAAGTCGATCCAGCAAAAGATAATCACCGCGAAACACCGACGGAAAGAAGGGGCAGCTTTCGACGAACCGTGGCGAAGGCTGAACACCGTTTGATATATTTAACTTTGACATTGTGTAAGCCGATTCAAAAGTAATCGAGGACACGTACACTTGCAACAATTCTCGGTGTGTGCGTGTGTGTACCTGTAAGAACTAAGCGGCATAGGGGGGAAGAGGAGTGGGAGGGAAACAAAGAGAGAGAGAGAGAAAGAGAGAGAGACCGCAAAGGCGGTACACATCGATCGGACGAGTTTCGAGCGTTCGCACGTTCGTAGTCTCCAACGATTTGGTCTCCTAGCTTTGCCCATGTTTCTTAAAAGTAGATCCAAGGAACATGGCAACGCGTAGAACAGACTGCTAAAAGACAGCGTGGCGATGCCGTCGTGGGCATCGATCCGAACGCTAGTCCGACGCTATAGTCATCGCCGGTATGTTTGGCGATCGGCTTCTTCGGTCTTTCTGAAGTTTCGAGCAAAACAGACTGCGAAACCGGAGCAGGCGTTCCGAACGATTCGGTCAGTTCCAATTTCTACGACGATTATGCTCGCGATTCTGGTTGAACGAAACGCAAAAAGATAGGACCGACTATTCTTCGTTCTCGACTACTTTGTAGCGCGTGCCAATCGCAACCGAGTCATCGTTCTCTGCGGAGTAGGGCTGTACGAGTACCCGCAAAATACGAGCCGAGTCGAGTACTCGTACGAAACGAACGCACGGTGTGTCCAAACGGCGAAATTGTGGCCAAAACCTCGAAAATGAACCTTTCGGTGGGGATACGGTAAGTACTACTTTATTCTTTAGTATGTAATGTGCCTATGGAAAAACCGAGGTGCGAAGGTTTTATTACTTATACCTGCAAAATGGTGAGGGCTCGAAGTTTTCGTTCATTAGTCGTGCAGTAATCATGTTGTGAGGAACTGTGTGAAAGCGAAAAATGAAAACTGCATAATTCGAAAACGGTTTATTTAATTTCAATTCTGTAAAATGGATGCTATTCGTGAAAGTAAGTAGAATGTCTCTAACTACTAGTATATCTGAAATAGTTAATGGTTACGTTGTATAATTATAAACCTTATTAGAAGACAAGAACAGAAAAGTTTTAAGGACAAATTTTGAACATATACAGTAAAAGTTGTGCATTCCCTAATATTCCGCTAAAGTTTTTGTTGGAACTTGTAGTTGACACTGTCATCTTCCAGTATTTGCAAAAATTGGCTGCCTCAAAGTGCCATTTTTTTGTAAGATCATTTTGTAAATTCAGAATGAAACAACATTATGCGTGCTTTCTCGGGAAGCTTAGACGATATTTAAAAATTCTTCAAACAAATATTGTATAGTTTTGTATCAGTTTATTATTAACTTCAATGTATTATTAAGGCACATAAATAATATTATCCAGATTGTTTTTTCACAATTAATCATAGCTTTTTAGTGAAGTAGTTTTGTATTGAACTATTCATACGACAAACTTAGTAATTTAAAAATGGCAACTTCCATTGAATTATTGTTTCATATTTTTCACGAAAGGACAATGAGAATTCAAAAGTATCGTGAAGACCCTGCTTCATACTATCAAATGTGCATACCTATCCTTGTGTGTATTAAAACTTGTCTTTTTACCGAGAAACACTCAAGAAACCGGAGATATTGAAAATGATGATACTTATTACAGTTCAGCTGATTCAACATAGTTTGTTATTTTTTCTTATATTTATTTCTTTTTAGCATATTTAATTTAAACATTTTTACTTATTATCTATTTAATTTAAACATAAGGTCTCTTATAAGCGATATTCTTCTGTTTTGATTGAGGGTTGTGGCAAAATTTTACGCAACTTTCTATCTTTTTTTTGTAATGTAATGTTAAATCTATTTATGTATTACAGGTTTTCACCCGTAAATAAATAAACTCATGATTTGTAAGTTGTACATTGAAATAAATTTGAATTTTTTAATCTGAAAAATTTTTTAATTCTACATATGTATATTAAAAAATAGATTTCAACTCATAATTAGAGACCTACGAGCACTACTGTACAAATTTTTTAGAAGAAAAAACAATTTTTTGCTATACATGTCCGCCATGTTGGATTCGCCATTTTGTTTTTTAAACTTTTAAGTTCCGATTCTTCGTAATCAGTGACCCCAAAAACCCACATGTACCAATTTTTGTTCAATTTTGTCCACATTGAAGTGCGTTTTGATGTTTTGACCACGATTTCGCCGTTTGGACACACTGTGGAACGGCTTGCATGAAGGAATCGACTCAATATAAATTCAAGCATTATGTTGGTTGTGTCTTATCGTGATTGTGAAGGTATATTTTTTCAGATTTTACAGACATTGCGAATAGGCTTTAAAAAATTGGAAATTACCAAGAATTCGAAAAAATGCATGTTTTCTATTGAAGTTTGGGAGATACCAGGTATATAAAAATTCATTAATAAGATATTGTTAAAACAACCGTTTTTAATTTTTTTCAGAATTTTTTATGTAGTGCATCGCACTTAAAGAAAATAAAAATAAATTTTTCCGAGATTTCTTTACCTTTCGTAGGTGTATTATGTAATAGTGAGTATTCTTGTATTCAGAAAAATAAAGTACAAACTCAAAAAAATGCAATGCTCTTAATAAAAATAATTTTAAAAATATTTTATTTGCCTATATTTCAATATATGAACAATACTTCCAGCAGATACGATTTGTGCAGACGGCAAGGTCTCCCGGTGCTAATCGAATCTCCGGCACTGGATTAAATCCCACACCGAATGATTTTCTTTTTCGTTAAACACTTTTTTTTCTTTTTTCTTAACCATATAATTGTTGTAGAGATATATTAAATGTACATATTTTCAAAGCACCGATCACACCGATGCGAGTTGCTCGCATCGAAGATCGAAGCAAGCTTACTCGCACCGAGGCGAACGACTTACACGAAACGAACAAACGAACAATGTATACGATGTACAGCCGTGAAATGAGTTTTATATTAAAGTTTCCAGAGTACTGTACCTCGTTTATATTAATATGTTAGTTGTGTCTCATCGTGATTATTAATGTATATGCTTTTCAGATTTTCGAATTTTGTGAACGTCTTTAAAAAATTGCAAATCTCAAAACATTCGAAAAAAATATGGGAGATACCAGTTTTATAAAAATTCAGTAATGGGATATTGTCGAAACCATTTTTCTTAATTCTTTTCAGAATTTTATATAGTGCATTGTACTTAAAAAAAAATAAAAATCAACATTGAACATTAATATTGAACATTTTTAACAAACGTAAAAATGCAACATAAATATTGCTTTGACAATATATTTGAAATATCACTACAACAATTATATGGTTAAGGAAGAAGAAAAAAAAAGTGTTTAACGAAAAAGAAAATCATTCGTTCTAGGGCTGGAGATTCGATTCGCAGCGGGAGACCTTGCCGTCTGCACTAATCGCATCTGCTGGAAGTCTTATTCATACATACATTGAAATATAGGCAAATAAAATATTTTAAAAATTATTTTTTTAAAAGTATTGCATTTTTTAAAGTTTCTACATTATTTGTCTGAATACAAGAATGTTCACTATTACATAATACACCTACAAAAGGTAAAACAATATCGAAAAAATTGATTTTTATATTTTTTAACACCAAACCTACCCAGCACTAAAAACTCTATTTATTTACATTTCGTGAAATTTTTAATACAATATGTGCTTGGATAAAGAAGTTTATCGAATCAATGCGCTATAGTACGATGCACTTTGTAAAAAATTCTGGAAAAAATTAAAAACGGTTGTTTCAACAATATCTCATTATTGAATTTTTATATACCTGGTATCTCCCAAACTTCAATAGGAAACATGCATTTTTTCGAATTCTTGGTAATTTCCAATTTTTTAAAAACTGTTCGCAAAGTCTGTAAAATCTGAAAAATATACATTAACAATCATAATAAGACACATCCAACATAATAATTTAAACGTGGTACTGCGAGAACTTCAATGTCGTATTACGCTTGAATTTATTTCGAGTCGATTCCTTCATGCATGCCGTTCGTTTCGTACAAATCACACGCTGGCAGTGCGCCGAACCAATGACAAAAATCGAAAAAGTCACTGCTTCATATGGATTTAAAACTATGTTCATACTACATCTTAAAATGTCGAAATAAATAATTTTTTGAAAAAAAATTCAAAGAATTCAGTAGAAAATTAGTTACAAGCGAATCTGTAAGTGAATTTTAGGAAGATCAAATAGTACATCAGTTCATAGCGTAACTTGTTTCCGTTGTGTTATGAAAAAAAGACGTTTGTAAGAAATAATCTTTTTAGAAAATGATGGCTAAGGGTTGGCTAATTGTAATTCATCTTCAAAAATTTTGTAACACTTACGTGCAATATAATAATTAACCTGAAAGAAAAAAAAAGTGATTCGAAGAAACTCTGTGATTTTGATTGCGTCGTATTAGTAAGATAGTATACATAGTTTGATATTATATAAGTTAGATTTGCTACTTCTTGCAACCGACAGAGTTATTTAACAAAATATGTATGTAGCAAGAACTGGTCTGCAAGTGAGTACGCGGATATCCACTTGTAGAAATATGAGATTTGACTGTGGTTATTGAATAAATAAAAGAATTTTGATATTACATTAATTACAGATACGATTACATAAATAAAAATTAATGTCCTAATAATCATTGATAATCATTGACAAGAAGGTAACACCCTCCGATCTTGCTGATTTTTTAATATGTTGTCCAGGTCTTCACTCCGAATAACGTTGTAAATGTTTTACTCGGCGGTAGTTGTTCATAAAAAAGTTATTAGAAAAAAGTTAATCTACTTTTTACAGTTACTCGCAAAAATATTCGGACGCTCTAAAGAAGACGATAACTTTTTTAATATTGTACTATACGATTTGAACTATTTTGGGAAGCTAGAGCAATTAATTTACTACAGGATGAGAACAAATTTTTTTTTTAAATAGCAACTGATTGGAATTGTAAAGAAAATACTAAAAGTTGCATTTTACAACTTTTTTATGTGAGCCTATATTGAAAATTTAAAAAATACGTTTCGCAAATCTATGTCAATTGCATTATATGCACAAAAATTTTGCAGATCTGTAAAAATTGTAGATTTCACGATTTTCGGCCTACATCTAAGAATTCTTACATCTTTCAATGCCTGTCGATTTTTCTTGCATCAACCGATTTTGATGAAATTTTCAGAATAGGTTCAATTGACACAGATCTACAAAACGTATTTGTTAAATTTTCAATATAGGCCCACATAAAGAAGTTGTATAATGCAACTTTTAGTATTTCTTCTACAATTCCGATCAGTAGCTTTATTAGGGGTATGCGGGTACCCGAAATTTCGGGTTCGGGTCGGGTCGGGAAATTTGTTCGGCTTCGGGTCGGGATCCCGAAAGTTTATAAACTTCGGGTACCCGCGATTTCAGGTACCCGAAATGACAGTCGACTCGGGGTCCCGAAAGTTTGCAATATTCGGGTACCCGACGGTGTATTAGAGTTATTTAAATCGAAATATCTCGTGAACTACTAACTTTTCGACATAGATAGGTTAGTACTCTTTTATAACGAATGTCCAGCTGCATCAATTCATTTATTAAAAAATACCTCATTCCATTTAAAAAATATCGATGACCTTGAAATCTCCTAAAAAAATGACCTTGAAAATTTTTTCCCTTACACCGTTACGTGTGGCCTTTCAAACAGTGTAACTTTGTCCTAAGAAGTTTTTTTGTACAACGAACAGTAACGGAGATATTTAGGTGTTCTGTTTCTTCGGACTAACCCTGGACCCATCCCGGTCCGGAGAAACAGAACACCTAAATATCTCCGTATAATAACTCTAAAACACCATCGGGTACCCGAAGTTTATAAACTTTCGGGACCCCGACCCGACCCGACTGCTATTTCGGGTACCCGAAGTTTATAAACTTTCGGAATCCCGACCCGACCCAACCCGATCATCTCCCGACCCAACCCGAGGCTCGGGTACCCGCACACCCCTACTATTTATGGAAAAAATTTAATTTAAAACGAAGTTTCAGTTTCGGAAGAAGTGAACTGCGAATTCATCTACTGAAAACCACCAATAAAACAAAATTTTGTTTATAAATATCGTTTTTCAATGTTTAAATAAATTACTATACTTATAATAACATCATATTGAGATTACTTTCAATATACAGTAGCGGACAAAAGCTTAAGACCGCTCTAAAGAAGACGATAATATTTTTAATATTGTACTACACGATTTGAACTTTTTTGGAAAGCTAGACCAATTAGTTTACTAAAGGATGGGAAAAGAAATTTTTCCAAAACTTGCAATTGATCAGAATTATTGAAAAAATACTAAAAGTTGAATTTTTAACTTTTTTATGTGGGCCTATATTGAAAATTTAAAAAATATGTTTTATAGATCTGTGTCAATTAAACATATTCTGAAAATTTCGTCAAAATCGGTCGACGTTGCAAGAGCTACAAACGTTTAAAGATGATAAAAATTGCAGATTTTCACGATTTATTGCCGAAAATCTTGAAAATCTGAAATTTTTACCATCTTTAAATGTTTGTAGCTCACTGCAACGTCGACCGATATTGACGAAATTTTCAGAACATATTTAATTGACACAGATCTACAAAACGTATTTGTTAAATGTTCAATATAGGCCCACATAAAAAAGTTAAAAATTCAACTTTTAGTATTTTTTCAACAATTCTGATCAATTGCAATTTTTGAAAAGATATCTTTTCACATCCTTTAGTAAACTAATTGCTCTAGCTTCCCAGAAAAATTAAAATCGTACAGTACAATATTAAAAAAGTTATCGTCTTATGTAGAGCGGTCTTAAATTTTTGTCCGCTACTGTAAATAAGAAAACCCACTTCGTTTCGTGTCTCTATCATAAACAGAACAAAAGTTATTGTATTTTGTCCAAGAAACAGGCATTTCGGCGCACTGTGGTTCGGTGCGAGCTGAGCTAAGCTCGACTGGATTGATCGAGCCGAGAGTCGAGTACTCGCATCGATGCAAGTAACTCGCACTGGCTCGACTCGACTCGAACTCGGCTCGCATTTCTGAGCTCACCTGCAGCCCTACCGCGGAGTGATTCACGCATACTCTCGATGACTACCGACAGACGTGGTGGGCAGAACGGATGGATGGACAGATGGAAAGATAGAAGAGCGAAAAACAAGACGCGTTAAAAATGCGAGCCCATTGCGGACGGAGGTGTAAAGACGGCGAGTCTTTGGCCGGTTTTGGTTTTCGCAAACCTAAAACGCGCTTTTCCACCCTTTGCCGGAGCACGGGCCCTCGAAGCCCCACCTCGAGTCAGACTTAGACTCAGACTTGGCGAAGGCGAAGGCGAAGGCGCAATGGATGCACAGACGCAGGAACAGGGACAGGACAGTTGGCGCTTGCGCGGTCCTTGGCGCAAGCGTGACACGACCGCGAGCACTTGGTCGGAGGATATCCGTATAGGCACGCGCATCCATGTGCGAACGCAACCACGGGACAACGATTTCTCTCCCTCTCGTTGCGCCGCTTGGTTTCCGTCTAGCTGGAGTCACGCTAGAAAATCAATATAGGGAAACCAGGAAGCAGCGCCAGGGCGTCGACAGCCGAGACCTCTGTGCAAGCTCCAATGCGAATTTGTCGCAACCGTGCGCGCTCCAGTCGCTTCGGTAGGCCCCGGGCTCTCGACCTTATCTTTTGCTCTACCCGCATTCTCCGATCCCATTTCTCGTGATCCTGCTACTCCATCTTTGGTAGTTTGCCGTAGGGAGCGGGAGCAGCACAACAGTTTGATTGCTCGATATCGATCTCCGATTCGGCCGCGATCGAAAAGCATCGAGTCGAGTCGTACGGGTGCAGCGTCGAAACGATCATCGAGATCCGTAGGAGGACCCGTCGTCCAACATCACCCAAGAGGGCACTCGGTGGGGTAGAGCGTCGGTGACCCGGGATTCTGCGCTATACGGCGGCGAAGCATGAGGCCGCGCGGGGATTGGCCCAGTTCCAAAGTTTACAGCTCGTAAAAAAACAGTGGTATCGTTCGAGCAGTGAATTCCACCACGGTAGAATCCCTTGACTCGAGTACCGGGGTGCACGGTGCATGGCGCATCACGCATCGCGCACGGACCACGATGGGCACCCCTCGTCCGAGCAACGAGCCTCGCGGAACGTCTTCGTCGAAATAAATAGGAGACACCGTGCGGCGGGGTGGGTGGTGCCTTTGGTGCGTTAGAGGGAGAAAGCTCTTTAACCCGGGTAGAAGAAACCACTCGTAAAAGGGGTTTTCTGCGAGCCCGTTCTCGCTGATATTCCCCGCACGCATTCGAGCGTGCATTCATCCTTGGCTATTTCATTGGCACGCATTCCTAGGTCCGCGACGCGTTCTCGTGTTTTTGTAAACGTCGTCCGCCGTCTTGCAGCCCGGGTCATCGCATCAGACCGTTTGGACCCCCCTCCCCCCTTCGGTCATGCGGGTATTCCGCGACGAATCCCGTTCCTCAGGGCCTCCGTCGATAGATAACGTACCCGGACAAACGTCAAATTGCTCTTCGAGGTAGACGTTGCGAAAGCGTTCCAAGGAAAAATGTGCTGTCGCGCATGTCGCTGACGCGGCGGAAAAATCGTATCGGTCGATCGTGGAATCGAAACGGGCTTGGTCTCGTGCGGTTCCGTTCCGTTGGCGAGGCAACGCGTACGGCATTGCATGACACGGCGAGGCGCAGCGAGGCAAGGCGCGGCGCGGCCGAGGGGTAGTGGAAATCGAGCGTAGAGACCGGGACGGCACGACGTAACCTGAATCTCGAGGCGAGTGCGGAAGAAACGATTCCAGCCAGCCAACGCGAACTGGGTCAACGTTGGTGCGAGCGAGACCTCGCCGGGATAGGCGAGGGAGCAGTGGGAGAGAACTCGGCGTACAGGGAGACACAGAGGGGAGGAGACAGCGAAAAGACCGGTGGAACGAAATGCAGAGGATTGAGATGGGGTGGGAAACGCGGTACCGGAACATCGGCGAACGCGTATCCCTGATATTCGCCACCGTTTAACTTTGCGACGCGATGCGGTAGCGACACACGGTATCGTCCGACAGGGCCTGTCGCGAGGCTATACGCTCGTTGTCGCGCTCTCTTCGATCTAGCGTTGCTTACGCGCAAACGTACTGCTCGCTGTCGAACAGGGCCGCGTACGCTTTCGGTGGGATCGATGACGGTCGACGCTGCCGCGACGCGACACTTCGATGTCGCTGGCGTTGCCAAAAGATAATGCAGACTCGTCGACCAGGCTGTCGCACGGTGTCGGTTTTCATGACAACCTCGTTTTTCCCGAATCGTGGCACGCGTGCCACGAGCGTCGCAAGAGGGGGAGAGAGAGAGAGAAAGAAGGACGAACGCGAGCATGAAGGATGATGGCAGGTGGAAGCGGATCTCGCGGACATCTTATACAAACTTAAACAAACCATTTGCCCCTACAGGCAAAAATAATTCGAAGAAGATATATCGTCGATCGGGTCGGTCACGTTACAGCGAATGATAGCGCACGGTTTTTATCTTGTTACGCTTACTAAGCGAATTAGGACGATTATCGGATGTCTTTGTTTTTACGCGTTTCACATAATAATATATTTCTGCACCGTTCTGAGTTGGTAGAAGATACGCTAGAACATGAGCAGGGATGAAAAATCATGGGGGATTGACGGGGCGACGGGTTTCGAGAATGTTGCGCAGCGCGAGCGAGCGAACGAGCGAGGCGACGAGACCTGGACGAAAAATCTATACCGCACGAAACCGGACTGACCTATAAACCTCGTGCCGGGTCACTCTGCACCGGCGCAGTTCCCAATTCGAACAGGAGGGATCCCGAATTGGGTTAACATCCAGATATTCCGCGTTCTTCGGATGTCGAATTAGTAGGACGTAAAAGTTGACTCGGACTTGGAAACGTTCGACCGTGACGAATACGAAACACGCGACGCAAACGGTTTTTTTCGCATCGTGCCTATCTCAAGGACAAATTTATGCCACGCTACCAGACCACCGCGCGATGCAATTATCGCTTCTGGCCTGGTCTAGGCTAGCCTGGGTTGGCCTGGGCTGGCCAGGGCTGGCCCGAGCCGGACGTCTGGCCTCGTGCACCGCGTTGCAACGCGCGATCTTCGCGGCTATCGCGATCTACATTATCTTTCGATCCTCGATAGAACCGATTATCGCCTCTTTATTAATAACGCCCACCCTCGGACCACACGCCTCCCATCTGGTACACACGACCGTTGCCCGATCGACCGACTAATCTACAGTCTTTTATCAATTTTCTCTCGCATGCTTTCCCCGCTACCGTCTATCGGTTCGCTTTCAAATACCAGATGCCTCTTCGACACCGCCTACAATTCCGTCCGTGTCCATTCGATGCGTGACGTGTTGTTGCGCCGAACCGAGTCGAGCCGAGCCGAGCTTTGGCGTTGCTGTGCTCTGCTGTGCGATGTCGCGTCGCTTACCGTGGCCCAGCGCGTCGCGTTACGTCGTTCAACGCCAAAAATACTACGGAATCGTAACAGCGTAGAACGACGATAACGGGTCTGGGTTAGGTTCTCGCGTGTCTCGAAACGCTAGTCGTCTAGCAGAATTTCAACCGCGCGATGTATTTTTACGCTAGAAACGAGTCCGTCGTGATGCATCGAACGGTACGAGGCAGAATACGCACAGAGGCACGCGTAGACTCGAAGGCGCGTGGACTCGGCGAATAGTCGATCGGTTTGCGTCGACTGCCAACCGACTATGTATACTTGGCTAGTGGCGGAAAGACCCGGCCCGCTCGACTCGGCTCGCACGTGCCCCGATTCGCCTCCAAGGTGAACGACGACCGACCGAGTTATCGGACATGGAGTTCGTGTATGTCTTCGCTCGGCTACATTGCTGTTTACCAGCTAAAAAAGCATGTACGCGCATCGGAAACGCGCGGGTTCAGTTGGGTTTTGGTCGTCCTCGTCGTAGATTCGTGCTAATGGGCCGCGATTCTTGCAGCGAAAATAGCAGTTAACGTTTCCCAGATACTGTCCAGAGCACGAGAGAAAACTAGCGGGAGAGCAACGGGGCAAGATGAACGCAAAGGCAATCTAAATATGGTCAGACTTCTTTCCCCTGTTCCCTCCCCGCTAGTTTTCTCTCGTGCTCCGCACGGTGTGTATGTAGGTAATTGTTTGGTCAAGATGCGCGTTCTTTCCCCAACTTTGCGAAACTCATGAACTTCAAAACTTCGTTCCGAGATATCGAAATCGATCGTCGACTTATTTCCTCATTCGGCGAGGAACCATAGCTTTCGACCTAGTTTCGCGCCCACGATTCGCTAACGATTCGGCGACATTATTCGACGACGTCCATGCGAATCTTCCGTGGGATCTCCTAAACGTATCTGGACGCAGCGTTTTGCGATCCTGGGACCACTTACGCTCCATTCCTCACGAACGCAAACTTGTCCGTCCAGATGCACAGGAGGAAGCTACGACAAGTGGAGTATGAATCGCAAAACGCTGCGTCCAGACGCGCTTAGGACTAAGAAAACATTCTCACGGATACCCGATACACCTTTTGTCGTTGCATCGGGAGGAATTTTGCGAGAGTTACGGTCTCGAGGAAAACAGCGGGACGCTATGCGACACGATGCATACCGTCACTGCGCGTCACCGCGCGTCGATCGTTGCGATGTATGCAAATACACACGGGTAGCCTTGCGCGTGTCAAGAAAAGAACGCGAGTATCTATAACCGCGTTTTGCACGACTATTCCATTTCGACTCAATTTGATACGGACCCGACCATCTATCCACAGTCGACACCAATGACCCAACGCAGCCGAAGTTTATTCCAGCGATAGGGATCGTAGAAAACGGAGAAAACTTCGCGAAGGGCGCCAGCTCGCGCAAGAAAATCCGCCATTTCTCTAGGACAGTATGCACGTCTATTTTCGACAGGTAGCTAAAATAGCTGAGCTTAAACTTCTTCTTCGACCGTACGCTGTTCGGACTCCGCCGCGTACCAGCGGAATTGGGTCAGCCTCGGCAGCGAAACAAGTATCGGAGAAGCTTCTCCTATTCTTCTCGATTCCGAGTAGAACGACGACGCACTCGTAGGAACTGGAAAATTTCTACGAGCGGATTCTTGTTCGTCCATACGCGTCGAGCAGGATGCTCCTGCGTTCCGCGATGGGTTTTTCTCGGTTTGCGATTTTTTGGCAGGAGCATCGCTCCGGGAGAACGTCTGCGAACTAGCGTTCCCGTGTACACGCTGTGACGTTACCCAAGGTGAGGAACAACTTCGATTTGCCTCATCCAACCACATATGGGTGAGGAACAATCAATACCAATAACGCGAGGCATGTAAACTTTTAGAGAAACGCGGACGGGACACTAAAACCACGTATCGGCAAACTGCGTTCGGTGTACAACGTACAACGCACGGCGCGGCGCGCAACCGTCGAAACAGCCGTTGTACAGTCTAAATTTAAATTCGAGACTCGAAGCGGTTGCATAACCTGGCATCGAGTAGGTACGTGAACGAGCGAAACTGCGGAAGTTCGAGCCACCGGTGTATACTTTTTCGACGGGCTAGCACGATTAGCAACATGCCCTAACGCGCGGTCGATGCTCGACGATCGATAACGAACCGTCGGATTAAAAGAAACAAACACCCCCCTGTCGCGTGTTCGCGAGAAGAAGGAGGAACGATTTGATCGGCATCGCGACGCGGAGCGTGCAACGCGCAACGGTGCAAGCGTCGACTGCACGAAATTTGCCGACTTACCTGCTGAAACGGTGGCAACTGCAACAAATCCCTGTCCTCGGCAGCGGTAACCTCAAAGGTGGGCGCCGGTTGTGGCGGGTACATATTGCCTTTGCCAGGATATGAGGTGCTCCTTCGAAATTTTACCGGGCTGATGCAAGACGGATGAGCGGCCGGGCCCGGATGTCCGGGGAACGTGGGGCTCGGCTTTCTCCCCTGGAGTCCGGCGGCGGCGGCAACCGCGGCAGCCGCGTGCAACGACGAGTGCAGAGGAGGTAGGTTCGGCACCGATCTGCCGCGATTCCACGGGGAGAGCCCTGGATTCGCGACCGCTGCTGCTTGTGGTCCCGCGCCCCATTGTTGAGGCGCTTGCGGACCACCGGACCAAGCCGCGTAACCTTTCCCGGGAAGGTAAACACCAGGATGCGACGTTGCCGGTGGCGGTTGTTGCTGTTGATGTTGTGGCTGTTGCTGCTGCTGCTGCTGTTGTTGTTGTTGTTGCTGCTGCTGTTGTTGCTGCTGCTGCTGCTGCTGCTGCTGAGCTTGCTGTTGCTGCTGAGCTTGCTGTTGCTGCTGCTGCTGCTGTTGAGCCTGCTGCTGATGCTGAGCGGACGATACCTGAAGGCCGTGCCGGTTCCCCGGTGCTCCAGCGTTCCCATGTTGTTGGGGAAAATTGTGGCTAGCCGTGATGGCGCGACGAGCCCCCGTCGACACGGCCGGACCGGTGGTGGCGAACAGCCCGGTCGGTCCGGTGCTCGGAAAATTTTGGAACGCGCCGATAGATCCGTTGACCGGTAACGCGTGAAGACCGGCGTCGTCAGGGGCTGACCAGAGACTCGGCACCCTGCCAGGATCGGAAAAGCCCTGAAGAGTCGAGCCGGTGTTGCACGTAATGTCCTTCTCGGTGGAGGAGGGCGTCGTCGGCGTTATAGCGATACTCTCGACCTCGACCGCGACCGCGACCGCGTCTTTCGCCTTCTCCTGTCCGGCCACGGTGTCCAAGCCGCTGCTCGGCGATAACGGCGCGGTCTTCCCGGTACCTTGTTTCTCTATCAGAAGATCGTCCTGCATCGTCGAGGCCGTCACGGTTACGGCGTTATTGGCGCTGCTACCGATCGACGATTTCGTCGTGGCCGACAAGGAACTCGAAAACAGGCTCGTCCCGCTAAAGTCCCCCATAAATCGCTCGCCGTTTTCTTCCTTCCTCCTTTACTTCTTTATTACCTTCCTCCTTTCGTTCCCAGACGACCCCGATGGTTTACCGTTCTAGTCGCAACGAGCTCGTCCTTGCCGGCACGAACGGCGTTCGACCAGCGAGCTCGCGGGACACCTATCGATCCACGCCGTACGCGTAAAAACACCAGCGAATATACCGAAAGCTGTGCAGACCACACCGGCCTACTTCGATCCTCCTTCTTCTTTTCTCCACTGCCGTTACCCACTATCCTTCGATTTTCCTCCACCTCCTCCTCCTCCTCCTCCACCACCACCTCCTCCGCTTCCACCCTCCTCCACCTCCTTCTTCTTCTGCTTCTACTTCTTCGTTTTCTTCTTTCGATTCTCTTCGATCGCGCGCCACTTGTCTTAATTCACCACGGTCCCTTTTCTCCTTTATTCGTCTTTGTCGTACCGACGCAACGGTTCGCCAACCTTCGCGAATCGATTAAATAACACCAACGATGCGTCGCTTCCGGACAATTCGGCAACGACTTTGCATTATCTCGTCGTTATCGAGCAGTCGATCGCTCGAACCCTTTCATCCTTCGCTTCCGACTCTTCCGCACGGACGAACGCGTCGATTACCGATCGGTGATCCTCCTTTCTCGCACCCTCCTCTTAGACCAACATGCTTTTCCTCTTCGAAGATCGACGGCGAGCCTTCTCGCGGCAGAATTACTACTACTACTACTATTCTCTTCTGCTACTACTACTACTGCCACTACCACTACTACTCGTACATCACTCTCGAACACAGATTTTCGGCGAAAGCAACGCGCGATTCGCTCGCGACCCTTTGGCGGAATCGGCGACGATCGTTGGTCGCTTGTCGCTCGATCGTCGAGAAACCAAACTGACGCGACCGAGACGCGATACGATGCGATGGGATGCGATGCGATGCGATGCGCGCACACGGCACGACACCGCACGACACGACACGACACCGCACGACACGGCACGACACGAACTCACTGTTACGCGCACTGTTATGCGCGGGGATCGCGCAAATATCGCAGCCGCGATCGAACGTTAGCGTTCGTGCTCGAACGAACGATGCAGAACCCTTTTTCGAACCACTGCTCTCCTGTGCTCGCGGATCGATTTCTCACAAACCTCGAGACTTTTCGATAAACCCGCGAGACCCCGTCACGACTCGATTCAATTCGATTCGACTCAACCTCGATCGATCCGAGTTTGCATCTTATCGATAACTAGCATATTTTACGCACCAGTTACGTAGACGGTGCTACACCGGTTGTTCCACGGCACAGACCGCTCGCGATTCGTTTGCTCTGAAGTGCGTATAATATCGCGGTTTCTTCTCGAAACGATTCCGAGAGGATTCCGAGCGAGAGCGATGTGTTCCAAGCTTTCAATTGTCCGTGCTCGATCGTGTTTGCGCAAACAGACGCGGCTGGTTGACGATCGGACGTCGAACGTTTACGTCGGACGTTGTCCGTTGACAGATCGCGGTCGCTGCGCTCGTTGCGTCCGCTGCGGTTGCTGCGCTCGACGGGGCTCTCGGTCGGAGGCCAGAAGAGCCCGATTCGACGACGCGGCTTCGTGGCTCTGCGCCGAGCGTAATACGATTCGTGCGACGTGCCGACTTTTGGAACACTGTGGCCGTGCCGCGGCCCACACCATACCAGTCGTAGCCTCTCCGCGTAGCCGTGAGCTCGGCGATCTTCGGCCCGCCGCTTCGTCCTCGTCCTCGTCCTCGTCCTCGTCGACGTCGTCGTCGCTGCTGCTGCGTCGCGCGCCGACGTAGCCCACGCACGCGCATTTCTTTTCGAGCCACCGCCACCGCCACCGCCACCTCCGTCGTCGTCGCTACACGCGCCACCGCCACTGCCGTTCCCGTTCCCGTCATCGATAACTAGACGAAACCACTATCACCGATCCTCCTCCGATCTACCGTTTATTTCACTCCCTCCCTCTCGCTCGCTGTCTTCTTCGCAACCCCTTTTCCATTCTACTTCCATTCTCTACGACGCGCTATGTTTCTTACTGATTAAGTGATCGAGAATGTGTCACCGAATAAACTAATGATTAATCCCTTGTTTTCAATAGCCGCAAGTATTCGAGAACTTCACCTCCGTCATCGCCCTACGGTTTTTTCTACAGAATCTACGCACAATATTTTGAACGTTGCACGTTCGATCGTGCGTATCAAGGATCAATCAATTTACGTAACGAATTGTTAAACTTAGTTGCAGCCATCTACCGGTAGTATCCGGAAACTAGCGAAGCGCCACCCGAAAAACAAACAGGCACGGCCGAGAGCCTATCTTCTTTCAAATATCTGCTTATCGAGCATTATCGCCGACAAGATAGAAAATATAAACTTACGAGCTCTCTGGCCGTCTTGCGGACTCGGTACTTCTCGAAACGTAAAAACGTATATCGCATTTGACTCTTGGCAACAAGCGTATTCACTGATTATCGATAACGTCGGCCGTGACGCGAGAACGACAATGAGGCTCTAAATACCCAACACTACTTCGAATATTTCATCTATTTCTAGACACTTTTTACGTATATTTCGTCCGTGGCATTACTACATTTATCACTCGAATTTCTGGCGGTACCATGTGTTTTCTAGCTTGCAGAATGTAGAACGATATCGATTGATCAATCATTTCATAGTTAATTCCTTCTATGCTCGACGAGTACGTGCTCACGCCCGGGATCTTCTTGTCTCCACTTTTGTCTGTATGGACATAGACGAGTTTAGCATAGAACAGAACCTATACCTAGATTTAGCGTGTTAGAAGCGAGTAGGTTCTGTTCCATGCTAAACCTGTCGATGTCTATGTCTACACTGACAAAAATTGTGACAGGAAAGACTCCGGATATTTACGTATAATTACATGTATTTAATAGTACCGCGTAAATACTAGAGACTGTGGTTTTGAACGTGTATTAATAAATTACGTGTATATATACGTGTTCACGTGTACTATTTCACGTGTATTTAAATATACTACTCTCCTCTCCTCCACTACGCATCCTCATTTTAGTTTATATATTTTATGGAACACCGATATTAATTCATGTATCGAAACTATGATTTCACAAATTCCACGATTGTTGATACAATAATAAATTTAAACATCATTTCCACGTACAACTGAATAACAAACTAATTGAGATTGAATTGCAGTGAAATAATACATGTGTATTTAAATATACGTGAAATAGTACACGTGCATTTAAATATACATGAAATTGTACACGTGTATATTTAAATGTACGCGTACATGAAATAGGGATCTCTGGTAAATATACGTACCCAACGAACACCGTTGATAATCCTCTGCGAGACTTTTCTCCTCGAAGAAATGTCGCTAGTATCGGCTAACTGGTGGACGACGGGTGAATCAGTTGATTTGTCATTCCGAACGTAATTGAACCCGTACGAAACGAACCGAAAGACGAAAACAATCGAAATTGTTCGCCGTTACGTTGCCGTCTTCGATTCGACAAAATGAACAGGCTATTCGGACGCGCAAAGCCTAAAGAACCACCACCGAGTCTGACAGATTGTATCGCTGGGGTAAATATTTCATTTTCCCATGATACCGTAGAGGTTAAGCTACGATTTCGACAGATTCTATCATCCACTTGATCACGATCAATGTCTTCCAAAGGTTGACAGCAGAGCGGACACGACGGAGAAAAAGATAGCTAAATTAGACGCGGAACTAAAGAAATATAAAGACCAAATGGTCGCGATGAGAGAAGGTCCCGCGAAGAACGCGGTGAAGGCGAAGGCGTTACGCGTTTTGAAGCAACGTAAAATGTACGAGGCACAAGTCGATAATTTACGTCAACAGGCATTCAACATGGAACAAGCGAACTATGCGACTCAAACTTTGAAAGACACGCAGGTGACTGTGGTCGCTATGAAAGAGGGTGTTAAACAGATGCAGAAAGAATTTAAAAACATTAATATAGACAACATCGAGGTACGTACCGAAATGTTTTGTCTTGCGTTGCCTTCTTCCATTCGTCCACTACACGTTCGGTGTTCATTCGGAAACGGAAACGATGCAGGATATCCAAGACGACCTGGTCGATATGCTGGAACAAGCAGATGAGGTGCAGGAAGCAATGGGTCGCAGCTACGGAATGCCGGATATAGATGAGGACGAGCTCACCGCAGAACTTGAAGCGCTTGGAGATGATTTAGCTTTAGATCAAGACACCAGTTACTTGGACGATGCTATAAAAGCGCCTACCGCCCCCGACAAAGAACCTGGTGCCAGTTCAGTCAGGAACAAGGTCTGTACTTTTGCTTCGAGAAATACTCCCGAAACTGCCTCGGTCGCAATCGATATCGGTATTCACGATATTTTTTTTCAGGATGGTGTACTTGTCGATGAATTTGGCTTGCCACAGATTCCAGCCAGTTAAGTCGCCGCAACCAAATATTTTCACGATCCAACAGTTTCGACAAGCTATTCAACGAATCTGCGTACAACAAACGATGTGTACGCGAATCCGTTTGCTTTTCAAAGTTACCAAGTTACCGGTACGAACTTGCGCAGGCCATTGATTTAAGGATTAATATAATTTTGTTATTGTCTGTAGACAATCTATTATTTTTATTAAAACATCTTTACGTCGTATATTTGTAAATTGTAATCGCGCGATAGATCCGTGTTTCGTATTTGTTAAGCGTTTCATTGTGCCACGCTAAACCGTAATTAAATTACCTGTAGCCTAGAGACATCGATCTGCTGCTGATTTTCTAGTTCCGCATACCGCGTAATCACATTTCTAATCGACTCCTTACCGTTGAGAAAATCTGCTTCTTCGAAACCTTGCACTTGCGTGTAATGATGTACATGAGCCTGTAATATAATTCCACGATTACACGATCTTTCAAGAAAATCTACGTAACGTGCTAGTATTTACCGTATTACATACATACAGGGTCTGTCCGGAAAGTAATGCGACCACATTTTCTTTTTTAGATCTATTGAACATATGAGTACAAACCTTTAAAATTCTTCTAAGTAGGACTCTTGTGCGTCGACACATTTTTTGCAGCGCGATTTCCGTGCTTCGTATGCTCCCTGGAAGGCGTTATCTGGAGCCTCTCGTAGTATCCTCGTTGCAGCCTCGAGCACTTCCAACAAAAACTTTTCTGTAGATTACGGAGAAAACAGTAAACGGTACTTCTTAGTTGGATCACAACACTTCCTCAACCCCTGTACAGTCCTGACTTGTCTCCCGCCGACTTCTTGTTTCCACAAATTAAAAATGTGCTAAAAGGATGCCATTTTGAAAACGTGGAACACGTCAAAGAGGCTGTGACGAGGGTACTACGAGAGGTTCCAAAGAACGCCTTCCAGGAGCATACGAAACATGGAAATCGCACTGGAAAAAAATGTGTTGACGCTCAAGAATCCTACTTTGAAGAAATTTAAAGGTTTGTACCCATATGTTTAATAATTTTTTTTTTAATATGGTTGCATTACTTTCCGTACAGACCCTGTATATTTACGTATATCTCACCTTCCTTCTGTATAGCGTGTCGAACTGTTTTACGATACATTCGAACAACGACGACATCGCCGAAGAGTTTAACAGGCACAAAACCGAGGCCGAATGTCCAGCCGGAGGCACGGAACACAAGCCTACTTTCATAGCTTCCCTGCTCCACGTCGTAAACTTCATTTTCCCTTGAAATCTGTGTAAACGCGTTAACATGTTTCATCACGAATACTTCAGATTCAAAGAAATACACCAGACAAGATATATACCTTTCGATGTTTCGCTTTAAATCGGTCATTGAACAGTTTCCTCTTGCAATATGCGCGCTACTCAGGATCATAGATCTCGGCTGCAACGGATCTATTTGGATCAATCGATTGCTTCTTGACCACGCGTCGTTGAACAGTCCGTCTTGCAGCCTGAGATATTAACCAATAACAAATTATGCATTCGAATACAGGGAGTTCCAACCAAATCTCTTCCCACTACTATGTACATCCATGGGTAGAGTTAGTGGGCGGCATAGCGGCAGGGGAACAGGAACGAAGCTCTACGACAACGATCAAGTCTAAGAATGGGGGAAGAACCTAGCGGGGAAGGTGCCGCGTATGACTCGCGGGCTACAAGTTGGAACTCCCTGTTCTAATACATCTATAATGATTTGTTTTCATCAGAATTGAAACTCGATACATACTTTGCCTCTTGTTTAGCGCGCATAAGAAACGCGGGTAAAGCTATTGGACCATAGCTGCTGTATATGTAATGCAGTTTTGGATATGATACAAGATTCGTTGCTACTTCATTCATATCCACGTTTAGAGCACCAGGAAATCTAGAACCGCTGAACGCATAATTTTTCTTTTCTTTCAACGTTTTTTTACTCCGATATCGATATCAATACAAACCGGAAGTTGTTACCGTCGCTGTCGCTGTTGCTGTTACCTAGTTAAATGAAGAAGCATATTTACAACGATACTGTTCATATCTTGAAACGGCCGGCAAGAAGCATTATAATTGATCTGATCCACGTTCTCTTTTCTTTTCGTTTGTAACAAGCATATGTCCATTAACGAAGTATTGTCAACAGGAAACACGCACGTTGCATGCTCTAAAAGTTCTCGCGTCGCCAATAAAGTGTTGTATGGAGCGGTAACGACATCTTGCATAAACGTTGGATACACGCAAGATACCAATCTATAAAAAATTTCTATTGTTTACCAGTACAAACAAATTGCAATGAATATTGCGTTTAAAATGGAACATGTTATCAGCGTCTACATCAAAAATCTTTTAACCAAAAAGTACCTATCTATGCTAGGATAGCAATCGGCTAACAACTTTAAAGTAGCTGTTCCTAATCCAGACCCGGTACCGCCTCCTACCGAATGTAGCACTAAGAAACCATGTAACCTAGAACATTTTTCTACCGCACACCTAATGGTATCCTCCAATTTGTCACGGTACCTAGTACCATGGTCATGGTAGCCCATAGCCCTGAAAATTAGACGTATCATACAATTTCTGTTTCTGTTCTATGGTTGCTCTACAAACAAGCATTTACCAATTATTCGCAGATCCTGGATAATTTGTTATTATACAAGTCCGTTCGTATAGATGACGCAAGGGACCCCTTCTCACTCCTGCTATTACGTTGTCTTCCATATCGATCAGCACTGCCTATGCACGAGAAAGAAATAGATACACTCTATCGTAAGAAAATAGTCGAGCTACTTCAGAATAAATTTTGTTACCCGGGCTTTGACTTTTGCTCTTTCCAAGTCGCCGATAGTTTTGAAACAAGCACCACGGGTAGTACTAGGTGTAACGAAAAAACTGCGGAATGCATCCAATAGATCGTCTGATTTCTTAACATTATTGTGTTGGGTTTTAGGAAGTTTTATGCCAGTTGACCCAGTTTCCACACCATACTCGTGCAGAACCAACGGCCAAAATGCTGAACCTATCTGGTTTCCGCATTGTCCAACTGTAATCGATTGATTTCTAATATACCGTGGAAGGAATTTGTAATAAAGTTACTCGAACTATTTATAGTTCTCCGGTAACGATAAAAATGAAACGATGTCAAATTAGTTTGATGTCGATCTATTGAAAGATGGGTTACAATATGTTCACGCGACAAGATTACCGTAGGTGTAATATAATACGAAAACATACCTTGCACCGTAACAAATTGACTCATCGATAACTTAGAAAGGTTCCTGCGAGATTCTCGTGCTTTTCTGTAGCGTGTCGCGACCTATGCAAAATAAACGCTTCTTTTCGAATCACACCGGGTCTCCCGCTACTTTTCAGTTCGGTACTATTCACGTGAAGTTTGTAATCATAAAAATTCGATAACTCGATATTAGTTTTGTAGGTGCAGCAGATGGCACTGCTGTGTTTTCCGAACGATCGTATTTACATATACGCTCTATTTTTGTATCAATACGAAAAATCGTTTATCTAGCAGGAGGTTCCTGTTAAAGAAACCATTCACAAAAAGTATTTGGTTCGGTTAGTATACAAACAGGTCAAGAAAATATTCATCGACAGCTTGTGTGCGTCGCATTCGCACCACGCCGCCATTGCATGTTTTTCTCGACTCGCCAGGGCCGTATAGCTATGCGTAGTCGATATTCAAATATGTTCTTTCTCACTGTGTTCAAATTATGTACATACATTTTTTTGTCTCTTTGAGTGCCAATCATTACATAACGATCACGTGTGTATTAACGAAATCATTAACAAAGAAAATTAAATAAAAAAGAAAAACTACCAATTTCTCATGTACATAAACAAATTTTAAAATATTGAAATATCTTTATAATAGATTAAAGCTGCTTTCAGATTTAGTTTTAGAATTATTGCTGAACTTTGGCGTTGTATAGTGATATTTAGCATGTTAAAAGTGAGCATAGGTCCTGTAAAATTTTTAAAAATTGTTATGATGTAATTGTATGAATTGAAAATGTAACATGTGTATTTGTGTGTATTCTGTAACTCGTAAGACACTCGTCTCGTCTCGTCTCGTCTCGTGTCGTTTCACGTTTCTCGTTCCGAGCTTCTTTGCCTGGAACAGATTGTTTTGCTACTTTCCCGCCAAATCACTACCCAGTATGTACCAGTACCCCACTACCTTTTTATCATAATATGTATATATATGTAGATATGTACTATGTACCATTATCTCAACTCTGAAGAAGAGTGAAGTGTCGACAGTGTCGACTCGCTCTGGCGGAGGATCTACGCACGAATCTCGACCCTCGAATATCGAATTTCAAACAACAAAACGCCAGTTCACCGCATTGTGGTTGAATCTTTGTATCGCCTATTCGCGAATGTTCAGTTGATATTTAAAGTGTTCGATAGATATATAACTAATAAAATGTGCTTGAGAGTAGGACAGCTTTCAAGTGTAATCATATTGTTACTTCTTTGTAGTTGTTCTTATACGGAATCCGCAACGACCGATGATTCAAGTAAGTCATTCTAACCTATACGTCGAACTGGAATAAGACAGATTCGCCGATTTGAAAAATTGTTCGAAGTACAGAACTCGTCGGAGCAGAATACTGTTCACGTAGCATAAATTGACTTGCACTCTCGTTATCACAGGTTTGCGTACTCATTAATACCAGATAACAAATCTATCTCTTCGTGGAAACGACGTCATCATTATTTTTATTTTGATTCCTTTAATATCATTATCTAACAACACGGAGAGATGGGATACACGCATTGAAAAAAAATGTTAATTGTCAAATGTTTGTATCGTCATTTTTCGAGTACGAACAAATACTTACATACATATATGTATATGTTTGCGTATACACAACCCCTGGCAGAATGTTTCCGATCGGAGGGATTGATACGGATTTTAGAGAAAACATTCACAATTTAGAAGTATTAAATATTACTTTATGGAGTTAAAACTGATGGGATATGAAAAGGGACTTATTGAAGAATGAAAAACAACAAAATAACATAAGCTTCCATAACAAAAGCAAAATATCTTCGCCCGACATGAGTTGCCGCCAGTGACGGCGCGGCGAACGGCCGTTCTAGGGGTGAGCGTGAGCGCCACTGACGCCTACTCATGTCGGGCGAAGATATTTTGCTTTTTGGTTCGAAAAACGTCGACGTTGCAAACTTCGTCGTCGCAAAGGGTGGTTTTTCAAGATAAAAGTCTGCTCTATCGCGTGATATAGTTCGATTTTACGCTGGATCCTTATTTTTAAGATAAACTGAAAAATATGCTCAACAATTGGTGCAAAAGTGGTGTCTCTCTATCTTTAACGATTGTTTAAACATTAATAATGTATTAATATTGGATATCACTGTATTCGGGAAAATTTACAGAATCTTTTGTTGCAAAGAACAATCCAATATCTTTTATAATAACATCACAATATTTGTTTGAAGTTGAAAAATATGTTTTTTTTTCAAAATCAAGTTTCTCAAAAACTGTGCGTCTAGGAGAAAAATTAAGGACAGATTCGGAATCAGCGCAAACAACTCGATAAGAATCATCCAACAGTAATTGTTGAACAATTTTAGTGTTGGACACTGTAAATCGAATCGGAAACTTTCTTCCAACTGTTCTATTAATCGAAAACTTTTTTCCGTGTAACATTTTGTTTATTTTCTCGTTTCTTTGTTATAAGAAATGGAAGCTTATGTTATTTTGTTGTTTTTCATTCTTCAATAAGTCCCTTTTCATTTCCCATCAGTTTTAACTCCATAAAGTAATATTTAATACTTCTAAATTGTGAATGTTTTCTCTAAAATCCGTATCCATCCCTCCGATCGGAAACATTCTGCCAGGGGTTGTAGTTTCGCCTATTGTTAATGAGCATCGTGTTCGTTATTTTTTAATAGTAAGAAATTCAACGTTTAACATATTATTTTGATCAACCAGTACACTTTCTTAACGTGGAAGATGTTCTCGAAAACAACCAACCAGGATTGCAAATATTTTGTCACAAGGCGAACACCAAGTATTTGATATATATATGGAAGAGCTTAACCGTAAGGAAACTTGAACTTGACTTCGAAATTAACGAACCGTTCGACGAATTTCCGAATATATTAATATTAATTCAACTGCGTACTGTTGGCACTGCGTTTTTTATATATTGTTGTTATGCATACATTGTAGATGCACTTGAGCACGAATCTAAATAATTACGATCTTTACGACGGAATATCGCCGGCGGAGGTGATCGAAAAGCACGAAGACAATCAACGATCATGGCGGTTCAATTTGTTTGGCATAAAGAAAAGTAATCGATTGAAAATAAATCCGTTCGAAGATGCATGTATAGGTGTTTACGTTCAACCCTCTAAAATGCAGAAATATATGATAAGCGTCACGCAAACACGTGAGTGTAACGATAACAACAGCGCACAGTGGTCTTTTCCAGCGATTTAGCTGGTCGAAATTATTTATAATGTTTAATGATTCCACAACATTTTCAAATCATATATAATATCATTTTTTATTTGTTTAAGTATTTTAAAAACATTTTTTAATACTTTTTCAATATTTTTTGGTACGTTTTTAAGTAAAAAGTACTAGTTTATATTACACTATACACTAAATTAAAATATGATAGTTCTAAACAGTGTACAGCAAATACTTATACATAAAATATTGTGGATCAAGGCCAATTTTCAATATAATTTCACTTTATTATGGCACATATTTCCTAAAAGACTGATACAATGAGGCAAAACTGCATTCGGCATTCTAGTGTTTATAAAACACTAGCTTTCCCCCGCCATGCGTTGCTGTGGCACAGTATTCTTTAAAAGCATGTACTTGCTGAACGTATTTGTGATAATCTATTTTTTTTCGGTCTAACTCTGCCTTTCTCTCTCTCTCTCTCTCTCTCTCTCTCTCTCTGACTCTCTCTCTATCTCTGCCTCTGTCTCTGAAAGGTTTTAGAGCAAACCGCATTCGAAAAAGTACATTCGATCAAAAGTTATAAGCAGAAACGTGACCAAAAATGGGCGAAAAAGTGGTAATGGTGTCACTAATGACGTCACAACTTTTGAACCAATGGACTTTTTCGAATGCTCTTTAATCTTAAACCTTCTCGTAGAAACGCCGCGTCCAACGGTCCAAACCCCAGGTTTCTACGTTGAGCCGTTCTCAAGTGATGCCGTTACAAACATACATACATACATACATACATACATACATACAGACTGACACGATTTTATTATATATAGAGATAGAGATAAGAAGATCGTTTCATTTTGTCTTTGTCATCATCCAGTGTTTACGTCTGGAAAGCGTGCGCGCCCGAAACGCAAGGGCCGCTAAGCGCGATAAACAAAATGCTGTAAAATGAACGCGGGCAGACTCGGGCACCTAATTTTTGTGTTGCTGTAAGCCCAAACCTTTGACAATTACAACCGCGCTTAAAAAAATTCCCGGACGTACCCTGACGTACAATATAATTACTCATAAAGTGTTACAATCGTAACAAATCTTATTAACTTCCCGATTTTATAGGGAAGTTATTGTAATTACCCCGAAAATCGAAAATCGATTTTTTAGCAGATCTTCACGTTTCATGGTCATTGCAGTCATTTTAGACTATTTTCAGCAAAATGTTCGTATGTGTGTGTGTGTGTGTGTGTGTGCGTATGGCCGTTTCTATGTAATCAAATTTTTCGTTAACGTTTTCAGAAAAAGTAACAACGCGATCAGGATGATGAATGATGCAATCGATGTGCCCCGTCGTAACTTAGAGCTGATTAGATTTTGGTCCATATTGGTCAAGTAGTTTTTTAGATTTTTAGTTTTTTTTCGAAAAGAGTTGATTCTACAATGCAATTTATAAGGGAGGACGTAAATTTTCCACCAAAGAACCAAACGCAATTACATAAAAAAAAATTTTTTTCTTAATTTTTTTTAACTGATGCTAATGTTACCGCTTGGAATAATCGAAAGTTATTCCAATGCAACAGTGAATTTATCATCTCTACTCCCAAGAATACATTTTGGGAGAATATCGATGAAAGTACAAAAAAAAAACGATGTTAGCGATGTTGGCGAAGGAGTAACGAATCGGGAAGTTCTTTGCGTGACTCTTGGAGAGTCACACACCAAATAAAAAACATTAATATCAGTAGGCCCTACTAGCCATGCGTATCACTAACTCTCTCGCAAGAGCAGTCCTACCCGCGAGCTCGCGAAGCGAGCGAACAAAAATAACCCTACTCGCGAGCGAGCGAAGCGAGCGAGCAACAATACCCTCTAGTTTACATACTAATCGTTTTGAAATGTAAATAATTACCAAAAGATATGCAATAAAAAGATACAAAATTGTTGAAAGTATAGTCCATACTTACTTGCAAAACTTTCATACTGAAAAGAAATGTGTACAACTTACTTGAAACATATAAAAACTGTCTCATCGAATTTTAGCAGCAAGACACGTACTACGAAAATCTTTAACTTCCGATGAAGTACAGCACTTCATGGGTGCCTTAATGATAAAAAAAATATTAGTACATTGTCCCTCATATATTCAACTATAGCAAGCACCAAAAATTTCACACTTTAGGTAAAATTTTTGAAATCGACTTTTGGCCAGCTAAATCGCTGAAAGGGGCCACTGTGCGGCGCTTGCGCGTCTACATGTGCAGCGCGTAGCCATACCATACTACATATTACTACATACATACCTTACCATTTCATATCATACTATGTACATACAGGATGAATCCGAAGAAACAGTAGACCTAAATATCTCCGTTACTTTTCGTTGTACAAAAAAACTTCTTAGAACAAAGTTACACTGTTTGAAGGGCCACACGTAACGGTGTAAGGGAAAAAATTTTCGAGGTCATTTTTTTACAAGATTTCAAGGTCATTAATATATTTTTAAATGGAATGAGGTATTTTTTAATACATCAATCGATGCAACTGGACATTCGTTATAAAATAGTACTAACCTATTGTATGTCAAAAAGTTAATAGTTCAGGAGATATTTCAATTTAAATAACTCTGAGACACCATTACTGTCGTACTAACAAAAGACGTTAGCGTTTACTTGCTAGTGTAAATTGAAGAGTTGAAATTGAAAAATTGACGTTGAAAATGAAATTGAAGATTTGAAATTGAAAAATTGAAGTCAAAATTGAAAAATTGACGTTGAAATTGAAGAGTTGAAATTGAAAAATTGACGTTAAAAATGAAATTGAAAATTTGAAATTGAAAAATTGAAGTCGGAATTGAAAAAATGACGTTGCAATTGAAAAATTGAAATTAAAGAGTTGAAATTGAGGAGTAGAAATTAACGAATTGAAATTGAAAAATTGACGTTGAAATTAAAGAGTTGAAATTAACGAAATGGAATTGAAAAATTGAAGTTGAAATCGAAGTTGAAATGGGAGAGTTGAAATTGATGTTGAAATTGAAAAATTGATGTTGAAAATGAAGTTGAAGAGTTGATATTGAAATTAAAGTTGAAATTCAAAAATTGGCATTGAAATTGATGTTAGCGTTTACTTATTTTTGTAACGTCTTAGTACGACAGTAATGGTGTCTCAGAGTTATTTAAATTGAAATATCTCCTGAACTATTAACTTTTCGACATACAGTAGGTTAGTACTTTTTATAACGAATGTCCAGTTGCATCAATTGATGTATTAAAAAATACCTCATTCCATTTAAAAATATATTAATGACCTTGAAATCTTGTAAAAAAAATGACCTCGAAAATTTACACCGTTACATGTGGCCCTTCAAACAGTGTAACTTTGTCCTAAGAAGTTTTTTAGTACAACGAGAAGTAACGGAGATATTTAGATGTTCTGTTTCTTCGGACTCACCCTGTATAATTTAATACGATACAATATAATGAAAAAATCAGATGTATTTCGGTCCCGTGTTCGTAGGTGTTGATAACTTGAAGCTATCGTTAATGATACTGGGTATTGTAACGTTCTGGAGCGCGCGAAAGCTGAGCGAAAATTCGTTGTTTTACTACCTATTCGGCGTTGTGCTTGGAATCACAACGTCGGTCATAATGCTAGTCTATATCGTTAGCAAACTATTGCCAAAGGTAAAAGCGATAATGGCTGATGGTTTTTGTCTCTCCTCTTCGAAGATTGCGTTTCGTAATGTTTGAAAATTGTTACGTATGATGGGGCACACTAATGCAATTACGATATCGTTACAGGGCAAAACGATGTACTTGATGGTAGCCACCGGTTGGACGATGAGCTTTTATTTGATTCGAGCCTTATGGGAAAACGCGCAACTGATCGTTGTACAATACAGAGAATGGCTGATCTGGTACATCTTAACGACGTCTCTTATCGTCGTTGTACTTATCTATCGTTTCGGTCCAGTTACAAATCCGAAAACGAAAAAGCTTATCGAATGGTCTCTACAGGTCTGTAACATTGCAGTTCCATCGGGCGACGCGATCTAATATAATCGTTCAACGATCGCTCGATAACACTGTCCAACACCAAATTTGTTCCCTAATTACTGTTGGATCCTTCTTATAGTGGTTTTTGCGCTGATTCCGAATCTGTCCTTAATTTTTCTCCTATACGCACAGTTTTTGAGGAACATGGCTTTGAAAAAAAACATATTTTTCAACTTTAAACAAATATTGTGATGTTGTTATAAAAGATATTGAATTGTTCTTTGCAGCAAAAGATTCTGTAGACTTTCCCGAATACAGTGATATCCAATATTAACACTTTACCTACCGGAAGCCTATTAATAGGATTTTAAATAGTTGTGCTGTATCAATAGAAAGCATAGAAATTTTCTTTTACATTGCAATCTTAAATGAAACTGTTAGATGACGTTATTAAGGATGACTTATTAGTTCACAACAAAAATTGCTGTTGCTATTGAAAGTTCCATTAAAAAGTGTTTAGCCGTGTACCACAAATTTTTCAAAATTATGCGATAATCATCGGTCGGTAATGTGTTAATACATTATGATTGTTTAAACATGTTGAAACAACGATTAAAAACGGAGAAACACCACTTTTGCACCAATTTTTGAGGATATTTTAAAATTTATCTCAAAAAATACGAGTCCAGCGGAAAATCGAACTATACCACGCGATAGAGCAGACTTTTATCTTGAGAAACCCACCTTTTGAAGTTTGACAATGAGATATTGACGTTTTTTTCGAACCAGAAAGCAAAATATGTATCTTCGCCCGACGTGAGTTGCCGCCAGTGGCGCTCGGGACGGTATACGGGTATACGGGCGAAGATATTTTGCTTTCTGGTTCGAAAAAAAAGTCGACGTTCCAAACTTTAAAGAGTGGTTTCTGAAGATAAAAATATGCACTATCGCGTGATTCAGTTAGATTTTACGCCGGACCCTTATTTTTTAAGATAAACTGAAAAATATCCTCGACAATTGAGGCAGAAGTGGTGTCTCTCCATCTTTAACGATTTTTTAAACATGTTTAAACATTCATAATGTATTAATATTGGATATCAATGTATTCGGGAAAGTCTGCAGAATGTTTTGCTGCAAAGAACAATTCAATATCTTTTATAATAACATCACAATATTTGTTTAAAGATGAAAATATGTTTTTTTTTTCAAAATCAAGTTTCTCAAAAGCTGTGCGCATAGGAGAAAAATTAAGGAAGATTCGGAATCAGCGCAAAACACTCTATAAGAAGGACCCTACAGTAATTAGGGAACATAAAAAAAGTTGAAATTTGTTGGACAGTGTAATCGTTCAACGATCGCTCGATAATCGACTGATCGTTCATTGCCGATGATGCGAATCCGAAAGATATCATTTAATCGTTAACCCGTTCTGTTTATTTAGATAGCAGGCTTAATCGCAATTTATCACAGCAGTTATTTCCGTGAGGCATCGTTTTTCTGTTGCTTCCTAACTGTCCTTCTTTATCATTTTCCGGTCGCTATAGTTCGCAAAGGAAGGAGTTATTGGTAAGTTGTACGCGTCGACGCGGTTCCTCCGTGTTCTCCCTTTCGAATAGTTCGGCCGTTTGTATACAACTATTACATATTAATAAATAATCGGTGCTACGATGCCCGTCTCGTTACATCTTGTATCGTTTTTACTTTTATATCACTGCGGATCAAATGGAAATAAATCTGTTGCGCAATCTAATCACATCGCACGCGTTCCATTCAATATTTACGGGAAACGAACCTCCCCTGTTTGTGTCGAGTTCTCGGAGGCGATTCCAGAGGCAAATCGGGAGATTGGTCAAGTAGAGAAATGAATGAAATATAAGAATAGACAGGACACACCATCAAATACAGTTTTCACTTACTAATGTAATCGAAATTGCTTCAAACTTTGAACGTCTCTCAATATCACATAATTCTGTTAATCGATATTCTACGCATACAACATAGATCGGTCGCGATCTTGAGAGATTGAACAGTAAACATTCATTTATAGTCGCCCATTAGGTCTATTCTTATACAATATGTATACCTCAATTGCGGTTTTAGTAACGGTTGTATACACGTATTAAGAGCAGCACAAGCAATATACATATACAGGGTGAGGCGCCAGAAACAGGCCACCTGAATAACTCGGCTGCTATTGGTGTTAGGAAGAAATGCATCAGATGGAACTTGCTCGGTTTCGAGGGGGCATTAATCTGATGTTAATAGCTTTTTTGTAGGAGGACGCGCGAAAGACATATGAAGGTCAACTTCATTTTTTTTAATGGAATGAGTTATTTTTTAATACATGAATCGATGCAGCTGGACATTCGTTATAAAAAAGTACTAACCTATGTATGTCGAAAAAATAGTAGTTCAGGAGATATTTCAATTTAAATAACTCTAAAATACCATTACTGTCATACTTAGTACGACAGTAATGGTATTTTAGAGCTATTTAAATTGAAATATCTCCTGAACTATTAACTTTTGGACATACATAGGTTAGTACTTTTTTGATACCGAATGTCCAGCTGCATCGATTGATGTATTAAAAAATACCTCATTCCATTAAAAAAAAATGAAGTTGACCTTCATATGTCCTTTACGCGTCCACCTACAAAAAAGCTACTAACATTAAATTAATGCCCCCTCGAAACCGAGCACCCTGTATACAGGGTGAGTCCGAAGAAACAGAACACCTAAATATCTTCGTTACTTTTCGTTGTACAAAAAAACTTCTTAGAACAAAGTTACACTGTTTGAAGGGCCACATGTAACGGTGTAAGGGAAAAAATTTTCGAGGTCATTTTTTTACAAGATTTCAAGGTCATTAATATATTTTTAAATGGAATGAGGTATTTTTTAATACATCAATCGATGCAACTGGACATTCGTTATAAAAAAGTACTAACCTATGTACGAGGTGTGTAAATAAAGTAATGAGACTGATTTTTTTTCAAGTTTTTATTCAAATATAATTACAATGCAATATTGTCTCCTTCAAAATAGGTCCCTTGGGAAGCCACACAGCGCTGAAGACGGTCCTTCCAATCATCATAGCATTGCTGGAACTCGGATAGTGGAATAGCCTTCAGCTGGTCGGTTACAGCTGTTTTGATGTTTTCAAGTGTCCCAAAATGAGTTCCCTTGAGGTGATTTTTCAATCTCGGGAAGAGGAAAAAGTCACAAGGGCTCAAGTCTGGTGAATAAGGAGGCTGAGGAGCCACAGGAATATTTTTACTGGCCAAAAACTCGTTTATTGAGATTGCAGTGTGTTGATTGTACACCGTTGCTCAAAATTGACGCCACTCATTTTTAGAACGGACAAGAAAAAACTGTTTCACGAAAACTAACGCTACGGAGAAACAAATAACTGTAGCGAGTTCAAACTCATACTGGAGTCGTATCACATGTGCACCTGACGCTGCTCAAAGCCTCTCGTCTCCAGCGTTGCCGGATCGAAAGCGACGTTGCCAGTCTCATTACTTTATTTATACACCTCGTATGTCGAAAAGTTAGTAGTTCAGGAGATATTTCTGCTAGTTTGCTACATTACGCTGTGCAGGAATGTCAGCCCCTAAATTGCGACTATGTACACTAGCCAACGAATTCGATTAGAATCAATTCGGATCAGTTTATGTCTCAAATTTATTTTTAACGCAGAATTCTTTTTGTAACTTTCTTATTTTTGATTGTTTATTTATGAAACCTCCACTGGCATACGGGCGGCTCTTTTCCGGTTAAAATGATATCCCACACGATGCAGTTCGAACTATAATTGTTTGCCTAATCCACGATATAGTGAAGCCTCGACTATCCGAACCAGATCAGACACGACGTCTTCGACACGATTTTAGAACATGTTCCAGTAGGAGTTTTGCAATGTTCGAGGGCTTGAATGAAAGGTGAAGAATGGCGCTGTGTGATAGACGTGATCACGTTTAAAAAGTCAACAGAACCAGTTTACTTACTTGTGTAACGTCTTAGCACGATAGTAATGGTATTTTAGATTTATTTAAATTGAAATATCTCCTGAGCTATTAACTTTTCGACATACATAGGTTAGTACTTTTTTATAACGAATGTCCAGTTGCATCGATTGATGTATTAAAAAATACCTCATTCCATTAAAAAAAATATCGATGACCTTGAAATTTCATTAAAAAAATGACCTCGAAAATTTTTTCCCTTAGACCGTTACATGTGGCCCTTCAAATAGTGTAACTTTGTCCGAAGAAGTTTTTTAGTACAACGAAAAGTAACGGAGATATTTAGGTGTTCTGTTTCTTCGGACTCACCCTGTATATATGTATACTTTAGCAGTAGCGGTGGTGGTAGTAGTACTAGTAGTAGTAGCAGTGGCGCATATTACATGTATGCTTGTGTTTGTGATCAGGAAGAATATGTTTCCTGAGAAGAGAAAATTATTAACGGATGATCAGTACCGTAAAGAAGGTGTAAGAGAAACGAACAAAGCACTGATCGAACTGAAACAATACTGCTCTAGTCCCGAATGTAATACTTGGAAGACCGTTTTGAGGCTAAAGGATCCTCTCAGGTTAATATGCGGGAGAATCTCAAAGCGTCGAACTACGACGGATCGAAACGGCCGGTCGGTAACGCAAATTCTTCGATACAAATTCGCGTTGTTTTAGGTTTGCCAAGTTTATGGAAGGTGAATCGCATTTATCGGACGACGAGTCACGAGAACACGACGTCGAAATCACGAGGATCATAGAAGAATGCGAATATACCGACGATGAGGAAGACTTCTAACGATAACCATATTTTCGATCGGGTCTGTTCACGATCGAGATCCAGCAGCTATAATTCAACGATAATCTGCACGAATCTGTATAGAATAATTAATCTGCGAAATTTCATTGCGCAATGGCGTTTCTTTTTTCGGTAAAGTAGAAGCGACAACGCAAATACCACCGCGCGCATGGTTTTGATAATAATGGAACTTTTCATTTGTAAAAAGTTTAAATACAGTACATATATACACTTTGTAAAGAAAATCTAATCTATTGTCGATTCGATGCGTTCAGTTTCGGTTTCGGACAGTGTTTTTATTTCTGGAACGAAAGCGATTATGGGAATGCGAACACGCCAATGGAAAATAAAGGAAAGGACATTTATGAAGCTGTGGAGCAGCAGCCCAGGCGAGATAGGGAAAGAATAAGGAAACCTTTGTTCGAGGAACAGAATGTGGGTCAGTGGTAATCATCGGAATCCTCTCTTTCGCCTCTTCTTGCTCGATATACAGAGTAGAATCAGGACACCGTAGTGTCGCGCGAGCAGTTTGTTTTCTTTCGAACGCTTTTCATATTCTCACCGTTTCGGGGCGGAGCTCGCGAGTTTGCAATTGCAACGACTGGTTCGCCGCACGGCTGCTTTGTTACCTGCCTCGCAAACGGCTTGGCTGTGCTGGAAACGCTGACGCGTTTGGCGTCGCCTCGCGCGAATTTACGCTTACGTGGGATTACAAAAGATTTCGCATTTCGTAGTATGCTCGGTTTACGCTTCTTGTCGCCCACATGCCCGCTCCTCATTTCGTCGGTTCCTTGCTTCCTCGCTTCCTCGCTTCCTCGCTTCCATAAAACGTCCCGATACCGTTCGATTCCGATCGGAAGAGATTGCAGGCAGAAGATGCGCCGAGTTGGTTTGCGCGTGTACCACCGGCATCGGCCTGTCGAACGAACGTCGTTGAACGCGTTTGCTTTCACCGATCTTGAGAAAATTGTCATCAGCCGGCAAACAACGCCAACAGCAGGTGGTCGCCGATCGGACACCTTGCAAAAAGCTTCGATATCAACGATCGGGGCGTATACGAGCGGTTTCGGTGCACTCGCTCGATCGATCATATTGGATTACAAACTGCTATGGAACGGCCATAAATTTTATCTGTTATAAGCTACGAGCTACGGTAACGCAGGAGAGACATTGCGAATATCGATTTTTCGTTACGCGTTGTTTACCGATCGAACGTCACTGTTTTCTCGCCACAAGTATTTATTATTTATGTATTTACGTATTTCTCGGTTGAAATCGATTGCACCGATGAAGAGATTATAGTCGCCGAATGTCGACGAAATATTTTGCGAGAGTAATTCAGAGCTAGTCGAGTAAATTGTATTTGGTCGGGTGGCTCGAGGGAGCCACGTGATCGGCAGGTGGGATTGGTGGCGGTCCAAAGGGCAGAAGCAAGATCAATAAGAAAAAGACTGGTTTTCCGTGATGCATGGCGCACCTGCTCTTCCAAGCGATACGGACGGAGGAGAATGGAGAGTGGAGAGCGGATAACAGAGACCAAAACCGATCTTGCTCGTGTTTCTTTGCTTAAAAACACGCGTGAAATGCTGGATCATTTTCCGAGAGGAATATTTTCGACCGGACACGGGTATTCCTATCTATCACAAACTTGGCGCGTCGGCTTTTCGTTCGTTTTCGACGCGCAAGCTTCTTCTGTTCGTCCGAAGTACTTTCTTAGCGAAACACGTTTTGATTCTCATTGGTGCGGTGGTACGACAACGACAAGAGAAAAAGCTCTGGCGTCGCGTTGTGAAGACTCTCCGGAGTCCGGAGGGCCCTCGAGTCTCGAAGCGACCGTAGGGACCGAGCAAGGTCCCAACGCGTGCCATCTGCCGACTAGTTGTTCGGGGGCCAGTCGGCTGCTCCTTGCTTTCTACCTCCCGAACTTCTACCAAGAAATAGCTAAAATCTAGAGATCCCTATTTCACGTGTACACGAGTATTTAAAAGTATATAAAATTATATAATATTAAGAGTATATGTATAAAATAGATACAAAAATTAATTTGAAAATCACTCCCATGAAAAAAAAATGTAATCAACTAACCCTCTAGTTTATTAGAGAAGAATCTGATATGTTTTAATGTTCTGACAATAAACGACTTCTTTTGGGATAAGAATATTCTTAGCGGTTGGAGACCACCATTCCGGAGCAACTGCTGTTGCTGATGTATTTTCAAATTTCTAGCCGATTCTACAATTTTCAGATGGCTAGCTTTCCGCGTCTTTCGTTTGTAATTGACTCGGTAAAAGTAAAAGATTTGTAAAAGACTCGGCAATACCAATATATTATATCAATTCCATTATCAACTTCCCGATTCATAGGAAAGTTACTGTAATTACCCCGAAAATCGAAAATCAATTTTTTAGCAGATCTTCACGTTTCATGGTCATTGGAGTCATTTTAGACTATTTTTATCAAAATGTTTGTATGTGTGTGTGTGCGTATGTCCGTTTGTATGGTATCAAATTTTTCGTTAACGTTTTCAGAAAAAGTAACAACGCGATCAGGTTGATGAATGATGCAATCGATGTGCCCCGCTGTAACTTAGAGCTGATTAGATTTTGGTCCATTTTGGTCAAGTAGTTTTTTAGCTTTTTTTCGAAAAGAGTTGATTCTACAATGCAATTTATAAGGGAGGACGAAAATTTTCCACCAAAGAACCAAACGCAATTACATAAAAAATTTTTTTCTTAATTTTTTTTAGATTAAATTTTTTTTTTTAACTGATGCTAATGTTACCGCTTGGGATAATCGAAAGTTATTCCAATGCAATAGTGGGTTCATCATCTCTACTCCCAAGAATACATTTTGGGAGAATATCGATGAAAGTACAAAAAAAAACGATGTTAGCGATGTTGGCGAAGGACTAACGAATCGGGAAGTTCTTTGTGTGACTCTTGGAGAGTCACACACCAAATAAAAAACATTAATAGCAGTAGGCCCTACTAGCCATGCGTATCACTAACCCTCTCGCTAGAGCAGTCCTACCTTCGAGCTCGCGAAGCGAGCGAGCAAAAACAACCCTACTCGCGAGCGAGCGAGCAACAATAGCCCTCTAGTTATTTAATTAGATGCATTGATGCACGTGTATTTAAATATACGTGAAATATGGCACGTGTGTTATCACGTTCAAAACCATGATACATATCTCTATCAAAAACCGTCTACTTTGCTTTCTTTCTCTCTCCCTCTCTCTCCCTTTCTCATTCTAGATTCTAATAGGAGAATGGTCAACTATGAAACGTTAAACCTGTTAGAGACAACAATAATCGCTAGTAGAGACAATACTATCGGTAACCCGAGCAATTTGTCATTACTAGATGTGTAATTGATATACGCGATTCGGCTTTCCCTAATCCTTACGATTCGATGGGAACACGATTGGTGTTGAGCTACCGCGGTTAAGGCCAATGCTGTAATACTGTAATCGATAAACTAGGAGATGAACGTCGTAGAAAGATAGGAAGAGCGGGGGGGGGTGAACAGAAGAGATAGAGAAATAGAGAGACAGAGATGAAAACACGTTTGCCGGGTCTGGGTTAACGAAGGGAGACAGACGCTAACTGAGGAAGAGAGAGAGGACGAAGCAGCGTCGAGGTTAGGGGTCACCGATCTCGCCGGTCGGATTCACAACCGAGTCTCTCTCTCACGATTCCGATCCTCGTTATCGCACAATTACTTTCTTGCCTTCGTGCAGCGACGTTTGTCCATATTCTCCTGGACGCTTTAATGGCTCTTTCAAAATCTGAATGAACGTACCCACGTATATTAATTTTCGCTGAAGAGATAGCCGCGACAAACGGGATTAACTCCCAATTGCTTAACCATTCGGTTTGCGTAAAGTCTCGACAACGCTTCGGAACAGAACCCTAATCTAGTCGGATTTCGTAATCCGAAGCCGGAGAGTCGTATGTACGCAAGTTCGTAACGAGTACAACTCTTTCGAAACGCTTTTAACGAGCAAGGTCGTTGAGTTTCCAAGCATCGGGTGTTCCTCATCGTTTCTTCTCCCGAAACGTTTCACGTGACGTCTCGAACTATCCCTCCAACCGATGCTACAGTATCCGATCTAGCAATCCATTAAAATTTTAGCACATTTAGAAGTTTCCGGGTGTAACAATGTAGGACATATAGGTCGTTGCATTTGTTTTGACATCAGGTACAATATTATCAAGTCAAAAATATATATTGTTTAGTAATTAAATTAAGGTGACCTCGATTGTTTGTATTGAAATTTGTAGACCGCTAAACGTTGATTAACTTTTGTTTAAGGATGTTCTGGAGGTATGTATATAAAAACGCAATAAAATTTTTGAAAATTTGACAAGATATAATTCTTACTAAATTAATACAATTACCAAAGTTTAGTTCGACTCACTGCACCGTTCAAGAATTATAGCAACTTAAAGTTTGCACATTTTAACACTTCTTCTTATGGAGAATTCATAAAATTCCACTTCAAACCATATTTAAACCTTGAAAAAACGCAACTAGAAACTCCAGTTTTTTCTATATATAGCAAAAATGATGTAATTATGTTCAAAATTTATTAGGATTCACTAAACAGTTACAGAGCAAAAAATTATGAACTGTTACAAAACGTCTTTATCGTGTTGTCCTTCCCACTAGCATGGAAACGCGACAACTGTGTAGACCACTGAATATAGCTACAATCAGAGGGTAAAATTATCCGCAAAAGTCACTTACAATTTTACCACGTTTTTTTTATAATATGAAGACAATTTGATTAAGATATAAATATAATAAATATGAAAGCTTTTTAAATTAATCTATTTTTACCACGTTACCACGTTTTTATTAGCTCGCTTTCTTGTTTGTTTGTCTGTTTGTCTGTTTGTCTGTTTGTCTGTTTGTTCGGTGGCAAATTTTGCAATTGATTTTAAACTAACTTCCTGATGAGCTAGAGACTTGAAATCGGTTACATGGCTCAGAACTGGATGACAATGCATTATTCAAAAAAAAAATTGTTAAAAAGTCTATCCGTTTCGGAGATATAACAATTAAATATTTACCTTTTCACCCCCCCCCCGCGAAACCTACGTCACCGCGTTCAACGGTCGCCACGCCGCGCGACAGCGCTCCCTACTCCACTACCCGTTCCCTCTCACACTCATCCCCACTCCACTGACCCGATTCGCACCGAAGGAGCTCAGTGTGCGTCAGTGTGCGTTTGAGCTCCGTGCGGTGGTTATAAAGTTACTACGTATTATTATATTATAATGTTTGTTTACCAATCGAAGGGACAGTTACACCGAGATTTTCGGTCGAACCTTTATCTTTGACATTTTACCACGGCGTTTCGATATGATGCGGTCCCAATACCGTCTGAAATTTACTACATGTCTCTGTTATAATCTCGAAATAATGTCTACAAAAGAAGGAGCAGTTCGTTAATGATGATTTTCACAGAGAAGTCGCCAAATCACCAGGTATGCCATTAAATATTTTACCACGTTTTTATTATGTCGCTTTCTTGTATGTCTGTTTGTCTGTTCGGTACAAATTTTACAACTGATTTTAAACTAACTTCTCGATGAGCTAGAGACTTGAAATTTTAAACATAGCTCAGTACTATATGACAATGCAGTATTTAAAAAAAATTTTTTTAAATTTACAACAGCCTACGCGTTTAGGAGATATAAACTATTAAAAATTTAACCGTTACACGTCCCCGCGCGACGACCGGTAGTGCCCACTCGGTTCCCACTCCACTGACCTGCTTCGCACCGAAGCAGCTCAGTGTGCGTTCGAGCTCCGTGCGGTGTTTACAAAGTTACTACGTATTAGTATACTATAATGTTTGTTTACCAAGCGAAAGAACAGTTACACCGAAATTCTCCTTCGAACCTTTATCTTTGACATTTTACCACGGCGTTCGTTTTCGATATGACGCGTCGCAATACCGTCTGAAATTTACTACATGTCTCTGTTATAATCTCATCAAAATGTTCAAAATCGATTATAACATTTCACACATGCAAGACTAAAAAGCAGAAAATAATTATTTAAATAAAAATAAATTTTTTAAAAATACCACGTTTTTAAAACGGACTAAAAAGTATAAAATAAAATTTTTAAAAACGCCACGTTTACAAAACGGACTAAAAAGTATAAAATAATTTTTTCTAGCCCCATACAGATTCCTAACCCCTGAAAATTTGTGATTGTGAATTTTTAATAGCTAAGAAAATACTTGTAAGATTTAAAACGAAAAACGTGGGGCGCAAGATAATACATAGTAAGGAGTGTAGAGAGTAGCTGCCGCTGAGAAATCTCGTACAACACTTCATATCATTTGCAGTGCAATAAAGTTGTTAGTGATTTAGTGTTCATTCATCAATTATCTATTGCATGCGCCCCACGTTTTTCGTTTTAAATCTTACAAGTATTTTCTTAGCTATTAAAAATTCACAATCACAAATTTTCAGGGGTTAGGAATCTGTATGGGGCTAGAAAAAATTATTTTATACTTTTTAGTCCGTTTTGTAAACGTGGCGTTTTTAAAAATTTTATTTTATACTTTTTAGTCCGTTTTAAAAACGTGGTATTTTTAAAAAATTTATTTTTATTTAAATAATTATTTTTTTAATGCAAAATATACTCATGAATGGCTTTCATTGCCAATATATTGATGGATTTCGAATTTCTTGTACTTTTGTCTCCCATTGTACCTCCAGAACACCCTTAAAACATTTCGTCTCATTATCGCAACTGTTCTAAAAGTCATGTTCAGTTTTGAAATAAACAATAATCCATAATGGTATTCATAAAATGTTCATTTTTAAACGCTTGTTCTAATTATAATTTTCTTTAAATTTCATTAATATCGACATTTTCGGCATTGCTGAACATTTAGAAAGTAACGTATAGATGCATTAACCAGAAGCGTCACTCATTTACTCATTGTCAGTTTTTGCCGAATTGTTTAAATATTATAGCTGCTGCATTAGCAACGATAGAAAGATTGACGTGTGTACACGAGGTGCCTTTAGAAATGGCTTTTCGAAAATTGATAAATAAAGCAGTGCGTGGAGTTAAACATCGCCAAATATAATTATAGAAATGATTCGCTCTGTTCGAGAGTTAAATACCGACATGCGACAAGTCATTTTTTACGAAATGAACTGCTAGATCGGCCGTCCGGATCATAGTGCGATGGTGCAAGCTAGAGCAAACCTTATTAGAGTTAGAAATAGATAGCTTTGGGGTGAACACACCCTATAGGGGATAATGTAATAACCGATCTGTCGAACCGAAATCGGAAAATGTTGCGGTTGGTATATCGTAGAATTTAATCGATATTCGATCAGCCACAGCGTATCCTGTTCAATTCTGTTCCGTTCCGTTCCGTGATGTCGTTAGCCAACAAAATACGTATACTGTACACACGCACCTTATTAAGAGACACCGTGCCGCAACGTTAATTCTGATTTTACGGAACTCGCGTATTCCCGCGTGCTACGAGTGCAACGAGCCTAACGAGCACAGCGAACGCGACTGTGTACATACCTTGTTCCGCGCGAATAAGGAGTCGAAGGTGCTCCAACGGTGACTCGCGAACCACTGTACATAAAACTAATCCGGAAAGATGGTCGTCAAAGGAAAAAATATGACGAGGACTCATCGATGAAAACATTGAAAACAATATCGCGAAAACAATATACATACATATGTACCGTGTTTATAAACACGACCATGCTCCTACGCGCAGCGGGCGAAGACGAGAGCCGTGGCATTCGTAATTCCCCTTCCATCTCGCTTTCTTTCTCTCTCTCTCTCTCTCTCTCTCTCTCTCTCTCTCTCTCTCTCTCTCTCTCTCTCTCTCTCTCTCTCTTTCTCTCTCTGCAACGTCGGAACTCTCAAATTGAAAAAGTTGAAGCCAAACGATATCATGCAGTCGAGAATGTCGAGAATAGTTCGTCGAGGAAAGTACGCTGATTTCGGTTGTTTCTACAAGTGTGCGTGCAGTTTTCGATTCGTGAAATCGAGTAAATTGTGTGTGTGTGTGTGTGAAGTAGTTCCCTTATAAAAATGACAAGATGACGTCGTGCAGAGGAGGATTAATAAACGTTGTAGCAGTGTACCGAAAGAACATCCTACATAGGTGGAAAAAAGTCAGGTTAGAAAATAGATATTACTTTCCATTACATTTTACATAGTAGAAATCAATACGTGAAAACTACAAACAGTAAAGGTCGTCGCTCACTAGAACGCACCGGCGCCCACCCGGCACCGCACGGCCTCAGCTGTTTTGGATTTCTTCTATGTATTTTAAATGGATGTGCGCACATCCGCACACAGGCCGCGCGGTGCCGGGTGGGCGCCGGTGCGTTCTAGTGAGCGACGACCTTAAGGGGGTAGTCTACCCTATGGTTACAACTAGAATCTCACTAGAATCTTACTAGAAAACATGGGTTTGCGCGCTTCGGTTGTTTGACCTTATTTGAGCAAATGTTGGGCTGGGTGAGGGCTCATTCTAAAGAGGAAGGTTCATCACACTGCGCTCTGGTCATGAGGTCAACGAGATTATGTTTAATATGTATAATATAAGGGCCCAAAGTAGAGAAAAAATCTAGGAAAAAACCCGCAGATTTCAATGCATTTTTCTGTCTCTAAAAGACTTTTTGACTGCTCAGATGACCAGAGCGCAGTGTGATGAACCTTCCTCTTTAGAATGAGCCCTCACCCAGCCCAAAATTTGCTGATATAAGGTCAAACAACCGAAGCGCGCAAACGCATTTTTTCGACCCAGAATCTAGTAGGATCCTAGTTATTTGCTAATTTACTAGAATCCTGCTAGATTTTGGGTCGAAATAATGGGTCTACGCGCTTCGGTTGTTTGACCTTATATCAGCAAATTTTGGGCTGGGTGAGGGCTCATTCTAAAGAGGAAGGTTCATCACACTGCGCTCTGGTCATCTGAGCAGTCAAAAAGTCTTTTAGAGACAGAAAAATGCATTGAAATCTGCGGGTTTTTTTCCTAGATTTTTTCTCTACTTTGGGCCCTTATATTATACATATTAAACATAATCTCGTTGACCTCATGACCAGAGCGCAGTGTGATGAATCTTCCTCTTTAGAATGAGCCCTCACACAGCCCAAAATTTGCTCAAATAAGGTCAAACAACCGAAGCGCGCAAACCCATGTTTTCTAGTAAGATTCTAGTTGTAACCATAGGGTAGACTACCTTTATTATCGTTTATATTCATCATAAAGAATATTGTGTCAAAACAATCAATAAGAATTTCTAAGCTTCTATACACGATATTCTATATATTATTAACAAAAGTAAATGTTCACATTAATCGTCACAAAGTTCGTTAGTAAAATCCTTCATAATAATTTTTAGACATTGTTTAAGTACGAGTTTTCTTTGTCGCTATGTATACATATTTTTATTTTGATATATCGTATTACATAAATGTTTTTTCATTCTTTCTTACTTCTAAAAACTTGACAATAATAAAATTGTAATTATATGTGGAATTATTTGAATGTATGCAGGGCCGGCGTGACCTTTTGCGGGGCCCAGTTCAAAGATTTTGCGGGGCCAGAATACACATTCAAATCCTATACCTAAATTTCACAATAAGGAATTATTTATTATAAGTACAAAGGATGTTACATATATTTTTTGTAAGATAAATATTACATAATTTTTTTCGCTTTTTCAGCCGCTAAACCACACTTTAATTATCAAATTTCAGAAAAAAATTTTGAATTTCGGTCCGACGTCTTTCTCCATTTTTTCGAAAACCGTTTGTTTTACGAAAAAAATAATAGGACATAAAAGATGCAACCTGTCCAAATGTACAGATTTTGTCGAACATATGTTTCGACGCGGTATGTATATAGTTTAGAAGATGTTCGGGAAAAAAGGTTTTATGAGGATTAGATTAATTATTTTATTGTTTAATCGTTTTGGAACACGTTTTCTATATATTATATTCCAAACTAAATTTTTTCATTTTAATATATGTAATCATATTTAAACTTTAAACACATACATTTGTTTATAATGGGGATCCGGTTAATCGAGGTCCTACTGTATTTGGAACAACTGTGGGGGGTGCCGTAAATAAAATTTAAACAAAGACAAGGGTAAATAACAGTCACCCTAGTGCATCATACGGTTCGAGTTGATAAGAGAAGCGCAACGCGATGGTTCCGCGGCACGTTCCATGTCTTCTCGTGATTAGTCCAGTCAATGAATGCTCGTAAGGGGGGTGTAGAGGGAAATGCAAGGAACACAATTTTTAACTTTGGGACTTCGTTTAGACTAGTTAGGAAGTAAACACACTAAAAGTTCCTATTCCTAGGAGGTGAGCCGGGTGCAGGGGGGCTCGTAGAAGGTCCCCTTTTTCGGCTTTCCGCTTATATCTCGGAAACTGTGTATCCCAGCGATAAGACCATTCTATACAAAATTGAAACTGACAAAACGTGCCACAGGATTGATTCTATTCAGTTTTTCGCTATATCGCATAGTTTCCGAGATATCCGCGCCCAAAGTTCACTAATTGCGAAAAAGAAATTTTTGCCTCACATTTTTTGCCTTATTTGACTAGCTAACTCTTCCGCACAATTAGTGAACTTTAAAAATTGATATTGTCAATGAAAAATTGAAGTTGGAAGTGAAATGAAGTTGAAATGGAAAAATTAAAGTTGAAATTGAAATTGAAGATGAAATCGAAAAATTGAGGTTGTATTTGGAAAAATTGAGGTTGAAATGGGAGAATTGAAGTTGAACTTGAAAAATTGACGTTGAAATTGAGAAATTGATGTTGAAACTGAAAAATTGATGTTGAAATTGAAGTTGGAATTGAGAAATTGATGTTGAAACTGAAAAATGGAAGTGGAAACTGAAAAAGTGAAGTTGAAATTGAAGTTGAAATGAAAGAGTTGAAATTTAAAGTGAAGTTAAAATTGAAATTGAAACGAAAACACTAACTCGAACAAATAATACCAAAGTGAACTTTGGGCGCGGATATCTCGGAAGCTATGCGAGATAGCGAAAAACTGAATAGAATCAATCTTGTGGCACATTTTGGCAGCTTCAATTTTGTGTAGAATGGTCTTATTGCTAGGACACATAGTTTCCGAGATATAAGCGGAAAACCGAAAAAGGGGACCTTCTACGTGCCCCCTGCACCCCGCTCACCTCCTGGGAGTGGGGACTTTTAATATGTTTACCTCCTAACTAGTCCAAACAAAGACCCAAAGTTAAAAATTGTGTTCCTTCCATTTCTCTCTACAACTTTTCGTTGACTGGACTATGATCTCGTTCGATTGGCTGGTTGTGAAACGAAAAATGATTCGAATTTTGGGGGAGGAAGAATGCCGAAAAAATAGTTGGAGCGGTGGTTGCCAGGGTGCGTCGAGAGAACCCCTGTGAGGAAGATGTGCGATAGTCGGTGTCGGTGGCCGACGCGACGGTCGCCGGCGACCGGCAGCCGACAGCCGCTAGCCGACCAATGAGAGACGCGAGGGCGCGGGTGCGCGTTTTGCTCGAGCTGCCGCCACCACCGTCACCACCGCCACCATCGTTGTGCCGGGTTCCTCAGAACGAGCGTGAACGTGTAACACGTAAGATCGTGCTCGTACTCGTACTTATATTCGTACTCGTGTTGTGTTGTGCAGTGCCGAAGCCGTGTCGCCGTTCCTTTCCGTTTCGTTTCGTTCCGTTCCGTTCTGTTCTACCTGATTTACGACGCGAAACATCGTGTCGCTCGTTTCTCGTTTACGGTTTCCGTCTGGCGATTCGGACGTGGACGGGGTCCGAGTCGGCGACAACTGTTGGTGGCCGGTGTCGCGAACGTTTCGCGAATGCCCGTCCCTGTTGTCGCGCGAATCTCGATCAGAGGTCTCGCTCAGGACTCGCACGGTGTTGCGTCAAGTTGCGAAACGCTTTCGAGCGGTAGCTCGACGAGATCGGTCATGATAGATCGCATCGAGTCGCCAGGACTCAGGGGACACGGAAAATTTGGACCGTGCCTTCCGGACGTCGTCGCTGGTGCCGACGTACGATCGGAAATCCGTGCGACGTAAATATACACGTTCGGACCGATTTCAGCGTTATCATTCCGGCTCTAGTGCCACTCTCGTCCGAAGAAATTGCAAGCCATCGAAGATGATATGCGGAGCACGGAGTAGTACTTAGGCCTCTGCGAATTCTGCTGCACCGAGGACCCTTAGGACCCCGAGGACACCTATAGTTTTCATCGTTTGGTTCGAACTCGAACCGCTGAGGTGAGACTCATCGACTTTTTTCATTAGACGTATTTTGATGTCGACAACGGTGCATATGGGGCTCGCGTTCCAGCTCCTTCGAGAACGCGAGTTGGTTGAAAGCACCTTTCTCTATACATATGTACGTAAATACATAGATTGATCTCGTCGCCGAGGTGTTCCACTATGACTACAAGTCGAGCAACATTTCGGGACAAAGCGCGGTGCTACATATGTGGGTACTTTTGGGGGTGCCACTGACAATGAGATCCAAACCCCTTTCATCGATTTTCGTCTCGATTTATCCGGTAGGGTTTCCAATGTTTCCATCCGTCTTTTTCTCGTGAACGTTTATACGAACAGATTTTTTCCGTAGAGGTTATGCGTGAAAGTTATTAGTTATTAGTTCGAAAGTCCGACTCGTGCATCTATGTAGGTTTGTTAACATGTATCTCTGCGGATCGTTAGTCACGCGTGTTCCAGCAGACGCGTGGCCGTCGCTTAACCTTTGCTCGGTTTTCATCGATCGGCCCGCGACCAATCGCAACCGCGCACTTAACCGGTTCGCTTCAGGTGTTAACGAACGACGCATCGGAACGCAACGAAATGCAACGGAACCGGTGCACTTGCGCATCGAAGGCTGATAATTGGCTTCGTCTACTCCCGTGAAAGTCAGCCTACCGTCAAGTCTTCTCGGTTCATTCATCGTTACCGTGTTGCGTAATAATTGTTGGTGCTGCTGGCGTTGCGCTACTACTGGCACGTGCCTCGGGGCTCTAGCGATTCACGCTTCTTGCTTCTCGCTCTTCGCTACTTGGAACTCGTTCACTAAACCCGGGAATCGGAATCTTTTTTCGGAATAGATTTCACGGTGCATCCATTTTTAAAGAAATGTCTAGGCACGGCGATGGATTAGGCCGATCGGCAGCTACGCGTGTCACGGTCGATCGCGAACCTGTCTTCGTAGAAGGTAGAAGGACACTTCGTGGTTGAGCTAGCAGCGGTCAGCCGCGAGTTTCCTATTATATGGGTCGAGGATTCTTCAAGAAATAGCTGCAAGTTTCGCGAGGCTAGGCGACATCGATCGAGGCTGGTCGATGGAGACGACACGACGCGATGTCGTTCGAATAGCCACTCGATCCGATCCGATTTCTTGAAGTAATCTTCGATGAATATGTCCAGCTTGGTCGCAGATACCACGCGACTTATGTCGCTTGATTTTACCGATCCTCTTGGAAACTGAAGACTAGTGGTGGATTTCTATCTGTCGGAACAAACGATCGGAGAAAGACGCTCGTTTTCTTGTCGTTCCTCGAAAACCGGATGCTGCATGGTTGCACATTCGTCGGACCGTTGGAGAGGAGCAACCTTCGGGGTTATTTTTGTCGTTTCGTTCACCCTCGCCGTGCCGAGAGGAACGAAAAGGGATACTCGGGGAGTTGCTCTCCTTTTCGGATAAATTTATCGCTGGATCTCGAAGAAAGTCGAGACATTGAAAACCGCGTTGCGTTGCGTAGCAATTCGGAGGAAGCGCTTTTACCATGGTAATCAACGTGTGTGTACCGAATACGTATGTACACAGGTCGGAGGCGTTGCGAACGAGTCGCGGTGGTAGATATATACGCGCCAACAGAAAGAACGAAAAGCCGGTCTTGGATGGAACACCTGCTCCACAGGTATGCGATCCTATCCTTTCCTTTCTACTCTCGTCCGTGCTACCTCCGCTGCTCGCTTGGATTTTTCGCCGTGGTTCGTGGCTCATGGCTCGTAGCTCGACCATCAAACATTCACGAAATGCGAACACATGAAATCGTTCCAACGCAATATGCGAGAAGCGTCTCGACTAGCGACCTTAGTTGGCGTTCATGTAGTATGTACTAGAGTTCGCGCCCCGAAACACAATGTTTCGTCTTCTCGGGGCGATTGTTCGAATAGCAGCGGTCGGTACTCGCCACGCCCACGCTCTCGTTCTCGTTCTCGTTCTCGCCCTCGTCGCCGTCCTCATACTTTTACTCTTACCACCACTGATCGTACCTTCAGTCCACACAGCAATGGCGCTGGAACGACCGAGATCGTTCATCTTTCCGAAAATCGAGTCTCTCCCGCGCTCGGGCAACTTTGTTCTTGCCGTTGCGATCCGCTTTCTCGTTCTATCGTCGCTGGCAGGTACGGAGCGTAGACGTAGACGGTAACCCGATAGTCAAAACCCGGCTCTGCACGCTTTGAGGGCTTGGGGGCACGTTGCCCCGTCGGGATCCATTGTTTCTCCGCAGTTTATCGTAACTCAAGACTTATCGTCGTGCATCCTATGCCACGCTGGTTTCGCGTTTTCGGTAACCGGCCGCGGCTTGTTCGTTCGCCTCCTCTCTCCTTCTTCTTCTTCGTCGTCCCTGTCCCGTTTTCGCCGGCTCCCCTCGAACACGCGTAGGGTGGTTGACCAGCAGAGAGAAACAGAGATGGAAATAACAATGGGTGTCGCGAACGAGTCGTGCGAATCCTGCCTGTCAAACTTCGAACGCGGACGGTCGATAACGGTTAACGCGAAAAGTTGCGTGCTGACCTGCAACGCTATTTCCAACCGATCGATAAGGAACGCCTCCTGGTCTACACCGACCGAAGAATAGCTCGTGGCTCTGCTCGGGGCTACTGACACGAATTATAAATACCTACGACATAGTCTCGTGGAGAATACGCGGAAAAACCACTTCCCTCGTGCGATCACGATCGAATAGATCGAATAGACGTGATAGCTCTTTCGTATGAGTTGTTGCATTTATTCTTCGAATAGGAAATGTTCAAAGTTCGTACATACAAGGTTGTTATCCGTGGAAAACGTGTTTCCGTGCTACCTCCACACAGTGGTCCAAGAAAGAGTTGGGTAAAAATTTAATCAACGATTGACGACTAAATTTCTACTTTAATCGTTAATCGCAATTAACAATTAATCTCCTCTTTCAGTCGTTAATTGTGGTTAACAATTAAATACTTATTAATCGTTAATTGCGATTAACGATTATTAATCGTCGATCGGATAATTGATTAATGATTAATTGCTGAAATTTCGAAAGGAAATACATAATCAGAACTGTATGAATACTGAAAAAAATGTAAACTGAGTTTAGGTGTATTGTCATTTAGTCTATAATACAAACTCTGCTTACGTGCTTTTATGTTTCAAGTTATTATTCCTGGAAAGCTACGACCATGTTTTTGTTGAAATATATTATTATTTCTGTCAATTCTCCGTCCGCTCTCTGCTCCCTCTCTCTCTCTTTCTCTCTCTCTCTCTCCCTCCTTATTACAATTTATGGATAGACCGTGAGGCGATTAACTTTAACAATTGATTAAATCATTCGATTTTTCGATGATTCCTTTTTTTAATCAACGCTGGACGATATTAAATCAATCGCCGATTTTTCGACGATTTCTTTTTTTAATCGTATACATTAATCAATCAATCATGATTAAAATTTTAATCGATTAATGTCCAACTCTGGTCCGAGAACGCGATTTTACTGGCCAAAAGTCAAAATGTCACTGGATCTTTATAAAAGTTGATAATCAGATGTTTTTGAGGTCACTGATAACGAATCTGACATCAAAAATGAAAATTTCAAAATGGTGGATTCAATACTATGCACATATAGTCTGGAAATTCGTTTTCCGTGGAAACAATTAAAGAGGCATACATATCGACATTTTTCAACTCAATGTATATAATTATATTTTCGATCTTAATTCTAAATTATTAACTTCCCGATTTTATAGGGAAGTTATTGTAATGACCCCGAAAATCGAAAATCGATTTTTTTAGCAGATCTTCACGTTTCATGGTCATTGCAGTCATTTTAGACTATTTTCAGCAAAATGTTCGTGTGTGTGTGTGTGTGCGCGTGGGTGCGTGCGTGCGTGCGTGCGTGCGTATGTCCGTTTCTATGTAATCAAATTTTTCGTTAACGTTTTCAGAAAAAGTAACAACGCGATCAGGATGATGAATGATGCAATCGATGTGCCCCGTTGTAACTTAGAGCTGATTAGATTTTAGTCCATATTGGGCAAGTAGTTTTTTTAGATTTTTAGTTTTTTTTCGAAAAGAGTTGATTCTACAATGCAATTTATAAGGGAGGACGAAAATTTTCCACCAAAGAACCAAACGCAATTACATAAAAAATTTTTTTCTTAATTTTTTTAGATTAAAAAAAATTTTTTAACTGATGCTAATGTTACCGCTTGGAATAATCGAAAGTTATTCCAATGCAACAGTGAATTTATCATCTCTACTCCCAAGAATACTTTTTGGAAGAATATAGATGAAAGTACAAAAAAAACGATGTTAGCGATGTTGGCGAAGGAGTAACGAATCGGGAAGTTCTTTGTGTGACTCTTGGAGAGTCACACACCAAATAAAAAACATTAATATCAATAGGCCCTACTAGCCATGCGTATCACTAACCCTCTTTCAAGGGCAGTCCTATCCGCGAGCTCGCGAAGCGAGCGAGCAAAAACAAAAATACTCGCGAGCGAGCGAAGCGAGCGAGCAACAATAGCCCTCTAGTTGAAATATTTCAACATGGGTAATTCGAATTCCTCTTCATCTAAATCTTCTCATCATCAATTGATCTTCATTTACGTTTCGATCAAGGATTAGATGTTGTTCTACCCATTTATCGTAATTCGCTTTAAAGGGCTTTAGTGATCGATGACAATTTTTCCATTTCTCGGATAAATTATTGCAAAAAAGACGTACTTTTTGTTTAATGGACTTTCTAGTTTCGTCACAAGTCACTTCGTTGATTTTATCAAAAATAACATCAGACACAGCAATTATTTTCCTGCTCGGATCACCTTCATTATACCATGCATTAAAAAGACCCTAATTTTTAAAGTTATATTTGTCTACAAATATAAAAATAATTAACCTTTTGATGTCAATACAGTATGATGGGAAGGTTAAAGTGGAACATACTTTCCGACATTGTAATTCAAAATTATTTTCAACTCTTAAACTAAATTACACACCATATAAATGAATTAAAAATATGTACAATGTATGTAATTACATGCAAAAATATGTTCAACTATAATTATATAACTAACTATGTATAATACACAATTTAACACGCATAAAACTTAGCAAAATCCTTCAGTATAGATGTTTCCACGAGAATATTCGATTGTAGATTAATGCGATCAAAAACGAGTATGCTCGACGAGAACCAATTATTTCTGTGAATCTGATCAATGTAATACAATATAACAGTTTATACAAAGACATACTAACAAGCAGATACGACTCGCGCAGTCTAAACATCCGAGTCCAAGTCAACTATGCTATCGAGACGCCAAAATACCGCGGAATTTTATTTCTTAATTATCGTATAAACTACACGGCTGCAGTAGGCTGCACCTAAAATTTATATGCTCTTATTCGAAATTGTTTAAACTTTCATATAAAATAAGTCTGATGTCTAACACTTTTATACATTTTTTTAAAAACCTTCCCAAAGTTTAAATTGCCAATAATATTGCAGCATTCGTACATGGATTAAATAATGCTGGGAACCTAATTAAATAATGAAAACATGCCTATTAATATATATAAAACGTTTATTCAAACCTGTTATATAATGCTCTATAATGAGTTCTTAGAATAATTAGTTTCACTTTGGATTTCAGAATTTTGTCTGTAGAATGTTACTCTCGGTTACACAATTATCTGAAATGGATAATATTTTCGATTTTGATGGTTTGAAGTATTGTTACTTTATAGCCAAAAAATTTTTTTCAAAATGTTGTACTTCGAAAATTGACTTTTGGCCTGTAAAATCGCGTTCTCGCACCATTGTGCTCCGTTTCTCTGTGGACCTGGGGATATGTTATGTCAACGATTAACCGGAACGAACGTGATCCCTCGGAGCAGTCGTCGACGTTCGAGGTGGACCACAGTGGTCCGGTGCGGCGCGGCGCGGCGGCCGATCTAGCAGTTCATTAACCCTCAGACAGTGGACCATTCTTGCAATTACATATACATATTGATAACTAATAATCTTTGAGAATTCACTGGTTGATTTCTCAATTTTTTAAAACCTTTGAAGGTATGTATGTACTTCTTATACACACATTAATCAGCAATTTCCCTTTATTTAAAAAGAAATTTTAGTTTAGAAATATTTAATACATTCGAAAGGGTTCGCAAAATAAAATGAGTAATTTTTTCGATCAAAAATCATGTTCACAAAATGTTCGTTTTTAAATGCTTGTCCTAATTAGAATTTTGATTAACCCTTTGCAGTCGAAGGTATGCTAATTTGAAAATTGAACGTTTCTTCCGATCTGGGAATACATAATTCCATTGCATGTATATGATTTTTCCATTTTATTGATATGAAATTGATATGAAATTGATATGATAGCTCTAATTGATTCGATATCACCGTATTCAATAAAGTAAACATTATTGCGAATAATGGTACAGCAATTTTTAGTGGTGACCGAGTCACCCCCCGACTGCTAAGAGTTAAATTTCATTAACCTCTTGCCGTACCATTTTCGTTACAGTTGCAGTGGATAAAACGTCTTCATCCCCAAAAATGTCGCAGAAGGGAAAAGAAAATGTATATTTTTCGTATGGATATATTTATTATAGTGCTTATACATTGATTACAAACGAATCAAATTTTATTTTATCGAAAAAGAAACACTCATATTTGATAGACTTTGTTCAAATCTTCATGGCGAGTCTGACTCGTTAAAATACGGCAGCGGGTTAATATCAACATTTTTGGCATTATTATTAAACGTGTAGAAAGTAGAAAGTAATGTACAATGTAAAAAAATATCCCCTCCACTGTAGTAATCTGATCTGATCTCGGCTCGGGTATATCGGTGTGAACCACTACTAATCCAATTACAAAACTTCTTCATTTTTCATTATTTTTTTATGAAACTTTCACCAACTTATTTGTGGCCTACTTTTGATTAAAATGGCACTAGACACGATATAATTTCAACTGTATTTAATGGTTTAATCGACGATGAAAGTTTCGGGCGCAAGGAAGGACTGTGTCTCTCTTTACACGTGCTGTCCTTTTCTACGTTCGGCTCGGTCCTTGAAGCTGAAAAAAATAGTGTTTGTCCACTAACTGTGCAAACGAACCTTCCCGAGGCTCTTGGGACTACAAGAGGGTTTACTGTAGATGCATTAAATACCGAAATGGCTGATAGGCCAGATCTGGTCTAAAGCGTATTTAAATAAAACAAAAATACCGATATGAAACAAGTCATATTTTATCAGAGGAACTGCTGAATCGGACTGTGCGGACGACCACGCTACGCCGAGCATGAGCGTCGCGATACATGTACTATCGCGGATATCTTTATCGCGAGATGCGAAAAGCCGGTTTGTGTCGATGGAGCCAAGCTTCCGTCGTTGATCGTCAGTTGGCGGGAATCTTCTCCTCGACCGGGCAATAACGGTGCGCGACTACCAACTACCAACACAGAGCCACATTTCGAACGTGAAATAACTCCTCTGAATCGTTTACGTTCACGTTTTCGGGCTGTAGGTACATACCGTCGTTACCAGCGCAGCGTCAAGAGCAAGACAAAGGACGGTCTCGACGCGGTTTCCGCGTGGTCGAGCAGTTAGCTATAATCGTACGAGAACTTGACAGTGACGCGAGAATGTGGGTCAAGGGGCGAGGTGGCTCCGATGTTTACCGTCGTCTCGCTCAAAGGAACTAATTTCCTGCAAATTACACGTCAGTTCCCCCTGTCTCCTTTGGTTCCTGGAGACGCTGAACCGCAAAGCCTGTAATCTCCCTACGACGCGACGCGACGCTACGTCGTGGTGAATCTCTCCTCTTCGCTTACCCCTTTGTTCGCGCGTGCTTTTTCTGTTCTCTCGTCGCATTCTTCGCTTCTCTGCTTTCCTCCTCTCTCCTCTCTTTTCTCTTCTCTCTGCCGTTCTGTTCCCTTCGCCCCGACGCGATCGACGCGCAACGGTTCCTCCAGGATCTCACGAGTTTCTGGAAACGAGAAATTCGAATCCATATCTCGTCTTCTCAGCGAAATAGAAATTTCTTATTTCCATGGGTAATGGGCGTACGTCGCGCGTGCACGTTGTTGCGTTTTCAACCCACTTGCACGCAATCCGATACATACACCCGTATCGAATTTCTCCACGCGCGTCGTTTCGCGTCGCTAATAATCGCCGCATGGTTCGACAGATTCATATTGTTTGGGACGCGACCGTTCGAAAGAGCAGCTCCACGCTTCTACAGCCGATGGTTTATCGGTGTTTACCGCGTCACTCTACCCTAACTGTCGCTGCGCCGCGCCGCGCCGCGCCTCCGTGCGCGTAGGTACACGTCGAGTTTATCTAATGAGATTTACCGATATCCAATTACCTAAAGTGCTTTCCCGATTCCCGCTCGCTCCGACCCCTATCAATCGAATATCCCTTTGGCCGGCGGTCGGGTCGGTTTCGATGCCAGGCGTATTTAGTTTCGCGAATTAATTTACCGTGAACGCACCCCGGCCGGTGAGACGCGACGTCAAAACCCATCGTCGCGTCGTCGCGGATAACGACAACGTTTCCATAAACTGTGTATAACGTTCACTGTTCGACGAACGCATCGGAAGGAAACGCGAAACAATGGCGCGGAATAAAGATTAGCAGGAGCATTCGTATTTCGCGAGCCGCTCGACGTTGATTAACGGCTGCCCGATCGAAACTATTGTCGGGAAATTCATGACGTATTTTTCGTATCCATCTCTTGCAAAACTGCGCCATGATTTTTCCGACATCCCAATACTTCCGTCGAAATTGCCTTTCGCCGGCTCGCGATTCGAACTTGCTCCCGATTTGAACTTGCTCCCGATTTATCCCGTCCTCCTCTTCTCTTCCCGTTCCTGCAGCGGCAGCTCACTCGAATTTGCGGTTTGGAATTTCGCTTAGAATTAATGTTCGATCGAGTCATTTCCACCGTGCACCATTGTATGTATGCACTCGGACAAAGGGAGGGCGAGAAGAGTAAGGATTTTTCAAATTAAAACTTCTCTGGGCACACCGCGTACACAATCGCTGGACGGTGAACGAGTCTGATTCGTCACGTTCCAAGGTGGAATGCTATTCGGATAAATAAATTAACCCTTTGCACTCCGTTGTCGCCAATAATGCGACATTTCAAATATAAACTTTAAACATGAAATTTTCATTACGTTGGAGATTTATAAACTTGATCTTGTTCCGTGCAATGTAGCTAACGAATAAATATTTTGTTTGATTGCACCAACCGCATCTTTTTTATTATATAAGTTGGAGGTGGTTGGGTTGTGAGACGGGTTTTGTTTTTGGGCTGTAACATTTTGCTTGATGAAGATATCAAAGAGTTTTATATACCGTTGGAAAGGTGTGAAGGAAATACGCAACTTTTATACGCAAAATGTTTAGTGATTTGATCAACCAGTAAAATTTTATGGCCAATTTTCCGAGGGCACGTTTTTTGGCTTCCTGAAAAAAGTGGTTGGGTTATGAGACACTCGAAAAAATCAACTAAAAGTGGTCAAATTTAAAGTAAAACCATGTAATTTTAAGCAAAAATGAATTTTTAGTTATTTTAAAGACATTAAGTGGCCAAAGAAGTTAAAAAGAATGGCAAAACATTGAAAAAAAGCAAAGAATGGCGAAGAAAAGTAAAAAAAATATAATGAATGGAAGGATTCAATAATCATCTTCCTCTTCGTCATCCAAGTCGCTGTCACAATGTTTGCATGTGAAAAACGCAAATTGCAAATGCGCAAAAATTTCATCAATTCTTCATCGCAAACTGTGGAAATATCGTCAAAATGGCTGTCACCTTTCTTCGCATAACGCTATAACGTGCTCTTATCAACGCCATATTCTTTGGCAGCCTTTCTTATGCCTTTCTTCTCCAACAAATGATCTTTAACGGCACTAAGCATGGCATTAAAATTAATTTCTTAGTTTGTGGGCGATTTTCTTGGAGTTGACATGACTATCAATTCAAAAACTAAACCAAAACAAACGTTAAATGACAAATAAACACTTAATTCTAACACAAACAACGATATTTGATAGTTCTAGTTCGTTTCTAGTACAAAAAACTAGTGTCTCACAACCCAGCCACTATGGTGTCTCATAACCTAACCATGATGCCACTCCGAATGTGACAGAAAAAAAACTGTGTTTGTCGTATATGCGCAAAACTCAATATTTCATCGTAAAATGTAAGCAAAACACTAAATGAAAATGCATCACACTCACTTTTTCAATTGATTCACTCAACAAAATAATGTTTTTAAAAAAATGAGTAAAAGTTTTGGAAATTGATTTTTACACACGATGTCCGTGTCTAATATAAGCAACACGTCTATACACCTCGGTGCTAGCACAAAAAGTAGCAGACCTCAAAACAAAAATTTGACAGCTGACAGATTGGAATCATCGCGATTTTGCGATGGATAAAAACGACTATCTCACAACCCAACCACCTCTCCTACAGTTAGAAGTAAAACCGATGACACACACTTTAAATCAGAATAAAGGTCGTCGCTCACTAGAACGCACCGGCGCCCACCCGGCACCGCGCGGCCTCAGCTGTTTTGGATTTCTTCTATGTATTTTAAATGGATGTGCGCACATCAATTAAAATACATAGAAGAAATCCAAAACAACTGAGGCCGCGCGGTGCCGGGTGGGCGCCGGTGCGTTCTAGTGAGCGACGACCTTAACTGTTTCTATGAATGGACCAAACGACTTCAATGTCCCTGTAAGGCTAGAAGAATTAGTTTAGTAAATGACGTTTAAAAAATATGTTGAAAAAATGCATTTGTGAAAAACAATAGTAAAACTTTATTTATTTTTATGACTTTTTTAGCTGGGCTAATAACGAAAACGGGTCAACTCGTATAAATTATATACGCTCTGACAATTTCATTGAAATTGGCTAATTGATTTACGGGTTATAAACGATCAAAAGTGGTGGAAAGGCCGAAAATCTTGAAAAATTGCAATTTTTACCACTTTTGATCGTTTTTAACTCGTAAACCAATTAAGCAATTTCAATGAATTTTTCAGAACGTATATAATTTATACGAGTTGACCAAACACATCATTTAAATTTTCGCTATTGATCCAGCGAAAACAGTGGTAAAAATCAATATATATTATTGTTTTTCACAATTCCGACCAAATGCATTTTTTCAACATATTTTTTAGATGTCATTTACTAAACTAATTCTTCTAGCTTTACAGAGAAATTGAAGTCGTGTGGTCCATTCATAAAAAAGTTATTCTGATTTAAAGTGTGTGTGTGATCAGTTTTGCTCCTAACTGGAATATAGTGCTATAGTGGAATATAGTAATATAGTGATGGAGTTGTTGGTGTACTATATGAGTCACTAGGCTGGAGTGCAAAGGGTTAGAACGACAGGTGTGTTAATCGCCATAGAAGTTTTCACTTTGGTCGTGCGGTCTTATGCGCTGAGTACATGGTATTAGTCCGTTTTTTTAATTAACTAATTTCGGCGTAATCGGAATCGGAGCGACGCGACGGTTCAACGGCTCCGTAGTTCTTCAATCACGAAGGAAGCGTCGGATGCCAACCGCAGACTAATTGAATACTTCTCATTATCTTTCACAAAAGATGCCTGGGTCCTTTCGTTCCGAGTTTAGTCGAGTCGACTCCAGCCTGGAATAGGTATATGTACATAGTATGTATGTATGTATGTACCGCGTATCGTGTGCACGGTGCACAATGGCTCGAGTGCCGCGTACTGAGTAAATACCTACGCTCCCTTCTTGTCCCACTGCGATCTCCGCTTGCTTTCCGTGCCTCGAAACGTTCGCTTCCGAATGCACGCTTTCCACGTGTACCCGCGTTAAGTAGTATTCCAGCGATAGGTGCTTGTTTCCGTCCTCTTTCCATTTCGCTTCTTTCTCCCGCGGTGCGCCGCTTTTCCAGTTTCGACGAGATGATGTTTCCTGCGCGTCGAGTCGTTTAGTCTGCCTTCGTCCCGTTTCATCCCGTTTCGTCCCGGCTCCATTTATAGATCGCCTCGCTCCTCTCTTTCGGTCTCCGATATCGGGCTCGCAACGATCCCCTCGGATCTGGAACATGTCGGACCAAAGCCACCGTCTCCGATCATTGCGTATCTCGTGCATCTCTCGATCGGTGGAGGTGCGAACCATGCTGAGATCCAAATATGTATGTACTTGGATCGAAGATAGGGTTGCCATCCGTCCGGATTTATCCTACTTTTTAGTGCGTCCGGGGACGTCCGCGAGTTTTTCTTTAAGGGTGCGAGTTTTTTTTATGTTACTCGCTCATGCTTGCTCCACTATCACTATGATGCAGTCTTTAGTGACCTATGAACGAATCTCGAAGGATTTTTCGATATCTTACAAATTGTTGATTTTACAGACGTGCATAAAAAGTGTCGTCCTTTCTTCATTAAATTATAAGACTACAACTAACAAACCGGTGAGAACGAGTTTTTAAGAGTCTATAGTGAAAACATAAGAGTATGTATGTATCTACTAAAAATGTTGTCACTCGAAGAAAATGTTTCTTCGCCATTTATTTTGCAATTATTTTAATCTCTTAACTGCGGATGTGATTTATAAACCACATATTAATTTTTGCTAATATCAAATAGCGGCTGGGGCTTATACCGGGTGTCCCACCCGATTTCGACATCTTGATTTTCTCGCTATTGTTACTCGTTGCAAAAAATGTTTCAGCAGAGGCTTGAATGGTATCGAGTGGAGCATATTTTGATGTTATTAGTTTTTTCGTGAATGGACGCGTACAGGTGATATAAAGGTAAACTTTGTTTTTTTAAATGGAATGAAGTATTTTTTAATACATCAATAGATGAACCTGGACATTCGTTATAAAAAAAGTAGTAACCTATGTATGTCGAAAAGTTAATAGTTCAGGAGATATTTCAATTTAAATAACTCTAAAATACCATTACTGTCGTACTAACAATAAGACGTTAACGTTTACTTACTTGCGAATTCGATAAAGTTTGCTACATTACGCTGTCCAGGAATGTCAGCCCCTAAATTGCGACTATGTACATTAGCCAACGAATTCGATTAGAATCAATTCGGATCAGTTTGTGTCCCAAATTTATTTTTCAACGCAGAATTCTGTTCGTAACTATCTTATTTTTGATTGTTTATTTATGAAACCTCCACTGGCATACGGGCGGCTCTTTTCCGGTTAAAATGATATCCCACACGATGCAGTTCGAACTATAATTGTTTGCCTAATCCACGATATAGTGAAGCCTCGACTATCCGAACCAGATCAGACACGACGTCTTCGACACGATTTTAGAACATGTTCCAGTAGGAGTTTTGCAATGTTCGAGGGCTTGAATGAAAGGTGAAGAATGGCGCTGTGTGATAGACGTGATCACGTTTAAAAAGTCAACAGAACCAGTTTACTTACTTGTGTAACGTCTTAGCACGATAGTAATGGTATTTTAGATTTATTTAAATTGAAATATCTCCTGAGCTATTAACTTTTCGACATACATAGGTTAGTACTTTTTTATAACGAATGTCCAGTTGCATCGATTGATGTATTAAAAAATACCTCATTCCATTAAAAAAATATCGATGACCTTGAAATTTCATAAAAAAGTTGACTTTTATATGACTTTTACGCGTCCACTCACGAAAAAACTAATAACATAAAAATATGCTCCACTCGATACCATTTAAGCCTCTGCTGAAACATTTTTTGCTACGAGTAACAATAGCGGGAAAATTATGATGTCGAAATCGGGTGGGACACCCTGTATACATAGGTAACACAAAAATAAAATAAATACAATAAAAAAAACCTTTTAAAATAGAATATCACTTCAGTAATATAATTTAAAACTGGAATGTATATACTTATTTTCATTTTATTATTCTTATCATTGATTATAAAATGCATACTTTGTCTGTCGGAATGCTTCTATTTCTTATCCCATTTTTGTCCTAGTATGTACAAGATAAAAGTTGTAAGAGTTTGCCGCTGACGACGTGTGTGTGTGGTGTTTGCCGATTTGCCGTTTAGACCGATCGGCTGTGTTAAAAGTACCCGCAGTTAAAGGGTTAAATAAATATATGCACCATGTTTTCATAGCGGGGAACTTTCTAAAAATTTGTAATAAATGAAGATATAGCTCCAAGTGACGTTTGCAGACCTGTTTTTAACCCCTTGACGTACCATTTTCTTGATAGTCACAGTTTTTAAAACGTCTTTATGCACAAAAATATCGTAGAAGGGTAAAGAAAGCGTATGTATATTTTTGGTATGGCTACATGTATTTTAATGCTTCAATATTGATTACAAACGAATCCAATTGTATTTCATCTGAAATGAAATACATAACATTCATATTTGTTAGACTTTGTTAACAACCTTTATCGCGAGTCTGGCTGGAAATTGACGAAATTAAAATGATTTGAAGTGAACGCTGCATACAACGGGTTGGATCGAGAAATTCGGTGACATTTACATCTACAACTCTTGAACCAGAAGAGATATCGGGATAAAATGTGCAACATACTCCATTAAAAAATGATTTCTTACTGATAATTTTTGTCCGGGACTTTTCTTTATGGTATCACATTTAACTAATAAAATAGTTAGAAGAGTCCGGGTTTCACAATCAGACGGAAAAGTTGAGTTTTTATTCCAGTTGGCGATTCTATAGATGGCAACCCTAATCGAAGAGGACGCGAACACCGTCACGTAGAACCGGCAATCAGCTATGGTTGCTCGACCGGAAGTCGAGATACTCGAACAAGTCCGAGAGAAGTCGACTATTTCCGTCGACGGCGCCCGAACCTTGAACGAAATTACACGTTGCCGAGCATAAATTTGCATCGACGGGTCCGCTCGTATCAGCTTTGTGTTTTTTCCGCTTCGAGAAGAGCCTTAAGCTTATCGATCGTATCGAGTTACGAGTGTTCGGGACTTACGGCGATTCCTTCCGCTTCTTCACAAATGCCGATCGATGTCGCACGACTGATCCGCACTATTCCGCACGCGCATTGACGAAATCGTTCGAATCTCCCTTCGTCCTGTATTTTTAGTGCGGAGCCAGCGAGAAGCAATCATTTTAGGATTTTGGTTGGGATCGCCGCGAGCGAAGGATCGAGACCGTACGAAAGCTGCAGAAATAAATGGAAAGTTTGAGCAAGGTAAATCCTGCCGGTATATGAAATCGGCACCCTCTTTCCGTTTATTTGCTCGAATCTTTTACGAACTCGTAAGTATCCCCAATCTTCGTGTCAAAGATTCGAGATACGTATGCCTACTCGCGTGGGCGTGCGTGTGTTTGAAACTCTACACCGTATGTATGTATGTATACACGGTCGAGTTGGAGCTCGAACCGCCACTTATCCTAAACGCTGTATCGATTCTACCAGTTGGACCGCGGCGGATTTCGATCGACTTGCGCGGTCCAATTTAATTTCCGTCTGTCGATAAAACCCGATCGGATCGAACGAAACGATAGATAAGAACGAATCCACGAACCGCTCTTTCGCGGATTCTCTCGATCGACTAGAAACGACGAACAGTGGCCCGGGCAGCCGATCTGGCAGTTCATTAACTCTCGGTCTCGGACAGCGGACCATGCTTCCCCGACACGGTTTTCACCGACTCCAGATTTGATCGACAATAGCTTTGGCCGACAACGCCTTTAACCAACAACGATTTTGACCGACAACGAATTTGATCCACAACGACTTGAGATATGATGATATGATACGCTGAGGTATGATAATATTGTATGATAATACTGTACGATTATACATACGATAATAGTGTATGATAATACATACTGTGGTCGTATTAAGTTGTTGTGGATCAAACTCGTTAAAGGCGTTGTCGGCCAAAGCTATTGTCGATCAAATCTGGAGTCGGTGAAATATTGTCGGTGAAAACCGTGTCGGAGAAATTTGTGTCGGTGATTTTCATGGGACCCGCTTGCAACTATACATGTATAATTGATAATGTTTAGGACAATTCACTGCTGGATTTCACAATTTTTTAGAACTCATTTTTGAAGGTAACTTTTTGTAGACACTTCAATCTACCTAATGTAGCAGCTGTTCATTTAATTAATTCGCCAGAGACTGAGTAGTCGAATGGCAATTTTAATACTCTGTTTAAGGGTACATATAACAGTGTAGGTCGTTAAACTCGTTTTGACATCAGCTACAATATTTTGAATTCAAAAATACATATACACTGTGCAAAAGAAATAAGCACCCAATATGTATAATTATCAGATATAATGACAAATAATATTTTTATGTAGAAATTGTATTGTACAATGATTGATTTATTGCATTTAAAGTATTGCAATAACACATTCTCAGAACTATTTAATTAAACAGCGGAATCCTTTTTCAAAACTTACTCACAATCAGTTCTTATTTGATACTTCGCGGTTTTCTATTAAATATGGTCGGGTGCTTCTTTCTTTTGCACAGCAGTGTACATTAATCTTTAAAAATTGAAGGTGACCTTGATTTTTTATAGAATAATTTATAGGCCGCTAAATGTTCATTAGCTTTCGTTTAAACCCTTCCTTTTTGTCTCATTATCGGAGCTGCCTGAGAAATTCATAAAATGTTGATTTTTTAAAGTGTTTGTACAATTTTTAATAAAGCTTATTAATTTACTAGTTTTTGAAGATGATGGAAATTTAGAAAGCAATACGTACATGATGTTCGATAAACATCAATACATATACATACTCTGAAGCATCTGTGACACTTTAAACAATAATAACTCCTGAAGGACGAAGGTGGAAATGATTCTTGTGCGGCATCATCATAAGGAAAAGTATACTGAAAATATTCCACAATTTGACAAAATAGGGAACTACATATGCATTTGGAACCCAAAAGATATTCCATGTCAAAGGTAAATAACTCGCACAACTTTCATTAGTCCATTAAGAATTACTTATTTAATAAATGGCGAACTGTATTTCTAAAGAGGTATGCATTTCAAGGTAAAAGAATGCTCTTCATTTGAAAATAAAAATTTTTTTAAAAATATTAAATAGGTTCGGCAGAATTCATATTTTTTGTATAGTCACGTTTATTCTAATGCTTAAATATTCATTAGAAACGAATCAAATTTGATTTCATATAAAAAGAAAGGCGTAAAACATTCACATTTATTTGGCTCTGTTTAAAATCTTCATGACTAGCGTGTCTCGTTAAAATACGGCATCGGGTTAATATCGACATTTTCGGCATTGCTAAACATTTAGCAAGTAATGTAGATGTCATTTGTTTAAAAAGTCATTTTCTACCAAATGAACTGGTGGATCGGCCGTCCGAATCACCATGCGACGCTCGCGAGACGCGCGGCAGTCACTCGAGAGGAAGTTTAGAAGAACGCGTTGGATGGTTGATCGGATCAGCGATGCGTGTCAGACCTACGGTACATAGGAGTACGCGTACACGTACGCGTGAGTTGTACCGTCTCTCGATATTCGTAGTCGAAACGGTCGATCCCCGGCTACGTGACATCCGCGGATCCCCTTCGCTACCTTCCTTCCGATCCGAAGAGATTGCGAGGATTTTTCTATTCGTCGTAAGAGAGAGAGAAAGAGAGAGAGAGGGAGAGAGAGAGAAAAAAGAGTTACCGTTTCCACGATCGCATCGGTGCCTCGATCAAGCGAAATCCCTGAGAACCATGAAAACGTACCGGTGCGGCGCGAGAAGCGAAGAAACACAGAAACGAGTCTGCTGCTGTTTCAAGGCGTAAACCTGCGCGTGTATTTACGACAGAGCGCGGAGAAAAGTTTATTTTCTTTAGCCTCGTGTGCGCACCGTTGCAGAGGGGAACGCGCCCCGGCGAGCCACGTTGTATATAGCGCCGTATCGCATAACGTTGCATGGTGGACGGTGAACGGTGGACGGTGGACGGTACACGCGCTGCAACACCCTCCACGAACCGTTTGAGTTTCCTAAGCTCTCTGCTAATCGTATTTGGAAACTGTCCGACGGAAACGGACGAGCGTAACTTTGGCGCGAACGGAAGGGCGACTCGTACTGGCAAGCGCTGGAACGTGACAGCGTGGCAGCGTGACAGCGTGACAGCGCGGCGTGTCAGCGTGACAACATTGTAGGTCTACGTATTAAAGGTCTTACGTATGTGATACTCGGGTACCCAGGTTACTCGTGAGATACCCAGGTATGTACCCGGGTATTTCATAAGAGAGTACATGAAATACTTGAGGAAATATAATCGCGTACAATTGACAGGGCTACTAGAATCCTAATCTGATGGTAATGAAATTGAACGGTGGAGATATGGAATATGACAAAATTATGTCTATTTTAACACTAAACCTACCACTGCCGGTCGAACCACCGCACCGGTTCTTTAACCCTTTGCAGTCGCAGCTACATTCTGTCAAGAAAGTACCGGGAATCGATCATTTAACAAGCCCGCTTAAAGGGATTGTTGAAATTCTTTTTGTTGCTAGGTTGGTACAACTGTCCTCCATACTCACGCGGAATTTGAGCGTCACTTGTCATTTAGTTTGTTTACAATGCGCCATTTTGTCAGTTCATCTCAAGTGTGTTGCGATTTTTGCGAATTTTCTGCAAAAACTCAATCGTGTTAAGGTCGCTGAAGACATGTTAAAACGAGTCAATTCCGACCCAAAATTAATAAAACGCATTGCAACTGGTGATGAGACATGGGTTTACGAGTTTTACATGCAAACCAGTCAACAAGCTTCGGAATGGCGCCTTCCAATTGAGCCGAAACCGAAAAAGCACGTCAAAGTCGATCAAAAGTGATGAAGGTGATGTTGATATCGACAGTTTTTTTCGATTACCGCGGTGTTGTGCACTCGGAATTCTTGCCACAAGGTGAGACAGTAAATAAAGAATATTATTTGAGCGTTATGCGGCGTTGGAGAGAGCAAATTCGTCGAAAAAGACCAGATTTGTGGAAAGAAAACTCATGGATTTTGCACCACGATAACGCACCATCTCACAAGGCTATCATTGTGAACGAATTTCTGACCAAAAACTCGACAAATCTTATCGAGGAGCCACCGTATTCCCCTGATATGGCTCCGGCCGACTTTTTTCTTTTTCCAAAACTCAAATTACCACTTCGAGACAGCCGTTTTCAGTCGATAGATGACATAAAAGAGAATTCGCGGCGAACACTGAAGTTGATTCCAAAAAATGCGTTTAAAAAATGTTTTGATGATTGGGTTATTCGTTGGCATAAGTGTATTATTTCGAAAGGGGCCTACATTGAAGGCGATACAATAAATTTGGATGAATAATACATATTTTGTGTTTCATTGACCAATTCCCGGTAATTTTTTGACAGAATGTATTTTAACTGGAATATTAACACTAAACCTACCACCACATCTTTTATTTTACACTTATTAAAATATTGCGTTGTGTTAATAAATTCCTGCGTTTTTTCTATTTTATTGTTTTCAATAAAATTTATAATTAATTTTCAGGCTTTTTCAATGGAAGTTCCAGGTGGCAGAAAAATTCATTTTCGACATCTGCTTATACTAGTAAGTCATTGCTAACCATCTTCTTCACTCCATGGGCTTTACTCAAAAACTTGGGGCTTGAGTGCCACACAACTTGAGTGAGATGTCGAGCAGATATCGAAAATGAATTTTCTGCCTCCTGGAACTTCCGTTGAAAAAGCCTGAAAATTAATTATAAATTTTATTTAAAAAAAATAAAATACAAAAAACGCGGGAATTTATTAACAGAACCCAATTTGTAGTAACAATTATTTGATAAGCAATTATTATATAGATGTCTTTAATAGATCACGTGTTACAATAGGAGCCGCACGAAGTCTAAATCAAATTAATCCTGTCATTTTTATAAGGGAGCATGTTCCAGTTACTTTTGAGGCTCGGTAGGTTTAGTGTTAAACAGTTCTTCCGACCTAGAATAAATCCATTGTACATGATTCTTTTCATTTGATGGATATGAAATTGATATAAATGTGTAGTGATTGATTAGATACCAACATATTTAATAATGTAAACAATATCCTGAATAATGGTGCAGCACTTTTTGTTGATGACTCTGAAGTCACCACTCGAGTGCTAACCTTCTCATTTTTGTAAGCTGAAACATTCTAATCGCTTTTCTAGGTAGGTGTAGTGATAATGTCGGCGGTTTCAAATATTTCATCTATGTATCTCGGATATTATTTGAGATACCCGGCTATCCAGGTAATTTTCAGTTGAAATCACTAGACCTACTACACGTGTATACGCGTGTCTATGCGATGGGGTGTGACACCCTCCCTCGATTTTCTTTAGACGAACATCGAGCATCTTTGATTGTAGGTGCGTCGCATCGACCCGACGACCTAACAACCCAGCTACCCTACCGATCCGATCAACCGCGATTGCTTCGTTCTCTCGTTCTCCCTCCGCGACGCTGATCGCGTTTGTAAAGTCGTTCTCGGCCAGATCGTTCCACAACGAAAACCACTCGGAACGAAGTAAATTCGAGGTCGCGAGGAAAGGGGAAGAACGAACTACATACTATGTAGATATATCTCCTTGGCCATCTTACGTTATTCGAGGATCGTGTGCGTTACGAGCGTCGCGGTTAGGGCGATAAGCGGGCAAGCAGTCTTATTCGCGCCATTTTAATCCGGCATGATAAGAAGTCCACTAACGGGTTGTGTATTGCCAATTTTTTCTGAGACAATTCCGAGACATACACTGCCCGAAATTACCATAAAGCCACCTGATTTCTTTGGTGAAATCTTATAATTATGTCATAGTAATGACAAGCTAATGCACGATAGCATTTTAGGATTAATAAAAGCAACGATTTACATGATTGCATTTGTTCGGTCTCAAGCAGACCGAACGTGAGATGTATTTAGACACGGTCCGCTGCAATAACCCGAAACACTCGACGCGACGGTCCCAGAGTTTGGGTGTCATCGGACACCACTTCGGGACCGTCTCGAGAGCGAACCACGAAGCATTTACAGGGCAATCTTTGTATAAGCAACATTTTAGTTTCCGTCTCATTTTCCCATATCATTCGCACCTAATATTTTCCATAACCTAAACATAGTTTCACCGAACCGCTCCAACTCCTACGACCAAAAGCACCACCCACTCACCAATAGAAATCACTTTGTCATCCCCATTCATTTGTAAGATAGCCAATAAGAAAAGACGCCGAGTCGACTTTATACACGACGAGATACCGAAGGGCAGATCACGAAAATCACTCGAATCGAAAGCAACATCACCTTTACCTCGAATCTCAGCCTTTATTGTAACTAGTTAAGTTTATAAATATATATTAAAGTGTGTTAACTTCCAAAGAGTCGAACTTCTTTCAAATAGTCGGTGTTACTCCTATAACATCGTCAAAGCCCCGAGTATCGTCGCGAGCAAGCGAAACAGGATTTACGACCCCGCGAAGTTCGGCATACGGACTTGCGATAATTCGGACGCTTCAACATTCATAGATATATTATTTATTTACGGGAAAACGTAGTTATATAGTTTAACACAAAACGAACTGCGAAATTTCCATAAAGCCACACGTTTTTTAAGTAGATAACATCGAGATCATCGAAAATTTATTCTACATTTACAAATTAATATTTAGTATAATTGCCATTTCTTCGAATAACGTCGAAAATTCGATTAGGCATTGATGAAATCAAAGTACGAGGAGTTTCTGCTTCCATCGATGTCCATAACTATCCATAACTCAGAAACAGAGTTGTACTGTTTACAATCGCCATATACTTTTCTTGCAAGTATTCCGCAAAGATTCTCAATTGGCCATGTCAAAATCCTCATATTTCTGTTGTCTAACCGCTCCTTTGTTTGTCTTGATGCATGAATCGAGGCGTTATCATGCTGAAAAATGAAATTGTCAGTCTCAATTTCTTCTGTACATAATATGTATTAAATAATATTAATTTGTAAATGTAGAATAAATTTTCGATATCTCGATGTTATCTACTTAAAAAACGTGTGGCTTTAAGGAAATTTCGCAGTTCGTTTTCTGTTAAACTATATAACTACGTTTTTCTGGAAATAAATAATATATCTATGAATGTAATCATGTAAATCGTTCCTTTTATTAATCCTAAAATGCTATCGTGCATCAGCTTCTCGGCTTTATGGTAATTTCGGGCAGTGTATTACCCAAAACTGAAAAAATATGTATGTGTAAAAATTTCACAATATTCTCCACCGAGAAACCACTGAAGTTCTCCGAGGAAATTTTTTTTATCTACAAAAAGATATTTTAAGAAATGATACAGTTTCAACTCCAGTCCAAAACTGAAATATACATATATGCACGTGTACGTCATATGTGCACTATAAAATATGTAAAACTATAATAATACAGCTTTAGTTCCGGTACTATTTGGGGCGGTTGGCAACCCTACTCACGGGGAGGGAAATAGTGAGAGAAGGCGGGGGGGGGGACAGTTACCTTCCGCGCACTATACGCCTTCGTTTGCCTCCGTGTGGTCCACCGCGTAACCCCGGATTGTCTCGTCGGATTCGCTTTTTAATCCGCGAATTAGTGGAGGAAATTGTGCGCGGATTTGCGATTGTTTCGTATTTACAGGGGATGAACCCGATCGCAATCCATGCTGCGAACGTACCGGTATCCCGTCGTGTGTAAAGCCCATTTAGGTTGTCGGTGTTTAGCAGTGTGCGGCATCGGGTATTGATTAAATGGGAGGACGCGAGGGGCGAGGAGAACCGGGAACTGGGAAACGGGAAACGGGAAACGGGAGTCGAGAACCCGGAATAGGAAGAACGGTATGGAGTACGGGTTGGCGGGAGAGAGGGACAGCGACAAGTAAGGTCGGATAGGAATTATGGTGGGAAGGAGAGATGCAACTCGTCTCTCTCTCTCTCTCCCTCCCCCATTCTCTCGCTCGCTAATTGTCCGAACGCGAACCGCGAGTCGAGGTACGGAACTGACGGAGAAGAATCGTCAGAATAGAATTGCCATCGAACGTGCTCAGCTCGCCTACAGATTACGGTCTTCTAGGATTCCATCCAGATTTTCTAATAAGCGACGTTCCAACGTCGGAAAAGCCAATCTTTTCGGCTCGATTTCGCAATAACATTTCTGGCGATAGGTGTAAGATTATGTTTACATAAGAAGCTTTCTTTCTAATGTATTACGTTCGTTCTCCTAGTCTAATGTAATATGGTTTACGTATGGAAATTCTGCTCCGCATCGGCAAGCACTGTTAGCTATAAAATTAACCCTTGCTGAAAACTAAAAAATCTCTGCAAAGTCCAAGTCCAGTGTACCGAAGCTTATTACCTTTGTGCCTGTGACAGAATCTGAAGTAGTTCGTACCTTTAATTGGACCTTGCTCATTGATTAGGACGTTAGTGAATATTCTTGCTTGAATTTTGAGGTAAACAGATTATGTATATATAAAGTAGAGGAGATTATAAATATGTATTATGTAAAAGTACGAATCACGTTCGTTCGGGAACAGACGGAACCTGAACCGACCGACGCGGCGTCGACGCGGTCCACCCAGCTTCTTCCACCATTTCGCTAATTACCTACCGGGCGCGCGCAACACCGTAAGCACTGCGAGAGACGACTGCGTTGCGTCGACCGGCATGTTCCATTCTCAATCTCTTTGATCAGATTCTGCGATCCGTTCGACTGGCGGTAAAGCGGCCGGAAATTTCGATGAACGCCAACGAATAAGTGAATTGGCTCGGTCGGACAGGAAACTAAATTGAAAAGGTACTCTTTCGGTTCGAAATATTCGCGGCGTCACGTCGAATCGTTCGATACCGAACAATATCAACGATATCGACCACAACGGCTACGCCGCGAGTATTTCGGGGGAGGCTGAGTCGCGGGGTGGGTACGACGGAGATTCGTGCCGCGGAACGCCGAAGCTGGAGGGTGGATCTCGGAGATGAGTCACCGAGAAGAGCTCGAGGAAACCTCGGAACAATCTTCGCTCCACGTGACTCATCGCTATCCATCGGAATACGAATACATCTCCGAGAATCATTATCGTGAACGTCGCCTTCCTCTTTTCTTGCACAGAAAAAGAAAAGAGGTCCCGGTTCTATCGATTTGCCGGGATAAACAGGACAGAAGCAACGAAACGGAATGGAACGGTCGGGAAACATTCTGGCAGCTGTGTTTGCAACCTGGCGACGATGATAACAGGAAAATGCACGACGACGAGCATCGTCCGCGACGGTAACGGCGACGAAAACGAAGCTAGGTCCGCGCGACGGCGCGCCGCGACCCGCGACGCGAAGGGCGAATCGATAGGAGGTGCGCCGACGTTCCACGAGGCGGCGTCCCCCGATTCCTCGTTTCGAAACGATCTATGTACATATATGTTTCGTATGTCGCGTAGTTCAGGTAGGAGGTATTTGTTCGAGTGGCGCGAAAAAGACACGAGTTGCCGCGGCGCGGCGTCGACTTCGACGAAAGACAGGCAGGAAATCAGGATTCCTGAAGCCATGGGACGAGGTATCGCGCGGCATAGACGTATTTCGATGGAAAATCGATTTCCGGCTTGCTCGGTACACGCGATTCGCGGTTCACGATTCACGAGCAACGCCGTCATTGCGAATTCCATTGTTCTTTCGTTCCCATTCGAAAGTATCGAGGAGATACGAAATGCGTCCGGCCGCGTTTTTTCGAGTCGGCGTTCCTAGTTTGCATCGTCGGAATTCGAAAAAGTATTTTTCAATCGGAAACTTGTTTAAGCGCACCGCGTACACAATTGCTGGACAGCGAATGAGTCTGATCCGTCACGCTCCGAGGTGAAACTCTGTCCGGGTAAACTCGGGGGAGCCGAGGAAGAGACACACAGGTGTGCGTGTGCAATCGACATAGAACTTATCACTTCGGTCGTGCAGTCTATTTCTGTATCTTTTCTATTACAATATCGACGCCGATCGGCCACTATGTATGTATGTAGGTACAACTCGAAAATCGCTGCAAATTGCAATCCCGGAAGTCCTAGATCCTACGTTCTTCGTTTCCCTTCCGCGCTCGTGACTGGTTTCATCGGCCCTCCTTAACCACGCGACGCAAACTAACTTTTCTAGGCTGGTTAAGCCGATCGATCGCTGGAAATAACCTCCGATGTGGTCCCAGTCGAGTCGAGTCGAGTCTAGTCGAGAATTTCAATTGTAACCAATCGACTGCGGATCTTTATGCAAAATAAAGATGTTCTGTATTGATTGTGGGATACAGGAGTAAGATAAAAATTGATTTCATTCCTTGATGATTTTGTTGCATTGAAAACAGCATTACAATACAGTGGAACCTCGGCATACGTCTGCTCCGGAGTACGTCCAATTGGGAATACGTCCTGTTTGGACGTGACAAATTTTGCTCGGTGTACGACATAAATTTTTTGTGTGAATTTTGCTTCATTTTTTAATAATTATCTCAAAGGAAAAATTAAATTAATAATCAATTATATTCGGAGTTGATGTATTATTAACTGACTGATCATACCAAGTAAGGATCAGTAATGAAATTACCGATGAGGTCGGCGTATGATCACAAAGTCCGCGAAGACAACGCGGAGAGATGAAAGAAAATGATCAGTCGATCGAGTGTTACTTTTTGTGTTTTAGCATTAAGCAGAGTCTAAATTTAAAAATGTATAATAAAATCTCATTTTTTATTTATGCGTTAAAGCAGTGTTTAAATTATTTAAATTATTTTACAACTCCATTAACGTGGGTATAATATCAGTTTTTTTTACATGAGAACGAATTAATCATTGTTACATTACTTCTTATGGGGAAGGTTGGTTTGGTATACGTCCTATTCGGTATAAGTGCAAACATCAGGAACGGATTAAGGACGTATACCGAGGTTCCACTGTATTTTCAAATTTCTTGTATATTTCACTGTTTTATATTTCACCCTTAGCGAAAATGTTTCCTCGGTTTCGTGCAGGAATTATTAATGAAAAACATGGACTAATCAGAGCGAGGCTATAGAGAACAGATTCCGCCTCAGCGACAGGTCCCACTGAGCGTTGCAATCCCGTTGGCCGAGCCAGAGTCCGTCCGTTGTAGTCAAGCTGTGATTGCAAGAAAATTTATATTTTTCGCATGGCTACATTTATTTGAATACTTAAGTATTGATTACAAACGAATCAAATCTTATTTCATCTGAAAAGAAACACATAACATTCATATTTGTTAGGCTTTGTTAAAATCTTCATGACGTGTCTGACTAGTTAAAATTCGGCAAGGGGTTAAACCAAGTTGAGGCGGAAATTTTCGCAAAGGAAAATGTTACTTCATGTGACCTCGGGAATACTCCCTTCAAGGTTTCGCGACATTTTCGGGGTACCCTGTATATTATACTCATACTCATACGCATGCCTACATACACCATACACAGGGTGTCCAAGACCACCCGTCCAGGGGTGTTAACTTTCTAGATAAGCATATTCGGTAAAAATGTTTGGAATAAGAGTTGCAGGGATTAATGGAGGACATATGTCCATGACATTTTCAAGGTTATTTGGAGATCAGTATGTATTTTTTAAATGGGAACCCCTACTTTTGACTACGGATTCTGAAAGAGCTCGAAATTTCACGTTCAGATATGTACTTATGTCCTAGATTAAAATGACTGCTATAGGCCTTTCAGAGGTCAAATCACTGTTTGATGGTAAATAAAAGATGACAGCAAATACTAGCATCGAGATTGGACAAGGCTTCTGATTCATAAACTTGTCTCCGACTGAAGCGTCCGAAATACCGCAAGTTCGTATACCGAACTTCACGGGGTCGTAAGTCCCGTTCCGCTTGCTCGCGACGATACTCGGGGCTTTGACGATGTTATAAGAATAACACCGACTATTTAAAATGAGTTGACTCTTGGAAGTTTAACACCTTATATATATTTTAAAAACTTAACAATGTACCATGAAAACGATGAGGTTCGAGGTAAAAGTAAAGGTTGTTTCGATTCGAGCGATTTTCGTGATCTGATCTTTCGTGTCGCGTTGTGTATAAGGTCGACTCAACGTCTTTCCTTATTGGTTATCTTAAAAATGGATGGGGATGACAAAGTGATATTGGTGATTCTATTGGTGAGTGGGTGGTGCCTTTTGGTCGTAGGAGTAGGAGCGCTTTGGTAAAACTATGTTTAGGCTATGGAAATTATTAGGTGCGAATGATATGGGAAAAACGACACGGAAACTAAAGTGTTGTTTATGGCTTATACAAAAAGATTGCCCTGTCAATGGTTCGTGGTTCGCTCCCGAGACGGTCCCGAAGTGGTGTCCGATAACACCCAAACTCTGGGACCGTCGCGTTGATTGTTTCGGGTTATTGCAGCGGACCGTGTCTAAATAAATATCTCACGTTCGGTCTGCTCGAGACCGAACATGCCGCCTGCCTTGAACTATACAGGGTGTCCCAAAATTCCTGAGACCATTTCAAGCGATATTTTCCTTTGCAAAAATGTTATCCGCGGCTTCGTTTAGGAGTTATTAACGAAAAACACGGACCAATCAGAGCGCGACCTAGACGAGAGTTGGCACAGTCGGCCAATCGACAGTTGGCGCGCTGGGCCGACTGTGCCAACTCTCGTCTAGGTCACGCTCTGATTGGTCCGTGTTTTTCGTTAATAACTCCTAAACGAAGCCGCGGATAACATTTTTGCAAAGGAAAATATCGCTTCAAATGATCTCAGGAACCTCCCATTTCCGAGAAGTTCAGGAATTTTCGAACACCCTGTATAGTTCAATAATACAAATAGTATGATTTTTTATTTTCGACAAGTATTGCTACGATATGCTATGCTTTATTAGGACAAGATACGAAATGAGAGTCTACTAGTTAGATACGCTTTGTTATTAACTATTGATAGATAGAATAAACTAAGAATATAAAAATGTAACGAGTATGCAAGATAGAAATAATATAGTCTCACGTTCGGTCTGCTTGAGACCGAACACCGACGTTAAGCTTGTTCTCCATTCTCAAAGTCATTGAAAGGTCGATTACTAGAACACAACTGCCTGGTGGACGAACATTTACGAATGTTATTGTTCGGGTCTAGTATTCTATAGCAACTCGATGTCAAGCATAGAGGCCGAGTATAACGTAAATCGACCTTTCAAGACAAGTTTATGAATCGGAAGCCGTGTCCAATCTCGATGCCAGTATTTACTGTCATCTTTTATTTACCACCAAACAATGATTTGACCTCTGAATGGCCTCTAGCAACCACTTTAATCTAGGACATAAGTACATATCCGAACGTGAAATTTCGAGCTCTTTCAGAATCCGTAGTCAAAAGTAGGGGTTCCCTTTTAAAAAATACGTACTGACCTCCAAACAACCTTGAAAATGGATCCGAAGGTCAATTACAAGGTCATGGGCACATTCCAAACATTTTTACCGAATATGCTTATCTAGGAAGTTAACACCCCTGGACAGGTAGTCTTGGACACCCTGTATATGGCAGGGCGGTAATGAAACGCATTTGATTTCAAAGCGGTAACAAGGTGGTAGCCGTTGGCAGTTTGCCAACTACATACGTACCTGCTACTCGTCGACCCTATCGATGCCTTCGGTGTTGACCGACAAACAGAAGGGGTCTTTGTATTGTTCTCGACGAGCGAATGCAGGTCGAGGATTCATCCGTGGGCCTTTTGAACGACGTCGATAAAGGTGGATCGGTATGGATCGGTATGGATCAGTATGGAACGGTATTCGATGTGCTGCGGCATCAGTTGCTGTCGTCTCGTAGCGTTCCGCAGCAGCGCATCGGTCCGCGGCCGATATCCGGCGATGTTTACTCGACATCATACATATTCGTCTCAAGTCTCAAGAAATCTGAGGACGAAGTAATTCGGTTTTCAGCGGATGGCCGATGTTCGGTCTCGAGCAGAACGAACGTGAGATATTTATTTAGATACAGTCCGCTGCAATAACCAGAAACAATCAACGCGACGGTCCCAGAGTTTGGGTGTCATCGGACACCACTTCGGGACCGTCTCGAGAGCGAACCACGAACCATTGACAGGGCAATTTTTTCTATAAGCCATAAGCAACACTTTAGTTTCCGCATCGTTTTCCCATATCAGTCGCACCTAATAATTTCCATAGCCTAAACATATTGTAGTTTTACCAAAGCGCCCCTACTCCTACGACCAAAAGGCACCACCCACTCACCAATAGAATCACCAATATCACTTTGTCATCCCCATCCATTTTTAAGATAACCAATAAGGAAAGACGTTGAGTCGACCTTATACACAACGCGACACGAAAGATCAGATCACGAAAATCGCTCGAACCGAAAACTTTACTTTTACCTCGAACCTCATCGTCTTATTGTATCTTTTTACGTTTTAAATATATATAAAGTGTTAACTTTCAAGAGTCGAACTTATTTCAAATAGTCGGTGTTATTCCTATAACACCGTCAAAGCCCCGAGTATCGTCGCGAGCAAGCGGAACGGGATTTACTACCCCGCGAAGTTCGGTATACGAACTTGCGGTATTTCGGACGCTTCAGCCGACGATCTACATATATTATAACTATATTGGTCATTCAGAAAGTTCGTTGTCTAACAATGAAACGACATGAAATAATGAGTCAAAATACATTTATTCTTCAGTATACCATATTCTACCTCAAGCTCGACACATTTTTCCCAGCGATTTTCTAATTTATTGGGTATGGGAGTTAATTTCCGCCCCGTTTTGTGGAAAAGAAGCGTATAAACAATTCTCATAGCGTGAAAACGTGTTTCAACAGTAGATCGATCGACGTTTAATTCAATTGACAGTTCTGCAAGTGTTTGACGTGGATTTCCATCAAGTAATGCTGGGAATCTTCGAATTTTTTGGCACACCATCGCAATCGTTGCTCTTACGTCGAGATCATGTATTTGATGGAGCATCGTCCCCGTAAATATATAATAAATATATATAGTAAATATATAACACCTTTCTTTAAAACAAAATAATGCAACATGACTTCCCGAAAATGCTGCTTACTTGGAACAAAAGTCGACATGTTTCACGCGAAAAATTGACTGCTGTTCACGCGCGAAACAATTGCCACTAACTGCGTTTTGAAGCTTAGACATAGACCTTTCGAAAACAGGTACATATGTACATACTACGTTCCATCAAATACGCGATCGGTACTTAAGTACAACGACACCTGTCGAAAGGGCGGAAACTTATTCCCATACCCAATATTTACCCCATCTCTGAAATGATTTTCCTCGAGACCTCTAAAATCCTCATCTACGGCTTTGCTTCTTCGTTTCACTTCTTCATTCGATGAAAAACGCCTGCCACGTAGGGCAGTCAACTTTGCGGTTTGTTGTTGCAATGCGGGATCATAGTGGTAAACCCAAGTCTTATCCATGGTTAGAAATCGACGCACAAAGTCAGTTTTATCTTTTTGCGAACGATGCAAAACGATGTTTTTGATCCGTGTTTAACCTTCCGTCGGGCGCAATATCTGGACCGCCGAGTTCGGGCGCAATGTGCTTGACGGGCCCACATTCAAAAAACATGATAAAAACCTAATTAAGTTCATTTATACAACTGCTGTTAGGGAAATAGTGCACTTGGTGAGGTCTATACTCTTAGGGCCGCCCTTTTGGGCCCTCCCCAAGGATGGGGATGATTGTTTTCGAGGTACCTAAGAGGTACCTAAATGATCGCGCTGTGCCTCTCAGATCGGTTGCGCCCGACGGAAGGTTAACGAATGCGGCACCCATCTTGTCAATAACTTCTCATACCTATTTCATTAGTTAAGATCTCATGAACTGATCCAGTTGAGATGCCTGTGGCCTCGGCTAAATCAACCACAGTTAGTCGGTGATCTTCCAAAACCAAATCATGAACATGATCAATCATTTCTGAAATGGTTGCAGTTCTTGGACGATATTGTGGTATCCGGTTAACGGGGTTGTTGTTGACAAGAAGAAAGACAACAGATCCTCTCGACTCGTTGAAGCGGGAGCACGCGCCCTTCATTGTACCGGATCTTATGTTAGACACTGTCCGTCGACGGCGAACAAAGAGGAGCGTAATTGTTCCCGTTTGTAGTTGTAATACGTCCACCGGCGAGGCGGGACAGAAGTCTCTGCGACATTATTATAATCGAGTCACGTCGATCCAGCGGTCCAGAGTTGAAATTCCGAAGACGGTTGATGGACGCGACGGAAGCACGGAACATCCATCGTCTGGCCTAATCGATCACCGGCAGACCAACTATGTGGAAGCGTTCGAAAAACCGAGCTGAAATATCCGATTACCAGTTTGCAGTTCGGTCCGGATCGTTTTTCAGAACCTGGCGAGGCATTTTCTGTTCCCACGGGAGCAGAAGGCGCGCGCGCACGCAAACCAGATGTTCCCAAACTCCGCTTTGACACCAGCTCTGTATGCAACATCTTTGAACGCACTGTTGCGTTCCAGCGAGGATCGTCAAACTGTTTAGCGGCTTCAAAGTTTCAAAAGTTGTCACGGACCCCCTGTTGCCCAAGGCTCGTCACGGTACGCGTAAACGCGCGCGAACATCGACGAGCAGAATTCGAAAAGTAGTCGCCGACGTCGAGGGATGTTCCGTAGCCATGGCGACAAGCTGACTCACGAGGCGGCGCGGCGCGGCGGATCGTTCGGCCCCCGAAAAGAAATCCTGGTCGACGACGCTGCGCTTCCGCCTCGGAACGATACGATGCTATGATCACCTATGACGATCCTCCTCTTCCTCCTATCCCTCCATCGATCCTTTCCGGTTTCCACGCGTTCGCATCTTCTCCGGCCGGGACGGTTCTAGGAAACCTGGAAATAGAAAGGCAGGCCAATGTCTCGTCAGCGTTTCTTGGTCCAAACCGCTTCTTCGAAGCTCGGATGCAGCGGTGTAATGGAACGGATCGATGGTTGGGCGATTAGTAGTCGCCGGGCGCGACCTCGACTTTGTACACTGTTGCGTCATAGAAGCGCAAGCGCCGAATCAGCTCTCTCAATTATTTCTGTGGTTTTCGTTTTTCCGATCTTCGAGCCACCTTCGATCGCCGAACGTCCTTCCTTCCGGCCTGCGAGGGCTCCGTGGAATGAAGAAGCGCCCGGCAAGACGATCCTCCTGCCGATTTTTCGTGGCGTCTACCAATTATTCGTTCCCTCTACACGATTTTACTAAATCTCCCGACTCGACCAACTTCCTCTACAATATGTGTAGCATTAAGGTGGCTCTTAAGCGGTCCCTAGACGTTTAATAATGTTGTCAATACGCCCATCAATAATAATGACGAGGCGCTATGAAAGGGCGTATTGACCGTTTAGAAGGGGTTCAAACGCATCGGTCAATATATTGAAGCACATTGGTAGAAATTTTGATTGAAGCACATTGACGGGAGTCATATTGATGCGCGTATTGACGTTTAGGAGGTCCATTGTCAATATTTCGTCAATCTCACTAGACAATGACGCGATATGGTGCAAGATTTCTCGCGCATGCGCGGGCGAAAAACAGTTAACTTATCTACAGTAGCGGACAAAAGTTTAAAACCGCTTTAAAGAAGACGATAACTTTTTTAATATTGTACTATACGATTTGAACTTTTTTGGGAAGTTAGAGCAATTAGTTTACTAAAGGATGTGAAAAGAAATTTTTCCAAAAATTGCAATTGATCGGAATTGTTAAAAAAATACTAAAAGTTGAATTTTTAACTTTTTTATGTGGGGCTATATTGAAAATTTAAAAAATACGTTTTGTAGATCTGTGTCAATTAAACATATTCCGAAAATTTCGTTAAAATCGGTCGACGTTACAATGAGCTACAAACGTTTAAAGATGGTAAAAATTGCAGATTTCCACGATTTTTGGCAATAAATTGTGGAAATCTGCAATTTTTACCATCTTTAAACGTTTGTAGCTCATTGCAACGTCGACCGATTTTAACGAAATTTTCGGAATATGTTTAATTGACACAGATCTACAAAACGTATTTTTTAAATTTTCAATATAGCCCCACATAAAAAAGTTAAAAATTCAACTTTTAGTATTTTTTTAACAATTCCGATCAATTGCAATTTTTGAAAAAATTTCTTTCCACATCCTTTAGTAAACTAATTGATCTAGCTTCCCATAAAAGTTCAAATCGTATAGGACAATATTAAAAAAGTTATCGTCTTCTTTAAAGCGGTTTTAAACTTTTGTCCACTACTGTATATTACGATGATGAGGTAACAGAGCCCTGAGGCAATTATATTGGCAGGAATGTAACGAAACAATCTGTTCCGGACAAAAAGACTCCAAGACATGTCCTACGAGTTACAAAATATACAGAAATACACATGTTACACATTCATTTTTCAAAATCAATTCATACCAATTTTTTAAAATTCTGCGGGGTGCTCAAGGTACCCCATTTTATCGAGAATCTTACTTTACTGAGCCTGAAATCGCTGCGCATACGCGAGAAATCTTGCACAATATCGCATCATCGCGTACGGGCAAAATGGCTAGCGCATAGGTTACGATTCCGATGCGGAACGAGAATTTACTCGTGAAATCGAAAGATCACTTTAACCACAGCAACAAACAAATTTCCCAGCAGAAAATAGTTCACCGCAATAGAAACTTTTGCAAAGTTTTATGATCGCGACATTATAACAACCAAGGAAGAAAATTTCTTCAAAGCTATTCTTAACTTAAAATAAGGCGGATTAAAGTTATCTTTGTATTGAGGTTAAGTTTTTGTTTTCTTTATAAGCAATAGCCGTGGTGTTATCTACTCTAAGCAAAATATCACGATCCATTAAATCTTTTGCAAAACACTTAAGTTCAAAAAAGGCAGCTAAGAGATCTAAACTGTTAATATGTAATTGTTGATCCGTATCATTCCAAAAACCATGAATTCTTTATCCCTTACTGTACACCTCCATCCTGTTCGGGACGCATCCGAAAAAATTTCCTGATAGGAATTTCGGTTTCCTGATAGGATTTAATGTTGTCATAACCTTTGTTTTCCACCTCTTCACAAATGTGTCACAGTGCGCAGTCGCCGTATTGATAGAGCTATATTGACAAGATTATTGAAGCGTATTGACGGGAGCTTCAATATTATTGTCAACGTACATTGACAATATTATTGAACGTCTAGGGGCCGCTTTATATACTCTTGTCAAAAATTTTTGTCAAAATTTATTTTACGGCACCCCCCCCCCCCCCACAATTCTAAATAATTAAAAAAAATATCTAAGGTTGCAAAGTGTGAGATTGATCGGATATCGGGAAAACGTTATATGTAGTAACTACTTTCAGTAGAAATGAGCATCAACTGTGGGGGCAGGTTCCTGATGAAAATTAATATTTAGCAGGAATTTAAAAATTTCTGAATATGTATACTTACTTATTAAAATGTTTCGTGATACAATTTACTGCCTTAAAATGATAAATTACATCATTTCAACATCGTTTACATGTAAAAATAATTTTTGCCAGCTTTTCGGTGGAAGAAAATTGTATTATCACGAACTTAATTATCACGATTTTTCAAAGGTTTCCGATAACACTGTCCAACAAATTTCAACTTTTTTTATGTTCCCTAATTACTGTCGGGTTCTTCTTATAGAGTTTCTTGCACTGATTCCGAATCTGTTTTTAATCTTTTTTCTATACGCACAGTTTTTGGGGAACATGGATTTGAAAACAAACATATTTTTCAACTTTAAACAAATATTGTGGTGTTATTATAAAAGGTATTGAATTGTTCTTTGCAGCAAAAGATTCTGTAGACTTTCCCGAGTGCAATAATATCCAATATTAATACATTATGATTGTTTAAACATGTTTAAACAATCACTAAAGGCGGAGAGACACTTTTGCACCAATTTTTGAGGATATTTTTCAATTTATGTCAAAAAATAAGGGTTCAGCGGAAAATCGAACTATACCAATCAGTAGAGCAGACTTTTATCTTGAGAAAAAGATATAGTTCGATTTTCCGCTGGACCCTTATTTTTTGAGATAAATTGAAAAATATCCTCAAAATTGGTGCAAAAGTGGGTCTCTTCGCCTTAAACATGTTTAAACAATCATAGTGTATTGATATTGGATATCACTGTACTCGGGAAAGTCTACAGAATCTTTTGCTGCAAAGAACAATTCAATATCTTTTATAACACCACAATATTTGTTTGAAGTTGAAAAATATGTTTTTTTTCAAATCCACGTTTCTCAAAAACTGTGCGTATAGGAAAAAAATTAAGAACAAATTCGGAATCAGCGCAAAAAACTTTATGAGAAGGACCCAACAGTTGTTGTGGAACAAATTTGGTGTTGGACAGTGTAATCTGAAGAAAAAATGTTTCGAACAAAAATAGAACAGTATTTAAACATCTACAAACTTCTCAACTTCATACAACAAAGATGAAATTATAAAGATTAAAATGAATTTTTCATTTCATAATGGTTATAGCTGACGATATTATGACCTTGAGTTTTTTCGACATTTCTGGGCAAATACCCCAACGTGCATCGTGCAAACTACCTAAAAGTCGGAATGTGACACGGGGCAGAGAGGGCACATGGCAGAGGCGGAGGACGCAAACCCGCCGGGGGTGGTCCCGTCAGTGCCCACTTCGCCTGAAAGGCAGCTAAAATGCTGAAATGCTCGTTGAAGGGGAAACAGTTTTGCGTTCTACGGAGAGATCCTCTCGGGAGCGCGCAATCGAGACAGCCAAGGGTAGCAAAACAGTCGGCCCTCGAGTACGCTTCCTCGACGGCGCGACGCGGCGCGGCGCTGCATGGCGTATCCGAAACCAGGATATACATAATAGAGTATGCGATACGGATTACCTGATAGGAACCCGACTCCGTAACTCGTTGGAATCGTTTCAATTTCTGTGCGGATCGACCGAGAAAAACGCATCGAGGTCGAGTATCACGACCGATCGGAAAAAATGAACGGTCTCGTTGGCTTATCGCGTTGGGAATCTTAAACGAGATAGGCGCCCGGGCAAACGCGATACGCTCCTCGTAGGAAAGAGGCACCGGATTATCCGTGGGCCGGAGGGGTTTTCGAGGGGTTCTGGAGAAGAACCTAGGGACGGAGAATCGCGCTCGTAAGGGCACTAGAATTATCACGGTACGCTAGCAACCCCACCTGTTCCCTGCCGAGGCTATTGTGTTAAGCGTTCACGCCTCCGATTGTCCGTGGCTACGGTCGCTTCTCGATCGCCTCTCTCGGAACGGTTGTTCCGCCGCGCCGTGCCGTTCGTTTTTCCTCGCTTCTCCTACTCGTTTCCAGCACCGGAAAAGGAGAGACGCATCGGAAACGCGTCTGTCCGAAGACCGGTACTCGACCAGCTCTATTATTTTCTTACCTGAAAAGCGCATCTCGTACCTCTTTCTCTTACGAAACAAAGGTGTTTCGCGTCGCGTTTGCCGCTTAAATTGAATATCGTCACCCTATACTCGGAAACGTGTTCCATTTTTCTTGGTTTCCGAATCATCTCTCTAACAGCCATCGTCTGTTTCAGTCGTTGCCGTCGAACATGCCAGAAAGGACGAAGTTCTCGCACCAATCTCTCTCGAAAGGACCTCGACCAAAACCGTAGCCGAGGAACGGAAAGGAGCTGAAGATATATCTGTTCGAGGAGTTGAGCTCGTCGACGAGGAAGAGACGCCGTGTTTATCGGAAACGTGAACGACCTGGGGGGTTGATCCGATCCAACCGTTCCCCGACCTATGCTTTTCCAGAACAAGATGTCGATGACAGGAAGCTTGATGGGCTACGAAAACAACAACGAGGTGAACCA